>JAOTOL010001536.1:1245000-1375000 GCA_034440575.1 Imbricaverruca yamaguchii
TTTTCAAGATTCGGTAGGTTTTTCGGTGGCGCACACAATTTGTGAAGGCATCTGGTAATATGTTATTTGTTCCAGAGCCATTCTACTGACCCGGACTTTTTTTAATCCCTGCTTATTTTGGAGCGCTCTAGCTTGACATTTTCGGATAACGATCCGGCTTTTGTGGTATAGGTGTAATTTCAGCAGTGTGAGTTGATTTATCAAGGGATTCCAAAATGAAACCGTAGAACTGGGTTGGGGAGTTAGGGCTGAAATCTGACGAATCAGGAAAGATAGTGGTAGATTAGGCCCCTCCAATCTCTAGGAGGGTTCAGTTGATCAGAATAGCGGTCGAAATCCCAGGACTTATTAATGGGCGTAGGTGGACCTCCTGCAAATTTGTTTGCCCCCTCCCGCTTGACACAAACATAGGTACTCCACTGGTCCCTCAATCATTTTCAGAAGTTTACGCCCATGGGGCAAAGCCGACATTAAGGGGAAAAATTAACACTCACAAGCATTCAAAACAGCATCCATCCCACACATAAAGTGGGAGGAATGATGTATTTAAATGCATTTGTTTCCTACAAACTTCTTTTTGTGTGATTACAGCCTGCATGATTAGAGCTTCTTAGCTTCCATATATTCTCAACATCATTTACAACACGGTACAGCACAGTGAAACTATTGGCGTGACGGCGTGAAATTCGAAGGTTTTGCATTATGTATGTATTGCCATTGTTGCATTGTTGCATTGCCATTTATGCATTGTTGCATTGCCAATTATGCATTGTTGTTCAAGGCTTGTTCTTGCCGTGAATTTATTCGTGAAAAATTTGTTATTTTAGCTTGTGTGACAGCCAGCACAAAATGCTACACAAATTCACAAATTCCTAAGACGGCAATCAGAAAACCAATGCCACCCACTTGTTGCTGTCACCTTTGCGAAATTATCGTCCTAGGACTGAGAAATCATCGCTTCAGCTTCGCTTACGGCATCAAGCTGGTGGTGATAAATAGCAGTAGTGATGAATCTAGCTTCATTCAGATATTCTTGAAGGAATAAAAGTGGGTTGATCGATGGGAGATATCTGTAAGATATGCTTAGCATCAGCTCAGCCAACTCGCTGCAATCTAGAAGACAGCGGGAAGATTGCTCTGTTCAAGAAAGCATGGAGACATTGGTTGGCTTTGACACTTAGATATTTATCCACATATTACTTATTTATACCTTGGTATGGCCTAGTTTTAAGCGAAAGAAAAGATTATTGCTATTGCGTTTGGGTAAATAATGCACCATGCCAAAAGCAAACAGGACATTGATATGAAATCATATTTCCGGCATGCCCGAAACATACTAAGCGCCTAAAAACAATAGCAGTCCCGAAAACAATGGAGACCCCTTTCGGGGAGCAGGTGGTCCCCTTTCGACCTTGTCCTCCGTGGAAGAATTTCGTGGCGACGATACTGACCATTACCTCCGCCGGTACTCTAAATATATAATGTTGCCGGCGTCTTTTCTTGGCCGGGGCGCCATGAAACTTCCATGGGAAGCACATGCCCCTATTTCCCCACACATGTTTCTGCCCCTACACTTATATGGGCCAGTTATCTCTTACTTGCTCCTGCCCCTCTTATCCGTTATATTCAGTTCACCTGTCTCATCATACTGCAGCTACCCGCCCCACAGCGCGATGCCCGCAGTGCTCGACAAGGCGGTTAACGTGAGTCCAAGAAAAAGTACACCTATTGGTGAAGAATACTTCTCATATTCCTGGAGAGAACTCTTCAAGCTTTCAAATGAATTCAATTTAGTCCAATTTTGATGATATTCAAGATCGGAAATGCCGTGTGGAAAACGCGGAAGTTCGGCTCGCGTGTCTACCGGACAGAGCCAACCCATATGACGTCACCGGATGCCAAACTATATTATAGGGGCCCGCTTGAATCCGAAGCAGAATGCGGCAAAACATGAAGAGCTGTTTCAGAAACATGAAGAGCAAGTCAGGAGATTGGAATGTCTCAAGCCTGGAGTAGGGCTGCAGCAGCGTTTGGGCAGTGATATGGTCTGACTGATTTTCGCGTGTGGCTAGTCTTTGAAAGACATAGGTGTCTATCTGCTAGACCATGGGCGAGGACGCCTCTGGATATGATCTTTTCTTGCAAAGGCAAGATGGGGATGCAGACCGAATTCAGATACCAAGTGGAGTCACGTCGTTCGGGAGAGGGCCATTTCTTAAGGTATGTAGGGGCCTAGGTGCATACATTTCTTTGTACATTATTTTGCCCAACTCCATGCCTCCTTTTGGGTTTATTTCGCCAGTAAATTTTGCGCTTTAAGCGGTTTTATTTTATTCTTGAAATTTATATTTCCGATGAGCAGTTTATGAATGTGACTAATATGATGTAATCACTCATTTTCTGCAAACAATCCTATTTCTGTAAATTTTCCAAAGGAAACAGACCTAGCCTGACTTATCCTAACCTTTGAATAACTTCACTTTTTTCAATCTTTAAATACCATTTTTGACATTTTGTTTTCAAGTTTATAAAGCCAAAACTAACATGGCTTAGCCAAACCAAGCCTAATTTGTTTCATTTATGGAAACAAATGTGTGTAAAACTTATGTTGGTACCTACCACCTTATAGCATAATAATTACATGATGTGTGTGTAGTACATGTGTGTGTAGTACATGATGTGTGTGTAGTACATGTAATTATTCATGATAGTACATACATGAATAATTACATGATGTGTACCTTATAGCATAATAATTACATGATAGTTGTCCAAAACTTACAGCACCACAGAATATTGAACAAATTGAGATATATCGATGCCATAAAAACGTTCTACTTGTTGAAGAGCACTCGCCTTCGGTCTTAACTGGGGTCTTATCTTAGCTCGGGTCATTTGCAGTATCCGTCCAGCCTGAGCCTATAGCGCACATTTCACGTGCCGCCTGGCACCCACGACACGCACATGTGCCATTGCAACGCCAAAAATGTTCACCCACCAGTCCCAGATGTGTGACAGATTTCACCTCTCCGCAGCAGTTTCGGCACACGAGCCGTTTCTGAACGTGATATCGTCGTCTTCGGTCACGACGTCTATTCACGAGATTCGCACAATACGAGCGTAACCCATTTGCACAATCATGGGTTATGCTTATACCTCCTCATGGGTTGCACAGTCGCCGGATTTGCATTGAAACCGGTCAACTGCATTGGCCTGCTTTAGGATTGAGAGCGAGCGGGATGCATTGTTTTCCATCAACAGGGAAGATGTTCTCGGATTATTTTCGGATTCCGAGGCGAAACTTTTGGTTATGAACATATCAACCATTTTCCCAAGCAAGATATATCAACCATTTGCCCAAGCGAGATATGTCCATAGCCAAAGGTTTCGCCTCGGAATCCGAAAATAATCCGAGAACATCTTCCCTGTTGATGGAAAACAATGCATCCCGCACGCACTTAATCCTAAAGCAGGCCAATGCAGTTGACCGGTTTCAATGCAAATCCGGGGACTGTGCAACCCGTGAGGTATGCTACATTGGTATGACAACTTCGTTGAGCAGGCGTTTGCCGATGCATTTGCAGGAGGGGCCCCCACGGAACACTTAGGGCCACCACAACATCGTCATTACACGAGATATCCTGACATCCAACACCACCATACTCGCACGATGCAACGACTGCAGATGACTCAGTGTGTGTATGAACTCGTACATGCAGCTGCGTGTAGCTATAAATGCAGAACAAGATGGCTGCATATCCGGTCCGGGAGCCTCCCCGTCTGATCTGGTACTGATCGGCCTCCGTCAGGCCGGAGAGACCTTTAAGGAGTTTGGACCTCTGTCATGCCCCGGACGCCTCGTGCCGTCTGTGCCCCTCCGTTGGGCCGGGTACACTGCGCACCAGCTCCGGGCCCTCCGTCGGCACGGGGCTCTCCCACGGCTGGAGGTTCTCTTGGTCGGCTCACGGGCCGGCCTCTGCAGCCACCAAGAGCCTCCTCTGTCGAGCTGAAGGCCTTCTTTCAAAGTCTTCCACCTCCCCATCAGGCTAGGGACCCTGGAATGGCTTGGGCCCAGTCCATCGGGGTACATGCCGGACCGGTCTGACTACATACCCGGGGCGAGTTAGCTAACGTTGAAATTCAGGTATCCGTTGTAGGCAATTTCTCAGCAGGCTGATTGTTTGTTAGTTCAAGATTCATAGTTCCTTCAAGTCACTGAAAGTTACTAGCAACTACCCGTTCTTTCGGCAGCTGTCGTGCAGGATGGCATCGAGGAATTTTGTAACAGGATGGGCCTCAAGGTAGCCAAAAATGCAACTTGGTGTGGTTTTCTGATACAAATTGAAACAAATAACCAGCGGCGGTCCAATGTATCGAACTTGGATGAGGAAGAGTCAGTATTACGTTTTCCCAAAAAAAAACTAATCGGATTCCCACCGCATTATTTTTTTGCTCACAAAATTCTCAAGGTATTTGTTTGCCCCTAGAAAATCACTCTGACTTGTACCACTTTTTCGAAACATTTTGGTGGCGCATGTTACCAATATTACACTGGGGGTGTAGGTAAAACAATTTATTCGTATATTACGAGCGAAGTTACAGAGGTTAACTGCCCGCAAACATTTTTTCTGACATCCATTAAGTCGGGAAACATTTTGAACAGATACATTGCATATCAACTTCATATGTAAGTGCAAGCAAACATGCTGTGGAATGCTATGCAAACATTAATGCGAATATCATCCTGAAGACAAAAGATAAGGAGCTTTGAAACCCACGGAACTTGCGTGGACTTCCCAAAGCAGCGCTGGCCTGCTTGGTTGTTTCTTAATTACATGTAATTTTTCTTCATATGACAACAAAATAGAGTTTGAAGGATATTATCAGTCAAATTTCCCATAATTGATAATTGCGTTATTTGCAAGAATGTTCTACGAAGGGCATCAAACGCATGCTGTAAGGTACACAAATGGATACACATGGAATTGGAGCTTTATTCGGCACCATGATGATTGGACCAATCATCCTTTATGGTATGATTCATGAAGCATAAGTTCAAAGGTGAAGCATAACTTCATAGCATACAGTCACTAAATTAAGATAACTGAATATAGCGAAGTGCACTGACTAACAGAACAGCGTAGCCAGGTGAGAAACTGAAGGGAGAGCAAGGTCCCCTCATGGAAGCAGGAGGCCCTGAGATATTCCTGAGTGCACCCACAGAAAAAGGAGAGGAAGTATTTTGATACACCCGGACTATCCCGGAAATCTCGGGGAACAATGGTTATCTATTTTCTTTTAGTATCTTTTATCTATGTTTACATGGATAAATTATATATATATATATATATATATATATATATATATATATATATATATATATATATATATATATATATATATATATATATATCGATAGGCGACCACTGCGGACGTCACTGCGAACAGCGCCCCTGGTGGCCAACTTTGTCACTAAATATATATCCCACAGCCTTTGCGCATTAGCAGAAAATAATGCGAAGTCGATGCACAAAAGTGCACTAAATTCATCCTCGTAGAAAACACCAAACAACATTCAGCTATCTTAGGTGTTGATGAGAATGTTGTAGTTTGGAGAAATATCAACATTGCATAACACAGACATCGTTTTGGCTAGTTTTGCCAAACGAGACACGCTCCAAAAATTGTCCACCTGGAACTGACTTACAATTCCTTACCGTGTCACACTGGACCAAGACCATGATGATTTCCGAAATTATTAACTTGGCACTTTTGTCCAGATAATTATGGAAAATATCTTGATCACGCATGGTGAGAAAATGTGTTCTTAGAAAAACTAATTTATTCAATTCGTCCACCCTACGCATGGGCGCTAAATGACCAAACCTGGTCGATGCGCCCTAGAACTCGAATAACCAACCAACCACCCTACGCAAATAACTTCAGACAATTCTTCGACTTTCGTTGCAAATCTCTTCTTAGTGCTCACAATGTTTGACCTGACAATTTTGTGTTGAAATTTACACTTCAGTATCCATCTTTTGAGGCCAATTTCACTAGAATCACAAGCTGTGTTGAAGCTACGTTGAAAGTACAACCACAGTGGTGGTCGCTATTCACAAAGTCACGCCAAAAACACTCCATATTTTGGCTTTAGGGTCACAATGGATCACATTGGCCCCAGGTTCACACCTATCAATTCCAAACCCATGCAATCCCTCCACCTGTGCCACCACAGCCAATCTCATCAGTATGACATCGAGTCGTTTTATAATATTTTTTTTTTTTTTAATTTTAAAAAATTTTTTTAAAATTTTTTTTTTAAAAATTTTTTTTTTTTTTTTTTTTCAGACAGGTCTAATATGTGTAGCTTTTTATATTTGTTTTATTTATTTATTAATGAGTCCCAGATTTAGTGCCCTTTTTCTAGTATACATTTTTTCTGTTTTAAGGTCTTTGAGACCCCTAAGTCCTTTCCTCTTCAATAACATCCAGTTAATAAACGCACCCACATTGACCCAGATTAAGTATGATTTGTCATTAATTCAAAAACTATCTTCCAAGGAATTTTCTTACATATGACACCAGAAAATGGTAAAACATCCCTTGGGCCATTAGGGAAATAAAGGCTGACAAGTGACTGGCAGGAAATGGCTGAAATATTTGAGGGGCCTTTTCCACGGTATGCTTTTCAAATAGACTAGCAAACTCAGCCCCACACCAAACCACTGAAACAGTGTTGCAGAGCATCAATATTTTTGAAGCAGATATGATAAAAATTTTGAGAGGTGGATGGGTCCTCCAGTATGGACTCTGATAGGGTCCACCCTCAATTAATTGTATCTTGACATGAGGAGCTTGTAAAACCATGTTTCAGAATTGCTCATTCCTTTCTACTGGAAGCCTTCCTGACAGTTGGAAACTTCACAAGTAATTCCAATCTTTAAAAAGGGTTCAAGGTACTAAATGAATGAATAAATATGGTGCACTAAATTATCACCCAGTGAGTCTTTCTTCTGTTCCATGAAAATTCTTGAACATATAATTGTTGAGAAGTTCACAGAATATCTGGAGGTCCATTATTTGCTAGACCAAGGACAATTTGGCTTCCAGTATGGATGCTCTGTAGAGGATCAACTACTGCTGACATATGAGATTGTCTCTACCTTGCTAGATGAGGGCTATGGTGGATGTAATTTTCTTTGATTTTTCAAAGGCATCTGATGTTAATCATTTGTTCCACTAACAAAATTGAGAGTTTTAGGGATTTCAAAGACAATCCTACCTGGATAAAATTTTCTCTGTGGGAGGGAAATGCAAGTGCTTGTCTCTGGTTCTTTAAGCAAACCAAGGAATGTTCTAGTGGAGTACCTCAGGTCTCTGTCTAGGTGCTGTGTTATTTTTGATTTATTTGAGCAATGTACCTCATGCTATACAGTCTCAATTAAAGTACAAATCTGTTCAGACCTGCTGTGTCATTTCACAGAGCCAAAAAGATATAGATACTCTGGTTAGTACTTCCAAGTCATGGGCTAAATGAACTCCAAGAAATGTGCAGTTCTGAAAGCATACATGGCTCATATGACTCCAAAATCTTGGTCCTTATGCAAATTATTACCTGGATGGATTTCATGTAAGCTTTGTTGAGGTCCATACTGACTTAGGAATCACAGTATATAAAAACTTGTGTGTCCATCGATGTTCTGGAGTAGTAAGAAAGCTGGTAGTACGGCCAGGAACCTGCCAATTTCTACTTTATGTGCTCTCCTGAATTTATGAAAACACTATACATTACTCATGCAGGCCTCTTTTGAAGTTGTCATCATGTGTTTGAATACAGGTTACATTGGTGATTTAAGGTGACTAGAATTAAGAGGTGGATATGAAAAATAGAGGGGATGGATGGTCTGGATTATGGTGCCAGATTACAAAAACTAGATTTGTACTCCATGAAGGGTAGACTGATTCAAGCAGACATCACAATGTTGAAATATTTTTTCATGGCCATTTTGCCTTAAGATCCCTGAAATTTTTGTGCTGGTACCATCAGTGAACACATGTGGACACTCCTTAAAATGGGCCCAAAGAAAAATAAATTAAAAAATTAGAAAAAAATTTTTACTTTCATTTTGTGCCATCAAAAAGAAACCCCCTGCTAATAAAAAAACTTAAAAAAAAAAGGGGGGAAAAAAAAAAAAACACCCCCGGGGGGCGGCCAAAACCCAAAAATGGGGGCATAAAGACATAAAGACATAAAAGATCAGTGCAACTCTGAGCCACAAGGGCCCTTCTTGGTTGCACTCTGTACACTGAACCAGTTGCCCACCAAATCTGCCAATCAGCCCTCCCTGTAATACTGAAAAGCAAGCCCTCTATTCTTATAATGATTGTCTATGCTGTTTTTAAAGATGTTCAATGTTCTGCTACTGACGATGTTTTCTGGCAGCTGGTTCCAGTGTTCCACTACCCTGTTGGTGAAGAAAGTTTGCCTTAACCTTGTTCTGCTGTGGTTAATTTTAATTTTGAATTTATGACCTCTAATTGCATCATTTCTGTTAAATTCAAACATTTCCCCAAGGTATCCCCTCTCCAGACCATTGACAAATTTAAAGACCTCGATGAGATCTCCTCTCAGCCTTCTATATCTAAGTGAAAACATATTCAATTTCTTCAATCTTTCCTCATATGCCAGGTTGCTTATGCCATTAACCATTTTTGTAGCCCTCTTTTGTACTCTCTCTAAAAGCCAACAATCTTTTTCATAGCTAGGAGACCAAGCTTGGATGCAGTATTCCAAATGTGGCCTGACGTATGCACAGTAAAGCTTCCTGATCACTTCCTCACTTCTGTATGATACATTCCTATTTATTGCCCCGAGCATTCTCAGTGCCTTCTTCCTGGCTTCCTTGGTCTGTTCTGATGCCCCCAATTTTGTGTTTAGAATAACACCTAAATCCTTCTCCTGTTGAGTCACTGATAGCACTTGGCCACCCATCAAGTATGGAGCCTTCATATGCTGCTTACCTACATGCATGATTTTGCACTTATCAAAGTTAAATTTCATTTGCCATTCTTCGGACCACTTCACAAGTTCGTCTAAGTCTTTTTGCAGCGAGATATGCTCATCCTGACCTGTTATTGCCCTAAAGACCTTCAAATCATCTGCAAATTTCAAAACTTTACTGCTTAGGCCACTTTCAATGTTATTTACAAATATAATGAACAGTAATGGCCCTAGTACTGACCCCTGGGGGACTCCACTAAGAACATTTTGCCATGATGACTTTGTACCATTTAGCATCACTCTTTGCTGTCTATCTGAAAGCCACAACTCTATCCATTTTAAGATGCTACCTGCAATACCATGGGACTGAAGCTGTATCATTAACCGTTTATGGGGTACCTTGTCAAAGGCCTTACTAAAGTCAAGATATGCTACATCAACCTGATTTCCCTGATCAAATTGTTCTGTGGCGAAGTTCAAAAAGTCCAAGAGGTTTGTGAGACACGATCGTCCTTTTCTAAATCCATGTTGAGTATCTTGAATCAATCTGCTACCTTCCAGATAACTAACTATTCTATCCTTGATAATTGATTCAGTACCTTGCAGACTAGGGATGTGAGACTTATTGGCCTATAGTTTTCAACTTTCCCTCTTTCTCCTTTCTTGAAAATAGGAACTACATTTGCCCTTTTCCAATCGGTTGGAATTTCATTATGTGAAACTGATCTACAAAATATTATACTAAGTGGAAATGCCAGTTCCTTTTCAGTTTCCCGCAACACCCTAGCATAAATATCATCAGGTCCTGCTGCCTTATTTGGCTTTATTTTCCTGATATGATTGTAAACAACATCACTACCAATGAAATCAACATCATTTGTCAGATCCCATGTATCTGAACTATGGTGTACGGTCGGCAGATTGGTCATATCTTCCAATGTAAACACTGATTTGAACTGCTTGCTCAGCTCCTCAACCATCTCACTATCCTCACCCAATGTAGTCCCGTTTACTTCCAGTGGACCAATTGTGTTAGAAACTTTACTCAGCTTGTAGAAACTAAAGAACTTTTTACTGTCCCCATTACAGTTTCTAGCTAAATCCAGTTCCTTTGCTCGCTTTGCTGCTCTGGTTTTTTGCTTCACAGTGTCTCTAGCTTTTCGATACGCCTTTAGATTAATGACATTTGAGGCTTCTTTAAAAACTCTAAATGCAGTTTTCTTAGCCCTAATTGCTTTTATCACGTCTGGTGTAAGCCATGCTGGCTTTCCTACCCTTCTTTTGCGTCTTTGCTTTTGGGGGACATGTCTAATCTGAGTTTCCTTTAAGTAAAATTTGAACTTTTCCCACATTTCACAGGCATTTAAATTGGAGAATTCTTCTTCCCATCTGATGGCACTTAAAGCCGCTCTCATGCCGTTAAAGTCTGCTTTGTTGAAATTTGGAACCTTTACCAAATTATCCTTGATAGTTTCCCCTACATGTGCCTTGAATCTAACTATGTTATGGTCACTTTTTCCCAGAGTTTCGCCTACAGTCAAGTCTTGAACCAAGTCACTTAAATCCGAGAATACAAGGTCCAAGAATGAACCATGCCTGGTAGGTTCCGATACAAACTGGTGTAAGAACAGGTCCTCTTCAAGGCATTTCCTGAACATTTTGCATGATGGGGAGCCAACACCAGCATTTTCATAACCTTTTAGATTAAAGTCACCGAGAATAAGGCACTTCCTCTTAAAGTTTCTACTGATTTCCTCACAAATCACCTTGTCAAGCTCCAGTTGCTGAGAATGTGGCAGGGTTCCTGATCGGTAGAAAGCTCCTATCCTAAGAGTATTGCTGTTGCCTTTTCCCACAGTGACATCAAGCCAAATGGACTCCACAGACACATTTTTATCCCCACCTGCTACTTTTTGAGAACTGAATAAGCTATTCACATGGAGCATTACACCACCCCCTTTCATTGCTGGACCCCTATTGCACGAAAACATATTGTATCCCTGGATCTCATAGTCCTGTAAGTTATCTCCAAAATATCCTTCACTGACCCATGCCTCCGTAATGCAAACAAAATCCGGTTCCTCCTCAGCAACATAACACTTGAACTCATCAAATTTGGAACGGATACTCTGAGCATTAAACATCATACACTTAACAAATGCTCCATAACCACCTTTGGCTTTTTCATATTGAGGAGTTCTTTTATCACTAGATGAACTATGACTCTGTCCCCTTGAGTTGCTGCTGTCCCTATTTGCAGACTTTGAGGTTCTATTGCCTTGGCTGACACTATTGGAATATTCCTGAGTTGGCAATGCAATTTCATCCCTCCCCACCCCATTTCCTAGTTTCCCTGAAGGACATGCTCATATACTTTGCCTAACACATGGACCCCCTTCTCAGAAAAATGCAGGCCATCCTTCTGATAGAGGTCCCACGATGCATAAAACCTGCTCCACTCGTCTACAAATGTAAAACCTAGCTCCTGGCAGAGCTTTCCTACCCTGGTGTTAGCTGCCAGTGCCCTAGAGCTCCACTCAGGGAGGCTCTAGCCCTAGGCAAAATTCCTGTTACAAGGACTCTATTGGTACCCTTCAGGGTGGCCAGAAGGGCCCTGTATTCCCGCAGAAGCTCCTCGCTCCTAGTATGACCTATGTTATTTACCCCTACATGCACTATGACTGTGTTAAACTGGTGATCACTGGTGACCTGTGCCACCGCAGTTACCAGGTCCTTCACCTTGGCACCAGGCCTGGTGATGCACCTCCTGTCCCTCCTACCTTTACAAAATACCCGCTCTAAATGACGCACACGAGAGTCTCCTATGACCAGCACTGACTCCTTACTACTGCTATCCTGGGGGCAGTCATCTAATGCCTGGAACATATTTGCTGTTACTATGCCTGCCCGCTGGGCCGGTCGGCTACACTTCCTCCCGCTCCTACCACCTGCCACCTGCCACTCACTGACCCTTTCCTTAGGTTCGCGTCTCCAAATCCTCCACCCCTGACCTCATGCCACTTCCCCTCCTGTGACCTACCAGAACTACCCCTCCTCTGTTCACTACTAACACTATTAACACTCCCCTCTTGAGAGATCCCAGCCATTCTCGTATGCATATGTCCTCTAGTATGTGAATGCGTTTTGGCTCGTGTGATCCGGCGATGATAGTGACATAGTCAACCATTTGTTGTCTCGTGAGGCGTGTGTCGTGGTGTATGTTGGTGTGCGTTTTTGTGCCACCACAATGCAAATGTATGATAATGAGCCAGCTGAGTGAAGTTTTTGTCATTCCAATGTAATTGCTATCTGAACGTAGCGCCAAGACTTCGCATTTGTATGGGTAGATTACATTGGGCTGTTTCAGCGGTGATTTGCCACAAAAGACAACACGTGGTGGACACAACCACTATCATCGCCAGATCACACGAGCCAAGACGCCTTCACGTAATAGAGGCCATGTGCATACGCGAAATTGTCACGGGTATACACCGGTAGGTCTTTTATGATTTGAAGCAAAATAATGTATGAAAGGATGGGATAATTGAAGAATGGCAAATATGAGTGATGAACATAATACACGTACTGATGTATTCTGTATATACGTACATATATATACGTGTGTGTATTGTGTAATCGCGTTCTTTTTGTTGGTTAATGTTATTTGAATCCTTTGAATGTTCTGTCCTTGCTTAAGTGGCTGCACTTTCGACATTAGTACTGTAACCTGACTTACTGACTGACTGACTTTATATATCAATTTTTCATTTCCCTTAAAAGTGTATATCAACTTCATGTAAATCACATTAGACAACACCAGAAAAAGGTTTGTCCAAGAGTTGGGCTGGGGCTTTCTCCTGTATAGGGCGCTAAATGGCCAATGAAGTCGATGCACACTAAAGCCCTAAAACTAACTCGTGTATGTGCCGTGATTTGAATGCATTTGGTGTGTATTTTTTCAATACTTAAATGTCTTTGATATCTAAGCAATTCAAGTTGAAGTATCTGAATTAAACGATCATTTCGCCAAGAATGCAATAAAAGAAATAAGATAAAATATATGAACAGTTAAAATCATCCAAATAGCGATAAGAAAAGGAAGATGGATCAGGAAAGCATATTTTTGAAAATCAAGATACGCGCTATCCCCCTCCACAAGATGTGGGAAAAACGTATCGAAATGTTGGCTTTGGTGGGGTAATCTGGAGGAATGATTAACATTGCACAAAGAGCAATCTGGCCTAACCTATTCCAGCAGCACAGCCTACTGATGCTGGATCGCCTAATATTATTACGTCACCACTGGTTTGCCACTGGTCTCGTTTTCCATGTCGATGCTTAGTGGCGTGATTTTAAATAGTCATATCTGTCTTGCTTATATGGAATTTCCAAAGGAATGGTAAACGTTGCTGCGTAAGTTGCAAGGTAAACTCGAACAAGTCCACTCCATGCATTTGTTTTCCGTCTTGCTCCGAGATATTTCTATATGAATACCGTATGTTATGCCCTTCGCTTGGCACTTACTAATGCATTATTGATCCTTTTCAGTGCAAAGAAAAAAAGGTGTCCAGAAACCATGGCATTCTGGAGTTGTTGCCAGATGGACAAGTTGTGATTATGTCGGTAAATATCATCCTAGTGTGCTGACCTCTGTTCCAGTATGATGAATTAAATGCTTAGATCTCTTCTGTGAAATCATCTTTTTTTGCGATATATATACATATATATATATATATATATATATATATATATATATATATATATATATATATATATATATATATATATATATATATATATATACATATACAGATAGACAGATAGATGCTCGTAGCATGAGTTGTTTTTCATCTCCAGTAAGATCACTGATGACGCGAGTTTCACCTGAGCCATTGTTGTAAATGGTGTATGTTATGCGCTGGCCAATATTACCTGGCGTGCAAGCTTTGTCCAAGTTGTCCAAGACTCCTTGGAGATGTGCACTGTATTATTAGCAATTGCTTATACTATTATCATTAGTTCTGAATCAAGATAATTAGATAATTGTGATCGGGACTGCTTGTATTATCTTCAGTAGCTTTCGAATAAGGATAATCGTGTTTGCGACTGGTTGTGACTGTATTGTCCGTTTTCAGGTGCATGTTTCTCCGGTGTATTTGGTGGCGGGTGGCGTGGGGAAACCTCGTGCGTTGATGCGGAACAAGCGGCAGCCTCTCCGCGTGGGGGACGAATTTCGTCTCCTTCCGAACTCCTACTGCTTCCGGTTGTGCACGACGAAGGGGCCAATATCAGCCGGAAGTGGCGTCGCGGTGTCTGGGGACGATGCCGACTTAACTACGAGGGCCGCGTTGGAGGTACGGTCGGTGCCCTTGGCTCGAAAGGATGGCGACCAGTGCCGCCTGGCGGCAGGCGCCAAGTCTGGCTCCAGGCCCCTCTCGCCAGGCCGGGAGGCGCTCTCTACCGACCACCGCCTATCAACCGAAGTAATATCCTCCAATGACGGCCCAGTGGCTGAGAAGACATGCGCCAATGACGACCCGTCAGACGTGGAAACCTCCGTCACTGGCATTGCTACTGCCGTTACTGGCGGCACCACTGTCGTCACTGGCGGCACCGCTGCCGTCACTGGGGGCACCACTGCTGCCGTCACTGGGGGCACTGCTGCCGTCACTGGCAGCATCACTGCTGCCGTCACTGGCGGCACTGCTACCGTCACTGCACTGGCTACTGCCGTCACTGGCGGCACCACTGTCGTCACTGGCGGCACTGCTGCCGTCACTGGCGGCACTGCTGCCGTCACTGGCGGCACTGCTACCGTCACTGGCGGCACCACTGCTGCCGTCACTGGCGGCACCACTGCCATCACTGACGGCATCACTGCCGTCACTGGCGGCACTGCTGCCGTCACTGGCGGCACTGCTGCTGCAGATAGGTGGGACGGTGCGACAGAGCTTGGCAGCCACGGCACTGTCGCCGGGCGTGATCTCTCGATTACCTCTGCTGATGGAGGATGCACTACGTCACCGTCAACCACCACGAAGCCGCCCGCGGGAAGCACCATGCTGCAGTCAGTTGACTCCGTAGTTGAACAGGTATGTTGACAATGACATTTTAACGAATGCACACTACCTGTTGCATGTTCAAGAGGACTGCTTATTAGGCATTTTACCAGCATTAATGTTTCTGTTGAGTTCGGGTGGAGTTCTTTTATCGAGCCTCATAAATACTTGGATCCGAACTCGCGATTTTCACATCTGACAAAATTATGTGTTGTACTCGTACATCCAAGAACTGTGCGCGGTTACTTCGTCAACGCTATTCGTGTGCTCATAGCCCTAACAACTGACCGACTTATTTTTGCACAGCGTGCGCTAAGCAAAGGAGCGATGCGTAAAGTTCGTTGCCTGCCTGCCTGGATGCTCCAACCGCAGCCTGGATGCTCCACTGCGACCGCAGCCGTCTCTGGTGACAGCAAAGCGAAGCGACCTGCCCACGGCGCCTCTGGTGGCAAACAAAAGAAAGCAAAGTCGTCGGGCGGTGAAGCATGTGGTGGTTCGGGCAGAACGAAGAAGCGCCCGCAGAACGGCACCGGCTCGTCTCGAGGACGGCAGCGTGCCGCCAAGCGTCACAGAATGTCCTCGTCTGACGATGAGAGCTCGGCTGAGTTTGCGGCCGGTCCTCAGCCGGCGGCGGCTGGCGGCCCTGCGGTGGCTGCTAGGTCTGCGACGGCTGACGAGCCAGCGGCGGCTGACGAGACTGTGGCGGTTTGTCAGTCGGCGGCGGCTGACGGGTCGGCGGTGGCTGCCAGGTCTGTGGAGGCTTACCCACTCTCTCCGGTGGGAGACGACTGTGCCACCTCGCCCGCTGTGCTCCCGGTCGCGATGACAGCCGGCGCGTCGCCGCCACAGCGGGAGAAGCCGGCGCCGTCGCGCCAGGCGTTGGCGGGCGGCGACACCGCGACTGCGGCAGCAAGTTGCAGTGCGCCGTCGGCTCGGCAGGTGGCGGCACCAGGTGGCGCTGCATCTCACGTCCTGTCGGATGACGGCAGCGATGGAAGTGGAAGCGATGCCGCGCCAGGACGGTCGAGGGAGAGCTGTTGCTTTGGTGCACAATGCTTCAGGTAAATTCTCATACTAATATGAAATAATGATCGCCGACCAAACTAAATCATGCTGAATCCTTGATGGCAGTTGGATATTCCAACTAGCCCATGTTCACCTTTACCCACACTCAATGTCGCTGAGCAACCGTATGACGACATGCTCATTTCAGTGCAACTCGCACTTTGCGTGCTGTTTAGCGGTTGGAACGTGTCTGACATTGCTATTGAATTTAATCTTCACTTCGTGGCTACCCCGTATCTACCATCCCTATAAGGCGTTTACTTCCTGCTACTTTCATTCAAGATTGTGCCCATTTTACATTCGATCCTCGTCTGTTGCCTTTCAAACAACTTCAATGAATCATTCGGCAGGGAAAGAAGTAGATAGCTTTCCGGAGATAATAATGTTCTGGATGACCAGCATCCAGGGCAAGATCATGTTTCCGACTCTGGCCCGGAGCCATTAAACTTGAGAGGCTGGGCTGGGGGGCGTGAGATGGAAAAGTTCAACTTCGACTCCGTTATGCAAGGGGCTGGATTTGTCCTCTGTAATTTGGGATGTGGAGAGAAAAATCATTGGGTAAACGAATACGGAGAGAATGTTTTCCTTCAACCCGTGGCACCAGAAACTCGGCTTGCACTTTCTAATGAGTCTTGAGAACACACAGCAGTTCATTGTGAAACAGTGCGATTGAACCTCTAAAGTAGAAAAGTGAGGGTAATTTTCGGAGGAGGGTAATCTGAATGCCAAGCATCGAGACATAGTTTATTTGTCTAGCCTTCACTATTCCTACTGAACTGGTCCTGACGTTCTCAGGGTGTTTCTTACAAAATCGAGCCAGCACTTTCAATTTTCTTCCCGCATATCTCACCTTGTCAAGTCGCTCGCCTGCATTTATCTTCCATGTCCTAGCAGGATGGGACTCGAGTCGCTTCATGCGCTCATGCAATCCTCAGCTTGCAGTCAGCTAGTACCTGGCCAGAAAAGGCCGAGGTGCTGCAACTGGGAGGCTATGTTGGTGTATTCCCGGCACGTCCAGCTCTTAGTCGGAATCCTGCCGTTGGCCTGGAGTTCCCAGAGCGATTGACGTGATCAGGTTCCACACAACAAGCCCTGCTTAGCTTCGGATCCTGTTTCATAAAACCACCCTGAGACGCATCGCTACTCTTTGAAATTATCTGTTAGGAAACGTCACACAAAGCACAATTCTGCCTCACACGGCGTTCTGTTGGTACCATGTGACTTGTCTGCTCTTCCGATCTTTTTCCACTTCCCATCTCGCCCGCCGTTAGCCTCGCGTGCCTCGCGACTCGCGAGAGACTCGCGTGCCTCACAATTCTGAAACGCTGTTGACGGCTCACATCTGAGCCTTGTCTGAGTCGCGTCTGAGCCGCATCTGAGCCGCATCTGAGCTGCATCTTAGCCGCATCTTAGCCGCATCTGAGCCGTGTCTGAGCCGCATCTGAGCCGCGTCTGAGCCGCGTCTGAGCCGTGTCTGAGCCGCGTCTGAGCCGCATCTGAGCCGTGTCTGAGCCGTGTCTGAGCCGCGTCTGAGCCGTGTCTGAGCCGCATCTGAGCCGTGTCTGAGCCGTGTCTGAGCCGTGTCTGAGCCGTGTCTGAGCCGTGTCTGAGCCGTGTCTGAGCCGCATCTGAGCCGCGTCTGAGCCGTGTCTGAGCCATGTCTGAGCCGCATCTGAGCCGCGTCTGAGCCGTGTCTGAGCCGTGTCTGAGCCGTGTCTGAGCCGTGTCTGAGCCGTGTCTGAGCCGTGTCTGAGCCGTGTCTGAGCCGTGTCTGAGCCGTGTCTGAGCCGTGTCTGAGCCGTGTCTGAGCCGTGTCTGAGCCGTGTCTGAGCCGCGTCTGAGCCGCATCTGAGCCGCGTCTGAGCCGCGTCTGAGCCGTCCCGAAGCGCACGACTAGTGTCCTTGCGCCGCGGCCGTGCCGTTTTGCGGCCTCACGTGTCCGCTGCCGGCAGGACGAACTCGGCGCATCGGCGGGAGTTGGCGCATCCCGGCGATGCAGACTTCGCGCCGCCGCCAGATCCAGCCGCCTCCGGCCTCCAGCCACCCGAATGCCAGTTCGGCCTCAACTGTTACCGCAAAAATCCGCAGCACCGCAAAATGTTCAGTCACACGTCGCGACCCAACCCGATGCGCGAGGCCAAGCGGAAAGGTGAGCTGAGCTGGGGGTGGTAAGACGTGGCGAAACTATGACTGACTGGTGTTGGTGGGGGTGTGTTGTAGTGTGCCTGTGATGTGTTGTTGGTTGAAGTGTGTTGTGTGGCTGCAGTCTGTTGTTTGTGGGAGTGTGTTGTAGTGTGGCTACAATATGTTGTTGGTGGGAGTGTGTTGTGGTGTGGCTACAATATGTTGTTGGTGGGAGTGTTGTGGTGTGGCTACAATATGTTGTTGGTGGGAGTGTGCTGTGGTGTGGCTACAATATGTTGTTGGTGGGAGTGTTGTGGTGTGGCTGCAGTATGTTGTTGGTGGGAGTGTGTTGTGGTGTGGCTACAGTATGTTGATGGTGGGGGTGTGTTGTAGTGTTGCTACAATATTGTTGGTGGGAGTGTGTTGTAGTGTGGCTACAATATGTTGTTGGTGGGAGTGTGTTGTAGTGTGACTACAGTATGTTGTTGGTAGGAGTGTGTTGTAGTATGGCTATGGTCTGTTTTTGGTGTGAATGTGTTGTGTGGTTGCAGTCTGTTGTTGGTGGAGTGTGTTGTAGTGTGGCTACAATATGTTGTTGGTGGGAGTGTGTTGTAGTGTGACTGCAGTCTGTTGTTGGTGAGGGTGTGTTGTAGTGTGGCTATGGTCTGTTGTTGGTGGGAGTGTGTTGTAGTGTGGCTACAGTTGCAGTGATATACTGGTATCATGACATTGCAATCGTTATAATTAACATAGGTATCCATATATTAGATGTATCCAAGGTTGAAGCAAACACATGCACTGATGAGTACACTATGAGCCCAAATGGAGCTTGCAGGACTAAAACGATATATATATATATATATATATGAAGCAAAAAACATCCACTGATAAGTACACTATGGGCTCAAATGGAACTTGAATGACTGATACGATATATATATATATATATATATATATATATATATATATATATATATATATATATACATATATACATATATCGTTTCAGTCCTGCAAGCTCCATTTGGGCTCATAGTGTGCTCATCAGTGCATTTGTTTGCTTCAATCTTGGAGACACGTTTACATTGGAAGATATGACCAATCTGCCGACCGTACACCATAGTTCAGTGACATGGGATCTGACAAATGATGTTGATTTCATTGATAGTGATGTTGTTTACAATCATATCAGGAAAATAAAGCCAAACAAGGCAGCAGGACCTGATGATATTTATGCCAGGGTGTTGCGGGAAACTGAAAAGGAACTGGCATTTCCACTTAGTATAATATTTTGTAGATCAGTTTCACAAAATGAAATTCCAACCGATTGGAAAAGGGCAAATGTAGTTCCTATTTTCAAGAAAGGAGAAAGAGGGAAAGTTGAAAACTATAGGCTAGTAAGTCTCACATCCCTAGTCTGAAAGGTACTCGAATCAATTATCAAGGATAGAATAGTTAGTTACCTGGAAGGTAGCAGATTGATTCAAGATACTCAACATGGGTTTAGAAAAGGACGATCGTGTCTCACAAACCTCTTGGACTTTTTGAACTTCGCCACAGAACAATTTGATCAGGGAAATCAGGTTGATGTAGCATATCTTGACTTTAGTAAGGCCTTTGACAAGGTACCCCATAAACGGTTAATGATACAGCTTCACTCCCATGGTATTGCAGGTAGTATCTTAAAATGGATAGAGTTGTGGCTTTCAGATAGACAGCAAAGAGTGATGCTAAATGGTACAAAGTCATCATGGCAAAATGTTCTTAGTGGAGTCCCCTAGGGGTCAGTACTAGGGCCATTACTGTTCATTTTATTTGTAAATAACATTGAAAGTGGCCTAAGCACTAAAGTTTTGAAATTTGCGGATGATTTGAAGGTCTTTAGGGCAATAAGAGGTCAAGATGAGCATATCTCGCTGCAAAAAGACTTAGACGAACTTGTGAAGTGGTCCGAAGAATGGCAAATGAAATTTAATTTTGATAAGTGCAAAATCATGCATGTAGGTAAGCAGCATATGAAGGCTCCATACTTGATGGGTGGCCAAGTGCTATCAGTGACTCAACAGGAGAAGGATTTAGGTGTTATTCTAAACACAAAACTGGGGGCATCAGAACAGACCAAGGAAGCCAGGAAGAAGGCACTGAGAATGCTCGGGGCAATAAATAGGAATGTATCATACAGAAGTGAGGAAGTGATCAGGAAGCTTTACTGTGCATACGTCAGGCCACATTTGGAATACTGCATCCAAACTTGGTCTCCTAGCTATGAAAAAGATTGTTGGCTTTTAGAGAGAGTACAAAAGGGGGCTACAAAAATGGTTAATGGGATAAGCAACCTGGCATATGAGGAAAGATTGAAGAAATTGAATATGTTTTGACTTAGATATAGAAGGCTGAGAGGAGATCTCATCGAGGTCTTTAAATTTGTCCATGGTCTGGAGAGGGGATACCTTGGGGAAATGCTTGAATTGAACAGAAATGATGCAATTAGAGGTCATAAATGTAAAATTAAAGTTAACCACAGCAGAACAAGGTTAAGGCAAACGTTCTTCACCAACAGGGTAGTAGAACACTGGAACCAGCTGCCAGAAAACATCGTCAGTAGCAGCACATTGAACATCTTTAAAAACAGCATAGACAATCATTATAAGAATAGAGGGCTTGCTTTTCAGTATTACAGGGAGGGCTGATTGACATATTTGATGGGCAACTGGTTCAGTGTACAGAGTGCAGCCAAGAAGGGCCCTTGTGGCTCATAGTTGCACTAATTTTTTATGTCTTTATGTCTATGATATAGTGTGGTATGCTATGGTATGGTATGGCTTCGGCGTGAAGTATGATAGTGTGGTATGCTATGGTATGGTATGGCTCCGGTGTGAAGTGGTATGATATAATGCGGTATGCTATGGTATTAGTGATAACTTATTGGTGAAATATGGTGGAGGATACCACTTTCTTAGCGCTGAAATGACATCCTTCCCAAAGAAGTACCGACATCGTGCTTCTTGGTGCGTGCTTGTGAAGTATCCACGCCTCGTTTGTGAACGGTATTCCGTTTATAAACATCATGTTTATGCTTATCGTAATGGATCCGAGATAGTGATTAGGAACATCCAGTAGTGAATTTCCAGGTAAAAAAATAACTTATGATACACTATGATACACAGTAGTGGTGCCATATTTCGGAATTTCCAAAATCATTACCGAACCGATACCGATTTGCATATAACCGTGGTGACCGAAATATTACCGATCGGATTATAAGACCAAATTGTCCGAAAAATTACCGATTGTGAAAAACACCAATATTTGCGAAAGCATATAATTAATAACCAAATGATAATTATAATTCATTATTAATTATCATTGATAGGAAATTGAACAGTTTTGAATGTTTTTGTTGAAAAAATATATTAAAACACATTTAAAATATTTAATCTGAAAGTCAAGACCTGATCAAAACAAAACACACGTGCACCTTGTTCACGGGTAACATCAGTGCTCGGAGCCCCTTGGTATTGGCCGACTGGTTTAACGATGCACATTTTTTTATTTATTTGTGCTTTACGAGTTACTATTCACAAGCTACTAAGGCAATTTACAGTCCGGCAAACAAACTATGATGCCACTAAGTCCATGAAATTAAGTCCATCGCAGCATTTGTAGCATTACCGAAATGTGTCCGAAAAATTAATGTTTGTCCGACCGATTACCGAATCGGTATCGGTAATTTTTCGGTATCCGATCGGTTTGGTAACCGATTGACACCACTATTATACAGTACCAGTATAGCATATGGATTTGGATGGCTTTCGTTTATATCGGTATTCCCAAATTAGGTACCTCTCAAGACATGCGACATGCGACATGGATACGTACGCAATTCTCTCAAAACTGGGTTTGAAGGACAACTATTTTTAACAGCATGGTTTCCATGGCGATTTCGACATCTCGGACCTAACGAAAAATAATTATTTTAACACCGTATGGTATTCTATGGTATGGCTCTGGTGTGATCACAAGGGCTCCAAGAAGGGCCCTTGTGGCTCATAGTTGCGCTAATCTTTTATGTCTTTATGTCTTTATGTGATGTGTTATGGTATGGTGTGTGGTATGACCCTGGTGTAAAGTGTATGGTATGGTGTGTGGTATGGCATGGTATGGCTCTGGTGTTAAGTGATGTGGTACAGGGTATGTTATGGCTCCGGCGTGAAGTTTATGGTATGGTGTGTGGTATGGCTCTGGTGTAAAGTGTATGGTATGGTGTGGTATGGTATGGCTCTGGTGTTAAGTGATACGGTATATGGTTTGTTATGGCTCCGGTGTGGGGCGGTGTGGTATACGATATGTTATGGTTCTGGTGTGGGGCGGTATGGTATAGGGTATGTTTGGTGGTGTGGGAGGTTGTTATGGTGGTGTGGGGCGGTTGGTATAGGGTATGTTATGGCTCCGGTGTGGAGCGGTATGGTATAGGGTATGTTATGGCTCCGGTGTGGAGCGGTATGGTATAGGGTATGTTATGGCTCCGGTGTGGAGCGGTATGGTATAGGGTATGTTATGGCTCCGGTGTGGAGCGGTATGGTATAGGGTATGTTATGGCTCCGGTGTGGAGCGGTATGGTATAGGGTATGTTATGGCTCCGGTGTGGAGCGGTATGGTATAGGGTATGTTATGGCTCCGGTGTGGGGCGGTGTGGTATACGATATGTTATGGTTCTGGTGTGGGGCGGTATGGTATAGGGTATGTTATGGCTCCGGTGTGGAGCGGTATGGTATAGGGTATGTTATGGCTCCGGTGTGGGGCGGTATGGTATAGGGTATGTTATGACTCCGGTGTGGAGCGGTGTGTCTGTGGCAGACGTCAGCCGTGAGGCCGGCCTGGTAAGCCGGCGGCTGACGACGTGACATCTCGTCGTCAGCTCGGCGCAAGGCGCAGCAGTCGACCGACACGCCCGACTCGTACGACGACGAGTTCATCAACGACTCCGACTCGGACGACTACGCTCCGGCGGACTCGACCGACTCGGACTGGGCCGGCGACGGCTCCGGCTCCGACGACGACGACCGCCGGCGTCTGGTCAAGGAGGCGCGCCGACTCACCGGCCGCTGAGCCGAGTGTGACGTAGCGCTACCGCCCGCTGAGCCGAGTGTGACGTCATGGCCGCCTCACCGCGCTGAGCGGTGTGACGTCATGCCGCCTTACCGCCCGCTGAGCCGAGTGTGACGTCATGGCGCCTCACCGCCGCTGAGCCGAGGGACGTCATCACAGCCGCCTACCGCCGCTGAGCCGAGTGTGACGTCATGGCCGCCCCACCGGACGCTGAGCCGAGTGTGACGTCATCACAGCCGCCTTACCGCCCGCTGAGCTGAATGTGACGTCATGGCCGCCTCACCGGCCGCTGAGCCGAGTGTGACGTCATCACAGCCGCCTTACCGCCCGCTGAGCCGATTTTGACGTCGTGGCCGCCTCACCGGCCGCGAAGCTGACAGTGACGTCAGCAGAAGGGGGCTGGTTGTGCTGGTTGTGTGCTCTGTTGGTTATTGGTTCTACGACACATCGACCATTGAGTCATGTAGCGCCGCCAATCTCTCACGCCGATTCGTCACGGGCGAAGAGTAGCGACAGGTGAGACTCGAACCCACAACCTCTCGATTGTGAGACGAGCAACTTACCCCTAGGCTACTCGTCCCCTGGTCGCCGAGGACCGCAGGCAGAACGTGGATGTGGGGCCGATCACCGCGGCTGCCGCAACCAGACCGATGTCGCGGTGACTACCATCAAGTGATTCACTTCACAGCCTCTGCTGATCAGACAGCCTGCTGCCTACCAGTTGAGGGATTTATGCGTTTTGCACAATATTATGCAGCTGGCTGGCGATGCTCAAGATCCTGTGCATTTGATCTTGATTTGATTACAATAATGTGCAGCGTTTCCAAATTACCACAGCTGTTTGCAAGTTGACATCTAGGATAGTTTTATCTGATATTGCTTCTGATATGTTGTCTACATGCTTATACTGAGTTCCTCGTCACGTGTCCAACGCCAATATATATATATCACTGTTGATGACGCGTATTGTGAATATTGATAGAAAGTATATAAATAAGCATCCTCAGAGTTGCCCACTACGCATGCATGAAATATCCTCAAAATGCTTTACATTCACACCTCAATCCAGCCTGAGAGCTGTTCCGATGCCGAATGCTCCTGTAGACTACGACAAATCCCTCTCCACCATAACAGTATGATTGCTACCAACTAATTAGCCCACTGGCTTTGTAAACAAGCACAGGGCAGGCGCTTCCGTAGGGGCTGCTAGAAGCACGAAGACAAAGCAGGTCCAGGGTTCGAGGAAGATGATCCTGTAGCAGAAGAAGCAAAGGAGAGATCAAGAGCACCCTCGAATAACAACCTTATTACTCTAGCGGGGAATACACCCACACTAAATCCCCAACTTATCTCTGTCTCTTAGCTAACCTTTACCCCACGGAGGAAACCTAACGCTGACGAGCCCACCGCTCTGGGTCATTGCGACCGGGGCAAGGACCAAAGGGCGAATGCTCGGCCCGTTGGATTCCAGGGTTTATTTCGTGGTGTGAAGTTATTGTGCACTGATTTAGCATGCTCCATAGGGATGTACCCGATGGCAAGCGTCGCAGCGCACAAGGTCGCAGGTCAAGGTCAAGTGCAGTCCAGATGAGAGCTGAAATATCGGCCAATGGTTATATTTGAGCCGTTTGAGCGTGAAGTGGGAGTGCTTAGTCGTAATTTAGAGTATCATACGTGAACAAACACCATTGCTTGTTCACCAGCCATGTAAGATCAAGGTCAAATGGATGACTGGTGGTGAATAGGCGGATTTATGCACAATCATGGTTTGTAAAGAAAAGCCAGACTATCAAATTGGCATGCTTTATTCACATGTGCTACGGACATGGGCTATGTGGGCAGCTTTGCAGATGCCACCTGATAAGGTGAAGGGGAGGGCAGGAATTTCAAGGTAGTGTCAAGCAGCAAATATAACTTATATTGGTATATGTATATAACTTATGTGGGTATATGTCGGTGCTCTGTGCATCCTAAAACGCGTCGCGTGCACAGCGTGCTCCGCGTACTCATCTGGCTTCCACGTCGAACTGACACGGAAGCTACTTCTGACGATAACAAATACATAAGTACATTCTAGTATATTACACTGGCACATCTTATACACTAAACTCAGCAACACGTAACGTTTGCATTAGCAAGTAACACCGAAGTCCGCAGCAGTCATATTCCTGCCGGCTAATACACACTTCAATGAATTCAATCAAACTCTATGTAGTTTTGACACAATGTCAGCCGACACACATATACGGTCACGTGTCACCTGACGCAAGTGTCCGTAATCGTGACACACGTGTCCTGCACCAACTCGCTCGGTACACCAGCTTGCCGCACCACGACACTGCTCAACAACACGCGGCAATATCGGAAAACTGAGCCTCGAACAGCGTGCACGTCGCCGTGCTTAATTATCGGGCCAGCCGGCCGGCCAGCGCCCCCACGGTTATGTCGCATCCGACGTTAGCATGAACTTCGATACACTCGCCGTTCACGGTCAGTCTGTCAGTCTTTCTAACAGTACGTCCGGGGAGATGGGTGCTTCAACAGGAAAGTTGTCAGTCGCTTCTGTTTTGCAGCTGGCTGTTGTTGGCCCAAACACCACTTGGACACAACTGTGCCGGCATTGGCTCGTGGCCAGGTCAGCTGTGTACAGAGCCGCTGTGGTCAGCTGTGTCGGGGTCGGCTGTGGGTCGGTGACGACACCGGCTGTGCACCACACCGCAGGCTCTGTGCCGGTATTGACCCGTGGCCAGGTCAGCTGTGTACAGAGCCGCTGTGGTCAGCTGTGTCGGGGTCGGCTGTGGGTCGGTGACGACACCGGCTGTGCACCGCACAGCAGGCTCTGTGCTGGTATTGACCCGTGGCCAGGTCAGCTGTGTACAGAGCCGCTGTGGTCAGCTGTGTCGGGGTCGGCTGTGGGTCGGTGACGACACCGGCTGTGCACCACGCCGCAGGCTCTGCGCCGCAGCTGTCTGTCGGCCGGCCGCTGCCGCCGGTGCATCAGCTGCAGCTGGTGATACTGGGAGGCCAGCTGCGGCCGCCCCCTCCAGCCGTCGGCCGCCTCCGGCCATCTGCGGCACGGAACGCACGTCAGGTCAGGAAACGTCAGGCGGGCAGACAGGAAAATGGCTATCCTCTCACCGAACCAAACGTTGGGAAGAAGCAATACTCTGTGATGAGAAAGGCAGACCTTGCAACACAATTTCCAGCCGTTGTTGTCTGCCGTCCTCCGGCCATCTGCGGCACGTTGAACATCAATTCTTCTTTCTATGTTATAGGAAACTCTGGGGGTTTTGTTGAAAAAATTTTTTTGTTATTGAAAAACCCCCTTAGTGATAAAACCACCCCAAAAAATATAAAGGAGGTATAATATTTTGCACGATTAAATATTATCAGGTCAGGAAACGTCAGGCGGGCAGACATGGAGAACAGCACACATGGCGTCACACCTGACGCTATGACGAACGTCACAGATACAGGCATAGCGAGTGGCACAGGACGTCACAGGCCCTGCCATACAAAGTCGAACCGATACCGCATCAGATGCTGCTACAGGGAACGGCACGCATGACAGCACGTGCGACGTAACACGCTTGAGTGGTGATAATAATCGTCATGGGAATTAGTCGGTGCGCGGTCATGTGGTTTGATAAACAGTGCAGTGGACACATTGTGGATACTTCAGGACATAATTTTTTGCTGCGGAAGTTAACTACAAGCTGGTTCCCACACGAACCGCGGGAAATTCGATAGTGTATTTCTAAAATAATTGGTTTTATGTCAGTATAACCGAAAATATAGCGGCAGCTACTTGAGTCATGACTTGGGTCACGATTCCTCTCTAGAACTTATGTCGGATTGCTAGTCATCGGTGTTGTACATAGATTAACTGTATGGAGGAAGCCTCAGCAGGATCAATGACCGTGCATGTGGGATGCATTGGAAAAGTTAAAATAGAAGACAACTGGGTAAACTGATTCATCTCCGTGTGTAATGCACGACAATGCAGAGAAAAAAGGCACGACATAGATATGCGACACACTTTTGAACATACTTGACGAGATAATGTGCGAATTCAATGGGCCCATGAAATCAAACTGAATCTGAATATCGGGCTAATACGATGTTCCGTAACCAAGTTGGCTGCGGACCCCCTCTTTCGAAATGCATTTGGCTCCCATGTGTTCAGACTAGTCGGGTCCTGTCATGAACGCCCTGAGCGGAAACCGTCGGCCGCCTGCCGATGCCAACGCCAGCACTCGCGCCCCAACAGCTTCTGTCTCGAGGTGTGACTCACGCCCCGACAGCGTCTGTCTCGAGGTGTGACTCGCACCCCGACAGCGTCTGTCTCGAGGTATGACTCGCACCCCGACGGGGTCTGTCTCGAGGTGTGACTCGCGTCTGTCTCGAGGTGTGCCTGACAGGTCTGTCTCGAGGTGTGACTCGCGCCCCGACAGCTTCTGTCTCGAGGTGTGACTCGCGTGGGGCGACAGCGTCTGTCTCGAGGTGTGACTCGCGCCCCGACAGCTTCTGTCTCGAGGTGTGACTCGCGCCCCGACGGGATCTGTCTCGAGGTGTGACTCGCGCCCCGACAGCTTCTGTCTCGAGGTGTGACTCGCGCCCCGACAGCGTCTGACTCGCAGTGTGACTCGCGCCCCGACAGCGTCTGTCTCGAGATGTGACTCACAACCCGACGGGATCTGTCTCGAGGTGTGACTCGAGCCCCGACAGCGTCTATCTCGAGGTGTGACTCGCGCCCCGACAGCTTCTGTCTCGAGGTGTGACGCGTGCCCCGAAGGGATCTGTCTCGAAGTGTGACTCGCACCCCGACAGCTTCTGTCTCGAGGCGTGACTCGCGCCCCGACAGTGTCTGTCTCGAGGTGTGACTCGCGCCCCGACAGCGTCTGTCTCGAGGTGTGACTCGCACCCCGACAGCTTCTGTCTCGAGGTGTGACTCACGCCCCGACAGCGTCTGTCTCGAGGTGTGACTCGCACCCCGACAGCGTCTGTCTCGAGGTGTGACTCGCGCCCCGACAGTTTCTGTCTCGAGGCGTGACTCACGCCCCGACAGTGCTGTCTCAGTGTGACGTGCGGATCTGTCTCGAAGTGTGACTCGCACCCCGAAGTTTGTCTCAGGCGTGACTCACGCCCCGACAGCGTCTGTCTCGAGGTGTGACTCGACCCCGACGGGATCTGTCTCGAAGTGTGACTCGCACCCCGACAGCTTCTGTCTCGAGGTGTGACTCGCGCCCCGACAGCGTCTGTCTCGAGGTGTGACTCGCGCCCCGACAGCGTCTGTCCCGAGGTGTGACTCGCGCCCCGACAGCGTCTGTCCCGAGGTGTGACTCGCGCCCCGACAGCGTCTGTCTCGAGGTGTGACTCGCGCCCCGACAGCGTCTGTCTCGAGGTGTGACTCGCGCCCCGACAGCGTCTGTCTCGAGGTGTGACTCGCGCCCTGACAGCGTCTGTCCCGAGGTGTGACTCGCGCCCCGACAATGTCTGTCTCGAGGTGTGACTTGCGCCCCGACAGCGTTTGTCCCGAGGTATGTTCTGATTCAAACACGGCACACGACGCACCGACAGCAGGCCGGCAGATGCTGTGTCATTGCGCCATAATACAGCCGGGTGTTATTATTGTGATACCCGTGACACCGCTGAATGTAGCATGCCATGCGTCACATGTAGGACAGGGGGCTGGTCTAGGTGTAATGACCGGATCCCTCTCTTCGCGGTGTGTCGCGATAGGTGATGTCGGCATGCCAGGGCGTGGCACCTCTCAGAAGCGACAGGACGGTCGAGGCAGTAAGATGCAACCGAGTGGGTGAAGGCGAGGGACCTGCAGATGCTGGGACGGTTGTCTGTCATGGTTGCCTGGTTATTTGGTGTCACTGTTGAACTGTTGAAACTATTGTACGAGGTTCGCCCCACTACTATATATAAACTATTGCTACTGGTCGGTTCGGTCAATACAAGGACTGCAACAACTGGTGTTCTTGGAAAAGCTGCCGGATTTGAGAACTTGCTGGCTTAGAGAGCCAGCTGCCCCGACAGCGTCTGTCTCGAGGTGTGACTCGCGCCCCGACAGAGATTGACAGAGTGAGGTAGGATTGACAATTCATTTACAGTGATGATGCGATGTCAAGCATCCGAACCGCCCTACTACATGAACTGGTCCGAATCATCTCCACCCTCCCATGCATCCTACCTACGTATGTGAACATGCCCACGTACACATGAGTGTTGATGGAAACAATTGAGAGTGCCTGATAGGCGTATTCATGCCATTTTACACAACCACGCTCATAGGCGTTACTCTAAAGTTCAGGAGCATTGAGGAGGTCAGGGCCTGCTAAAACATGGAACCAAACACCCATGTGTGCATCTATATACCGAATTATCCATCATGGACTAGATTCCAGAGCTTCAGCGGTACAATCAATGACCAGTAGAAATGAGAGATAATTGCACATGTATGCATATTCAGAAACATTCTCACTCACAATGTGCAAAAATAAAGAGAGAAAAAGCATATATATATATATATATATATATATATATATATATATTTTATATGTATTTATATGTATATAGATATGAATATATATTTATATGTATATATTTTTTACCAATTAAATTATTATTCACGGCATGGACTCACCCTTTGCACCACAATGTCAATGTGTTCTTACTAAAGCTGAACAAGGCTTTCTTTCGCTGCGGAATGGGCACTATATGACGATATCGTTTGGAAAATATGGAAGCAGCGTGGTCTGAATAATTTGCAGGCTTTCATCCTCCTGTGATCGCGTTCTGTCGAAATTGTCAGCATATATATATATATATATATATATATATATATATATATATATATATATATATATATATATATATATATATATATATATATATATATATATATATATATATATATATATATATATATATATATATATATATATATATATATATATATATATATATATATATATGCTGGCAATTTCGACAGAGCCGATCACAGGAGGATAAAAGCCTGCAAATTCTTCAGACCACTCTGCTTCCATATTTTGCAAACGATATTGTCATATAATGGCCATTCCGCAGTGAAAGAAAGTCTTGTTTAGCTTTAGTGAGAACACATTGTGGTTCAAATGGTGAGTACATGCCGTGAATAATTGTGGAATTGGTTCCTGATGGTTTCTTTACTTATAACATCTCTAGAGTTTAGCTTTATGCTATCCCGAGGAGAAAGAATGACTCCAGGGACCAATAAAAAAACACAAAAGAAAGAGCATACCTTCACAATAACGGAATCAGTGATTTGATTACAGCAGGTATGTCGATATTGCACATATGCATAACGGTGCATATCTATGCAATCACACCTGCAGCAAGGAATACTTCTAGGTTTGATTGAAAACATTTCGGAAAGATCACCTTCTTTTGGATTTTTTTTCGTTAAAAAATGTCTCATATGTGGCGCCAGAGACGCCAAGATTGGCTGACGGGGAGGGAGTATCTTCACGGTTTGATATGAACTAGTAACAAGCCAGCCAAGTTCCAAAAACATAGAACTGGAACAAAACATTTCTTCAAAAATCCTCACTCTGATGCTACTCTTGACAAAATACCAATTAAATAGTCAAAGCTTTTGCTCAAATATTTAGACATTGCTAATTTCTACAGCAACGGTAGCTCAGTTGGTTGGAGCGCACGCCTGCTCTGGTCTGCCCTGTCCCGGCAAAGCAGGGTTCGAGTCGCTTCGCGCGCTCGCCTCTAGCTCCCGGCTGAGAAGGTCAGCTGGCAACCGGCCCGATAAGGCTGGAGACGAGCTTCCGCGTCTGCCGTACGGTGCTTTGGCGGTGCTTTATACTCCCGGTCAAAATGATGTCGTTGAACTGGAATTCATTAATTGGGTGGTGGGGCCAGGGCTCACATAACACGCTCTGCTTAGCAATGGAGCTCTGGTTCATAAAGCCGCCCCAGCAAAAATTCGGACTAAATGAAAACGGAACAAAATTATGCTAATGGATACTAAGATTGAAGAAATACAGTAACCGTTAAATAAATAAAGAAATACATTAAATACAATAACCGCAATTAACCGTGCCTCGAACGGCCCCTGAGAAGCGTAGTCACTTTCACCAGCAAGCAAGAAACTACGTCAACGCTGTATGGCTATAACCATGTCTATAGCTGAACGCTGGTCAACGTAACTAATGAAAAGCGCGTGAAAGAACATGGTCCGTTTAGAGCGTGTCTGCCGCACAATTCGCCTGACGCCGCCCCGACCCAGATATTACCTACGAATTTCCAGAACTTCTACCAAATATGCTCATGTAAGAGTAACACCAATTGTAATCACTATATAACACTGTGAAACCAGATCCAACCCTAAATTTTACTCACTCAGCATCCGCCCCTAGTAGGCATGCATGCAACGTCTTAGTTTCCATTTACCTGGAAAAGCATACTTAAGGTGTCCGGCAATAAGTGAAGTCAGTTAAAGGAATGGAAAGCAAGACAAGTATCTTCCTCTGTCTTACTTTTCTGCCCCCAAAATTGTCTGAAGCGGCCCTTGACTAAAGCATACTTCCTACATTAGTCGAAGCGTTTTGAACGAACCAAAAATACACGAGATCAAACAAGTACTTTGAATTTTTATGCCAAAGAAAGCCATACAAATTAGGTGCGCTTCGTGGCGAATGCGTTCTCTTTCATGATAATTTTTCGGTTGACCACCCTTGGCTGTACCACTGGCCCATCCTGACCTGTCTTGGATCCATCGGTCCAGTCGGTCGGAGTCCAGCGCCTCGAGCGCAAGACATGGCAGCTGAAGATCGCAGATGTCATAGCCGGGGTCGAGCGACCTCTTCCGACGACCCAGCAGCACTGCAACCAGAGGAAAAATAATACGGCTATGGTCAAACCAAGACCGAAAGTGAGTGTGGAGAGGGAGACGGAGACGAAGACGGAAATAGAGACAGAGACATAGACACAAACAGAGACGGAAACGGAGACGGAGACGGAGACGGAGACGGAGACGGAGACGGAGACGGAGACGGAGACGGAGACGGAGACGGAGACGGAGACGGAGACGGAGACGGAGACGGAAATGGAGACGGAAACGGAAACGGAAACGGAAACGGAAACGGAAACGGAAACGGAAACGGAAACGGAAACGGAAACGGAAACGGAAACCGAGATCGAGAGGGAGGGGAGATGGAAAGGGAGATGGAGGGGGAGAAGGAGGGGGAGAGGGAGGGGGAGTGAGTGAGACAGCAGCATTCCAAATGTTCCTGAACAGGAAATAAGTTTCAAATAATTCAGAAAGCAATATTCGCAGACTAACTCGCGGTTTACTGAAGATGTTCACCATGCACTGTGCACTATACAGTGCACCGTGCACGCCAACAGCGAGTAACAGGATTCTCGTTGTCCATACGGACAACGAGACCCTGAGCGAACTGCCAGCGAATTCATTAAAAAATGCATTAGCGGTACCGAGCGCCCTTTCCATCATCTTGTTCGCTTTCAACATTGCAACAATACACTTTCAGCAAAGTGGTCAGTATCTTGTCGAGGCCAGCGGCTGCGTTCTGTCGCTGTCAGAATGTGTGACCAGAGAAACTACTGCCCCTTCCCTGCAGACATGTGACACGTGACATGTAGTCCACGGAGGAGCGAGCGTAATACGAGCTGCCTATCCTGTCTGTCCTGACGGAGTGACGTGTGTCAAAGCCCTCGGGCGACTTTATGATAATCGCGCCAGAGGGCGACAGGACCACTGTGAGCGTGAACGGGGGTGCGAGGAGTGGAGTACCGCGGGCGGTGGTGAGTTAGGCGAGGAGTGGAGTACCGCGGGCGGTGGTGAGTTAGGCGAGGAGTGGAGTACCGCGGGCGGTGGTGAGTTAGGCGAGGAGTGGAGTGCCGCGGGCGGTGGTGAGTTAGGCGAGGAGTGGAGTGCCGCGGGCGGTGGTGAGTTAGGCGAGGGAGTGGAGTGCCGCGGGCGGTGGTGAGTTAGGCGAGGTGGTGGTGAGTGCCGCGGGTGGTGGTGAGTTAGGCGAGGTGGTGGTGAGTTAGGCGAGGTGGTGGTGAGTTACGCGAGGTGGTGGTGAGTTAGGCGAGGTGGTGGTGAGTTACGCGAGGTGGTGGTGAGTGCCTCCGGCGATGAGTGCCGCGGGCGATGATGAGTGCCGCGAGACAGTAGACACGTGGTTGGTGGCACATGTCAGTGGTGAGTGACAAGTGACCTGTGTGATGTGAGTGGTGTGGATGGTTGCTCCAGCGCAGTCGATGCTCCTGCCTCAACGCGGCAGCACAATACTTGGTGACGTACTGCCTTTGTTTCATCGTCAACTCACCGTGTGTGCCCTAAAGTGCTGATTCAAGAAAACATTCTGGGTGTTTGTGTTTGTGTGTGTGTGTGTTTTTTTTTTTATTTGTGTTTTTTTTTTTTTTTTTTTTTTTTTTTTTTTTTTTTGGGGGGTGGTGGGGGGGTTTGGGGGGTTTTATTATTTTTTTTTTTTTTTTTTTTAAAAAAAAAAAAATTATTAATTTAAAAAATAAAAAATTTTGCGTCCTGGAGGGCTTCTGACAATTAAGCGCCCTGAAGGGGGTTCTTCCCCTAAGATCTCGGCTCCTGTTAAAGCTGGAGCAACGAAATTCGCAGGGCGAATGGGTACGGTAATACACTCTATTATGTGCAAATTTCATGATATTAGATCAATATCTTCAAGCTCAAATGAGGTCAAAGATGTCAAATTCTGGTCTTGCGGGGCTTGGCTTGTCATTGTTATGGATCATTGTGATTGTGTTTCAATGCTTCAGAATGGCTATCAATGCTGTTTTTGACATCACTAATAATGCAATGCAGATTCTAGAACCGGCATTTGTCCTCAGGTCACCAGTATAGCAGCACTTTATTAGGTCATTACCTGCTCCAGTTGCCCGAACCAGGCCGCCCGCCAGACTGTTCCGTTGGGCGGCTCGGTGAAATCGGCTTCGCAAAGAAAGGAGTGAAGTACATGAATAAAGTATGGAAACGCTTAGGTACACAATGAAAACCTGTAGTTTTCAGCATGTGTAGGCATTAACATGCAAAGTGACATCAATCGCATGACAGTCATTCGCATTTATGCCTGCACCCGAATTGACTAAGTTTGGTTCCATTAACTTGTTATGAACTTGAACTTGACATGTTAGGTCACCTCGGTGACCTAACATGACTTTGATACCATATTGCATAACAATATACATAGAAAGTCGCTATTGTTGCCAAGAACTCTTCCAATTTGCCAATATACGGGAAGCGCATCAGCGCCGATTTCTGTGGTCTGGCTCTGCGAATTTTGTCTACTTTAACAACCCCTAGCTAAAAAATGTTCAGGTAATTTTAGTTTGTCTGGCTTTAAGCAACACGTCGGCCATTTCTGAACAGTTACGCAATCAATGCCGTGTATCTGCCGGTAAAATCTGGAGTTTTGTACGAAAAACCGGAGGGTTGGACGGATTTCTTCCCCCCTCCATGGCGCGTGTTAACACGGGCCCTGGAGGGGAGGGGGCGAAATCCGCCCACCCCTCCGGTTTTTCGCAGATAACTCACGATTTTACCTGCCGATGTACGCCATTGTTTGTGTACCTGCTTAGAAATGAACGGCACGTTGCTTAAATAAAGAAAAACGAAAATAGACCGAAAATTTTTAGAATTAGGGGTCGGTAAAGTAAGAAAGATTCCCAGCGCCAGACCATAAATATCGGCACTGATGCGCTTCCAGTTTATTGGCAAAAAGGATGCATTCTTGGCAACACTAGCGACTTTAAAAAAGTATATTGTTATGCTACATTAATTCAAAGTCATGTCAGGTCACCGAGGTCAAGTCAGGTCAAGTTCATGACAGGTTAATTAATTTTATTTCGTCCTCCACCCCGCCAGGACGTGAGCGCCCTGGAGGGGTGGAGAACGAAATTCGCCCACCCCTCCGATTTTCGTACACAACTCCATATTGCACCGGCCGATATACGCCATTTTTCCGTGCCTGCTTAGAATTGACCGGCGCCTTGCTTAAAGCAAGAAAAAATGGAAATCGGCCGAAATGTTTTAAAGTTATGGGGCGTTAATGTTTTTTTTTAATCGCAGCGCCAGACCACACAAATCGGTGCTGATGCTCTTCCCGTATATTGCCAAAAGGGTTCTTGACAACACTAGCGACTTGTTTGATGCATATTGTTATGCTATATAATTTAGAAGTCATGTTAGGTCGCTGAAGTCATCATGCTAGGCTAATGGAACCAAACGTGGTCAACTGGAATGTTGTCATAAATGGAAATGACTGTCATGCGATTGGTGTCACTTTACATGTTACTGCCTACACATCCGTATATGTACGGTTTATCATTGTGTGCCTAAGCGTTTCTATACTTTATTAATGTATTTCACTCCTTTCTTTGCGAATCCAATTGTGGAAGCCGCCCAACGGAGCAGTCAGGTGGGCAGTACGGTTCCGGTAACTGGAGCAGGTAATGACCTGATAAAGTGGTCCTATATAGGTGACCTGAGGTCAAATGGCGGATCTGGCATATGTATTGCATCATTAGTAATGTCCAAAACAACATTAATGACAATTTTGGAGCATTTAAACACAATCACAGCGATCCATAACAATGGCAAGCCAAGCCACGCAGAACCATAAAATTTAGCTATTTTTACCTCATTTGACCTTAAAGATATTGACCTAAGGTCACTAAATTTGCACACATTAGAGTTAACCATCGTGCCCATCCACCCTGCGAATTTCGTTGCTCTATCCCTAATGGGAGCCGAGATCTTACGGGGCGGGGTGCGGAATCTGCCCCCTCCAGTGCGCGTAAGTTTCAAAGGCCCTCCAGGGCGCGTGTTGAAGCAGTATCTTCCGCAAATAAGCAACAACTTACCAAATTGTAAACATTGGTGGGATGTATGGAATTCATAGCGGTGTATGGAATATATAGCACAAGTCCAAGAGCCGAACCCTGAAAGACACCTACTATGATATCCTGTTTTTGGTTGGGAGCGGATGTCATATGTCTTCGTGCTTGGACACTATTTTGAAGGTAAGAGCTCAGGAGTTGATACATTTTGCCCCGAATGCATAGTTTGTTTTGTAACAAAACGCTTTCATGCTTACTGCATCGGAGACCTTTTGAAAGCCCAGGCGGAGAATACAAACTACTTTACTTTATTCTAAACAATTAAATTGATTCCTTCTTTGAACTATGACGCATAATGACCGGGAACGAGTAGCCTAGGGGTAAGTTGCTCGTCTCACAATCGAAAGGTTGTGGGTTCGAGTCTCACCTGTCGCTACTCTTCGCCCGCGACCAATCGGCTTGAGAGATTGGCGACGCTGCATAACTCAACGGTCGATGTGTCGTAAAACCAATAACCAGCCAACCTACACATAATGCCCTTTTCACTCCCTTGAAAATATATCACCAATACAAAAATGTTGGCATCGTCAACAAACTCAATGGATATGCCAACGGTGAGCTGTATCATTGCGAACAATGCAGGATGTCGAAAAATATGACTATCATACTGTCAATCGCTCCCTATACAACAGGAAACCAACTTCGTAGTTGGATTCAGGACGACATAAAACATCGGTAGTGATTTGTCCGGTGGCATTTCATCCTAGTCCATTCATTTTCATTCCAACTAACAAAACGGACCAAGTTGAAGCGAGTGAAGGAAATTTTGAATTATTGAACGCTCTGGGGATGGACATGTCATTTACTTTCATTGAACTGAATAATTGAAAGCAAATATTATTTTAACTCTTGCCAGATCGGAGAAGGGATGAACAGAAATACTCCCGTCCTGTGTTTTTTCTGCGAACTGTGAAAAACCGCACGCGATAACCCGTCCCAACATGACACACCTTTATACACATGCATTTCACATGTTTTGAAAATTATTTTGGCATCAGGCTATTCAAAGTTATTAACCTACTACCGGTTAGGTACACCTGCAATTCCCGAATTCAGATTTTGGCGTGCAACTTTCAGGGTTTGCTGATTAAAACAGAATTAACAAGACTGTTATGTTTGATTTTTTTCGAACTTCCGTTTTGAAGACGGTCAGTTTTCACGACTGTCAGTTATCCATTAAGTTTAAAATAAGAACCTCCTGGCAAACAGTGCACTTTTCTATTCAGATCAGTTGACTTGAAATGTAACAAATACCTCAAAATTAGCCTCCTAGACCCATTAAAGGTCGGTTGTATGCTTTCAACTTCCGGGTCTGTAGATCAGAATTGTGGAGCCTTTGCAAACGAATTACGACATTTCGCTTTTTGTCTGGATCTCACACCGGGAAGCTGAAAATTATAGTTGTGTGTATGTGTGTGTGTATGTGTGTGTGATTGAATTTTGCCAGCCTGCCACCGTGCGGTGATGTCGGCTGGCTTCTTCTAGTTCCAGAATGATCCATCTTATGTGTTTGAAAACATTTTTTGAACGACGGTTTTACAACGGAGTAATGAAGAAAAACGGAGCAATGACCCACGGCTACAAATCGTGGTACGTGCCAACTCTGCATGGCTTGCCATTGCTGACATATATACCATATAATGGAACGTATTGCTCTTAGATACTTTATACGGAAAATATAATTAATTGCACGTTTATTGTCCGTGACGCCATTCAATTATCCAGTAAAAACAGCAATGTAATACGCTGGGGAACACTTATTGTAATACGCCGTAATACACTTATTATCCATTTCGACACAAAATCCAGGATAGCTTTCTTCTGAAAAGGGTTCTTTCAGCCCTGTTCAGAAGGAACAGTAAGGCTCATAGAAACACCGCAGAGGCAAAAGAACACATCAAAGGCGCAGCTTATGAGAATACTTTGGCACCGTTAGCTGCTCCGTACTCATAATCGATTCAATCAGTCACCTCTGCTCGTTGACCACGGCCAGTTCATGTGCAGTCCGGCAGTATCCGCTCAACCACATCACATGCTACGCGATCTCACCTCCACTTCACTGTGCTGCAAAAACTAATCATGGCTAAACATGCTGAGTCATCACCGAAGTGCACTTCAACAGCTGCGGTCCGGACGATGGCGAGATTGAAGCTGCACTATTCCTGGCCCGCTATCTTCCAAATCGCCGCGGTCATGCACACTTTCACTTTATCCCAGTCGGTGGTGAGACCAGAACCCGCTGATGAGAAGGGTGGTCCTGGCGGCCCTAAGAGCCGCAGCCACTTCTGGTCAGCCGGCACAACACGAGCCTGTCTGATGGTAACGTGGGCCGCTCTGGCGGTGACATGGGCCGCCTTGTGACATGGGTCGCTCTGGCAGTGATATGGGCCGCTCTGGCGGTGACATGGGCTGCTCTGGGGGTTACACGGGCAGCTCTGGCTGTGACATGGGCCGCTCTGGCGGTTACATCGGCCGTTCTGAAGGTGACATGGGCCGCTCTAGCGGTGACACGGGCCACATGACAAGGGCTGCTCTGGTGGTGACATGGGCCACATCATGACACGTCATGACCATGCGGTCCTTCACCTGGACCGTGATATCCTCACCGCCTTCGCGGACAGCCGGACGGCCGGACAGCCGGACAAGTTCCACACATCGACACCTCACACCCCGCCGACTTAGCGATTTTCCGGCGAATTCTGCCGTCGGATGACCCAATGTAAGCCTGCTCAGTGGAAATGGAAATGTCCAGGGGAGGTCAGAACTGAAGTCGTCGGCACATGGTCAGGCCACGCGTCACACGACCAGCTCTGTGGAAGCGACGATTGGCACTCATGCGGCAACCGAAAACTAATAAATCAGGTACGGATTTTATATGCGAATCGGGTGTCCATGCACAGCGGTCTGATTCAGCAATTCGTTAGCAGAAGCGCATATTTAACTATTTTGACTGGCGCCTAACACCGATGGCCTCCCCACATCACGACGCCCTTGCGCTGATTATTGTGACCGATGCGCAGATGTACCCACATCACAGCTTGGCCCACTCCTGCCACTGTCGACGTCTCTCGCGCCAGTGACCACACAAAATCCCGCATGCCATATTTAAACACTGGACTGACGCTGCATAACTGGAACTTGATGTGCCGCCAGCAACTTACAACACCAACGGGATAAATATGGCCACCACGGAACAGGAGCAAGGAACTTCGCTGCGGCCGATACCCACAGACACTACGGAGAAGGAACAGGATACCCCACTGTGACCGATACACATAAATCATCACAGAACGGAAGCAATGGACTCCGCTGTGGCCGATCAGCACGTGCATCACAGAACGGGAGGTTGAACTAATCGCCGCTGCGGCTGGTGGTTGGCGCTCAGGTTTCCCGCGCCGCTGGCTGGCAATGCTCCGACCGGAGGCTGGTGGCTTCAATGCACACATACCCGGCCGGCAATGGTTGGCTGCCACGGGCTTCCGGCGCGCTAGAACAGGAATGCGGCGGGGAGCAGTCGGTGGTTTCCGACGGGGACCTCTTGTGGCGTCCTGGCCAGTGAAGTGGGACAGCCGGTGGCTTTCGGCAGGATTCTGGTCGGCAGGTGGCGTCCGGCAGGACTCTGGTCGCAAGTGTACACCGTCGCACCCGCCGAGGGATGCTGGCTCCATCCGCCGAGGGATGCTGGCTCCATCCGCCGAGGGATGCTGGCACCATCCACTATGGGATGCTGGCTCCATCCTGGTTCGACGACTTTCTCTGCGACCTCGAGTGCGCTCGGGGTGCCGTCAGCCGTGCAATGCCCAAGAGAAATCGGGCCAGCTCGGACATTGGAGCCAACCGCGATTACCGGTAACCGTTACCGGTAACCGTTACCGGTAACCGGTGATGTCACTACCGCTATGCACAGACGTCGAGCCATGCGTTTCCACCTTGCGAACCTCTGCCACGCCCTATGCTCGCTGCGACTGATGTCGGCTTTGATCGCATTCAGTTACCCTGCCCGCTCAGTTTTCACAGGGCAAAATGACTTAAGTGCGGCTAACATATGTCATGTGGCTTTGCATACGAATGACTGGGGTAAACGCCGAAGGACAAGTGAAGGACTGCAGACAGAAAGTGGTGTGCGCTTGGTCGAACATAAATAAACCACCGAATCTATGCTAGTTTTCCCGGTTTTGCATCTAATTTGCTTCTGCCATTATCTCTGACTCCATGCTCCGCCTCGTCCAAGTCCCCGAAGGTGATTTTTTTTTGTGTGGCAATATTACGAGGCTACGGCGGGTGCCAAGGAGAGCTTGTTGCTTCGGTGCTGAGCTCAACACCATATGGAGCAATTTCAGTTGAACCATTATGGGTCCGCCGCTTCCCTTCCGGCTGGGCCTTGGAAGAAGGAGCGCGCACCGCCCGATAGGGTCTAAACAGTGGACGTTTTCCGACCCTAGTGCTGTGTCGATAGGGCGCGGCACTGTCCCATCTGAACTGCTGCATATGCTGCATACTGAGATCGCAGCTACAACAACGCTTCAAAGTATCGGAGCGCATAACCATCATCAGCAATGCTTCTGCCAACGACGAGTGTGGCGGCGGACACGCCGTGCTGCCACGGAAACTGGCCGGCACGCCATCAGAGCCGAGCCAAATCCGACATATGTCCGACTTCAGGCCCTCACTCGGTTGATAACAGGCTGGGGGCACGGGGGACAATCGGCGATGTTTTCGTGGTGCTCGCATGTGCAGGGATGCTGTCGGAATGCAGACTCTGCAGGATTGCATCTATGAATGCAGTGTCGCATTGGTAGTGCAGTATGCAGCAGGACCTCCATGCCACAGGTGAAATGGAAAACGGGGGCGTCGTTTGCATCGCAAATAGCGGCAGGTATACAGTCGAGTATGCTGGTAAGGTGGCTCGGTGGACTGTGTTCTCAATGCTGGTAAGGTGGCTCGGTGGACTGTGTTCTCAATGCTGGTAAGGTGGCTCGGTGGACTGTGTTCTCAATGCTGGTAAGGTGGCTCGGTGGACTGTGTTCTCAATGCTGGTAAGGTGGCTCGGTGGACTGTGTTCTCAATGCTGTCAATGCTGGTAAGGTGGCTCGGTGGACTGTGTTCTCAATGCTGGTAAGGTGGCTCGGTGGACTGTGTTCTCAATGCTGGTAAGGTGGCTCGGTGGACTGTGTTCTCAATGCTGGTAAGGTGGCTCGGTGGACTGTGTTGTCAATGCTGGTAAGGTGGCTCGGTGGACTGTGTTGTCAATGCTGGTAAGGTGGCTCGGTGGACTGTGTTGTCAATCCAGCACGCGTGCAAACTTCCTGAAGGGAGATGCAATCACGCTTTGAACGAATTTTTCACTTTTTATAAGTGTAATCGGGGAGAGACAAACAGGCCCACCGGGAAACAAGCAAAATAGGAGATAATAAAACATATTTAGTACACACTAGAAAGAAACAGCATCGCTAGGACAGGATAAGATGTTAGTGGTAGAGAACCTTGGCAGAACAGTGTGTTGCGGACGCCGTGTTCATCCGCTGGGAGTGGACTGCATGTGTGTGTGGGCGGCGCCCTGCAGTATGGGGTAGAACGGCCAAGCGGTCTAAAGACAACGGTATAGAAAGGCGAGCGAGAGATAAGTAAGCGGGAATAACATGTGAAAGGCAATTATGTGAAGAACAATTGTAAAAGGAACAAATAAATGCAATGTGAGAGGTCGGAAAGGTATATGCTGGGTTAATGCAAATAAATAATCGAAGTAACCTGAATATATGTGGACGTAATAATGAAGGCTGTAGGTTAGAGCTCCCCAATTCAAGGGAGACAAAGGAACTCTACAAATTAAAGAGAGCTTTGTCTCACAAAAAAGCTCTCTTACCAAGAATACTCCAATTCAAGAGTGAAGCAAACCTCCAATTCAAAAGTGAAGAAAACCTCCAACTCAAGAGTGAAGGAAACCTCCGATGCAAGAGCGCAAGGACCTAGCTAAGAGCGCTCCAATTCAAGAGTGAAGGAACCCTCCAATTCAAGAGAGCAGTGGCATTAGGAAATGAAGGAGTACGAAAAGCTTGGAAAGAAAGCGGGAAAACAGAAAAACAGAGTCAGGCACGGTGACCCAGCCGTGACGAGCAGTGCTGCGCGTGGTTCATTAATTCACTTCCACCGATCACTCACTGTATCACTCATCACTCCAACACTCCCTCAAAGCACTCATTTCTTTATTGGCGACGGCGAGACGGCAGAGGTGCAGTGCACTTCACGAAGACGACCAAAGAAAAAAAAAAAAAAAAAAAAAAAAAAAAAAAAAAAAAAAAAAAAAAAAAAAAAAAAAAAAAAAAAAAAAAAAAAAAAAAAAAAAAAAAAAAAAAAAAAAAAAAAAAAAAAAAAAAAAAAAAAAAAAAAAAAAAAAAAAAAAAAAAAAAAGAGAGAGAGAGAGAGAGAGAGAGAGAGAGAGAGAGAGAGAGAGAGAGAGAGAGAGAGGAGAGAGAGAGAGAGAGAGAGAGAGAGAGAGAGAGAGAGAGAGAGAGAGAGAGAGAGAGAGAGAGAGAGAGAGAGAGAGAGAGAGAGAGAGAGAGAGAGAGAGAGAGAGAGTGAGAGAGAGAGCGGTGGAGGGAGCACGAAACCAACTGCATTGCGTGGGATGAGCAAAGATGTAGATAGTAAATGCATACGACTAGAGACTCCAGGTGTACACACGCGCCAGGTGTAACTGTCTTTGTATGCATCCAACCCCCCCGCCCGACATACCGCACATAGGAAGCGGGACGCAATCAAATCAAGACAGATGACACGAGGCACATTTTGACAGCACGAGCTGGTAGAGCACAGAATGAAACAGGAATCAGCGGGGAAATGAAAAGGCAACACAGGACTCCACAGAGCAGGGCGAACTGCCGCACCAAACAGCAGCGGCAGACTGGCCAGCCCGCTGAGTATGCTCACAGATAATGTTTGACAGGCCGCCGAACAACTTCCGGGTTGTGGTCGTTTTGCGGCCCAGCACGCGGATCATGGGGAGGTAGAGGTTCGGCAGCAGCCACCTGTGCGTCAGGAAGGTGGCGGACACATCCGTGACCACCACCAGCACCAGCAGCACCAGCAACACCAGCGGCACAAGCGGCACGGTAGCGCGCATCTCCACCAGCCGGCCTCCCGCCGCACCTCAGCCGACTGACGGTCGGCGGATGGGATCGTCACGGTAGCACAGCTTCACGCCACAGCCGGCGGCGTCACGGTATCGCGGCGCCGGTGAGACGGAGCGCCACGAGCCGCCGGCGTCGCCAGGAAAGAGGCGGTCCCTAGCTCTCAGTTGCTCATCCGCGTTCATCAAATGAATACATAGTTTTGCACAGCACGGCGTTGGCAAACCCTCAGCCCCCTTTGCATTGTCTTGTGTGCAAACGGTGATAATTCTAGGGAGAAACCAAAGATAGAAGATCCTTTGAAAATTGTCGCAAAGCTGACTGGAAAACTTTCACAGAAGAAATCGAGATCGGCCTGGTAATTATAAAATTGGTAGCTACAGTACTGTCGGTCAAGTTTTAGAAGGTATTCAGAAATTTTGTGTCTCGTCGTTTCGAAGAGCAGAATAACAATTTGCTAACCCAAATTTCTCGGAAGGCATTCAAATCAGTATTCTAGAAAGAGATGATCTAAAGAGCAAGAGATCACTCACGAATTATGACAGATAAAAATCAAGGAGCTGAAAGAAAAAATCAATGACCTCATTTCAGACCGAGAGAAGAATTGGAATAATTGCATTGCAGATATGGGCAGATATAGTGAGGTGAAGGAATTCTGAGAGAAGGTAGAGGGTACCAACTCGTCGAAGAAACTTGCCCTCAAACTTGCCTCCGAAAGGAAGTATAGGGAAGGAAGTAAAAAAACGGACAAGCAGACAGCAAGCAAAATGATCCGACACTACGCGGCTATAACTAGTGGATGTACACAAAGACAAAGACAGGAAAAAGACAATGAAATTACCGGATAGTCTATTGTTTAAAGCTATTGTTTAAAACACCTCGGAGCGACTGGGATGGGAGTTCTGACAAATATAATCAACGTGTCCTGAATGACGGACTCCATGCCACCTATTTGGGAAAAGGCCATCATCTTACCGATTCTGAAACCTGGAAACTTCCAAGTGAACCACCGTCCTTTGGACAGATTTCACCCTTATGTTGTGCGGTTAAAGTAATGGGAAGGCTAATTCTGAAGAAGAAAATTGGAGTGCACATAAAGACGGAACTTCACCAACGTGGGCATAAAACGATCACTGGACTGAAAGCCATCGCACCTTTTGACAGAGTTCATTTTGCACGGCATTAATGAAAAGAGTTCTGCAAAGAAGACCGCCTTGGTGACACTGGATGCATCAAAGGCATTTGATACGGTCTCGATGATTAACCCGCGCCGTCTTTCCTGTCGAATCCTCCCACCCCGTCTCGGGTGGGGGGTGGGGGTTGAAGACCCCCTCCAAAATCCAAACTAAGGATCGCACGAAAACGAAAGAGGTGTCATCGGAACGCGCTCGACGAGTAGGGTCCACCCTCAAAAACACTTCCCCCGATAAGTGACGTCACCAGGGGGCTAGATTTTCACGACTTTTCACGACTTACATTATGTTTTTGACTCTGGGAGCTTCATTCGGGGGATATATGAAAAAACAAAATTTATTTGGAATGAGAAAAGGACAGCGAAATGGACCATGGGCATAATTTTTTGGCACCCCAAACATAATTTTTTTTTTTAATTTCAAAATTTTGGGTTTTCAAGTTTTCTTTAATTTTCCTTTTCCAATGGGTAGAGCATACCGAGAAACGTTGTTGAAAGTCAACTTTCCCCAATGAAAAAGTGCTTACTTTAGCCAGAATCCTGTATTTGATCTGCAATTTGGCAAATACGCACAATTTATATATAGACAAAAACGAAAAAAATGATAAATTCACCTCGTTCATTTTGTTGCATCCGAAATGATAAGCAAACGCTGACAGTTTCATTAAAATATCTGTATCTGTTAAAGCGTGAGGACTGGTTGACCTTTTTTGGAGGTGACCTCACTTGACCTTGACTAACTCGTTGACCCTAGATGACCTGACCTCAAAATTATGAATCAGCATGTCAAATTGATGTGGTAAAAGGTATGCCAAATTTGGGCGCGCTGCCGCACGCCGTTCGTCAGCTATCCGCGAAAAACCTGAGGGGGGGCGATTGAAGACCCCCTCGCCTAGACAGGGCGGGTTAAGTTGATCGAGAGTGTCCTAAACATGGAAGCAATGCATAGAAACAACAGAAGATGGCCATGTAGTTACCCATCAGACAGGCGAGCAATGCTCAAGTTTGGAGATACCATCTCAAATTACAAGACGTTCGAGAACGGAGTGCCTCAAGGCACTGTCGCCACAACTCTTTAATTTTCATGTATCAAGGGCCCTACACTACCAAATGGCGTACATGTCCCATCTCATGGAAATTATTTTCTCGTGACTTTGCAAGATCAGATTCCTCACAGAGCTGAACGGAAAATTCAGGGTTATTTAGACGAACTGGGAAGATGGGTTTCTAGTCCAAAACTCCAATTATCGCCCACAAAGCCTACGGTCACTGTGTTCACTCTAGACAATATTGAGCACAACTGCTATCCAATGGTCTTCATGAAAGGACAGAGACCACCGTTGGAGCAATTTCCAAAGATTCTTGGGTTAAAGTTTGACCCCAAAATGAGCTTTAACAAGTACGCAGATATAGCGCGTGAAGACGTAAGGAAGAAGTCAATATCTTGAAAGGATTAACGAGCACGACCTTCGGACAGCATATGGAGGACAGCTTGTATCTATATAGACAGTTCGTTCTGCCTTCTTTCAACTACGCTGCTGTATTAAACTATGTTTCAACTACGCTGTTTGGCGGCCATGAGTGAGCGCCACAAGCTTGAACAGAATGCAGACAATGCAGAACCAATACTTGAGAGTAGTGATTGGCTGCACTCGCATGACAAGAGTTGATGACCTCCACAGAGACCAAATTCTTAAACTGACCGACCACACAACATGATAGGAGCCCAGTTTATGACAAGCATGCATGCTAACAGACACCCTCTACAAACGCTCATGGACAAACCCGATTCGACAAGGAGAATGAAAAAGACCCGGACGGTGTACTTCAGAAACTGGTTTCCTCCACAGCTCGCTAGAGGTGAAGAAGAAGTAGCAAGCTCAAAGAGAACTATCCACGCATCTATATCACGAAACGCGATTGGACTGTTGGAATTGTGCAGACTCCTGAATCAATCACGTCCAGATATAAACCCGGAGTCCTTTCATAGTCTTTAACCGCTCTCGCTCGCCTGCTCTGAGTCTCACATATAACATCCCATGTAACATCCACGTTCATTATTGGACGCAGACAATAACATTCGTTATTGCCTTGCATCTGAACTTTGTCTATTCGCCATATGCATCCAAGCTAGCTCGATGCCGTCCTCTATCGATGTGTGAATTATCATGCAACGTCCAGTTGTTCGTTGTGTCGACACTTAATCAGTACATTGAGAAGTGCATTGCGTTGACCTTTTCCTAGTATTTGATGTTGGTGCAGGATATACATTCTGTATATCCTGCACCAACATCATGCACACATTGCACTGCACCACATCGCAGTGGTGCAATGCAGTGCCCAGCCGACAACACGCGCCTTTTACCAAGAGAAGAAACTGAGTAGGATACATAGACATATGAAGCGGTTCAACACACACACACACACACACACACACACACACACACACACACACACACACACACACACACACACACACACACACACACACACACACACACACACACACACACACACACACATACACACACACGCACACACACACACACACGCACACGTACACGCATACACACATACATACATTCACCGTTGATGTATGCAAGCCATTTGATCTGGTAAACGACCCCGGTTCGTGCAAATTGGTTGGTCATTGTTCGTGATAGTTACCAAAAGCCCGGTTTTGAAGTCGGTTCAGCGTTGGTTCAGTATTCACTCGTTACCCCCCGTGCCGAACTTCACGCGACCGACTTCGGGTGGGCAGACGATTCTGAAGCGACCTTTGTCCTGGAAAATTTCTTTTCACCCATCATGGGGCCAATTTATGTTTGCAATCCAACACGCAAAGTATGTACTTAAATGTGCCTCCATCGTCAAATAATTAAAATTAGCTGAACACAAAAAATGACAGGTAGGCCGGTGGCATTTTGTGCTGAAGCAATGGAAACTTTAAAAAAAATATTGAAAGGGAAAACAAGTTGCATGGCATCCGTTTGAGGACGTATTTTAGCTTCAAATAAATCTGAGTATCTCCCCCGCCATACAGTGCGCAATATATTCCAAAATATGATAGCACATACCATACTGCATGTGACATCATACAACGAAAAACTTGGGTTCCACAATGAGACAGGTGTAATTTTGTTAAGTAATTTAACCGTTAAGGACCAGTGGGACCTTTTGGTACCATGTGTTCAAAGCGGATTATGGGGTAGTGCTTCTATCAGGGGCGTCGCCACCGGGGGGGGCAGCGGGGGCAATTGCCCTCCCTGCCGTGAGATTGGGGGAGGGCACCGCCCCCTGAAATTTGAGGAGGCCCCCAGGACGAAAAGGAGGCCCTCCAGGACGAAAAGGATACCCTCTAGGACGAAAAGAAGGTCCTTCAGGACTAAAAGGAGGCCACCAGGACGAAAAGGAGGCCCACATGATGGAAAGGAAGACCCCCAGGACGAACGAAAAGGAGGCCCTCCAGGACGAAAAACAGGCCCTCCAGGATGAAAAGGAGGCCCCCAAGACGAAAAAGAGATTATACAAATTAGGGGCCTCCAGGAGGAGGCCCATAATTTGTAAAAGAAGTTACCTAGGAGAGGGTAGGAGGCCCCAGAAATCAAGCGAGTGCCAAATATTGACACAGAGGCCCCAGGACGAAAAGGCCACCAGGACGAAAATGAGGCCCCCAGGACGAACAGGAGGCCCTCCAGGACGAAAAGGACGCCCCCAGGACGAACAGGAGGCCCTCCAGGACGAAAAGGACGCCCTCCAGGACGCAAAGGAGAGGAGGCCCTGCAGGTCCAAAAGGAGACCCCAGGACGAAACGAAGGCCCCACGACGAAAAGGAGGCCCCCAAGACGAAAAAGAGATTCTATAAATTAGGGCCTCCAGGAGGAGGCCCATAATTTGAAAAAGAAGTCACCTAGGGGAGGGTAGGAGGATTCAGAACTCAAGAGAGTGCCTAAAATTGTCACGGAGGCCCCCAACACTGCAAAGGAGTCTCAATACGGGAAGGGAGGCCCAATAAAATGAGAGGAGGCCCTAAGCCGGAAGATAAAGCCAGTGGACATGAGATGAGGTTTCGGAGCAGGGACGTCGCTACCGGGGTGGGGGGCAGCGGGGGCAATCGTCTCCACCCCTTGCCTTGAGATTTGGGGTAGGGCGCCCCCTGTAATTTGAGGAGACCACTATCCGGAAAGGCATAAAACAAAAAGGTGAGCAAGGAGCCCGACGGGATAGAAGATGATGCTGTCAAGGTGGATCCAAGATTGATAACGAGGCCCCCATGAAATATAATCAGGCTCCTGTAAGATACATAAAACAGAGATTGTGAGGAGGCCCCGAGGATGAAAAGGAGGCCCCCCCAGGACGAAAAAGAGACCGCCAGGACGAAAAGGATGCCACCGAGACGGGCAAGAAGCCACCCAGGGTTATACGAGAAGGCTTCCAATGGGTGGCAAAATATTCTTAATTTGGAAAACGAGGTCCCGAAGATGGAAGAGAAGTACCCTACAATAGAAAACAATGACAAGATATATTTATCCGAACGCAAGAGGGGGCCCCAAGATTGGTAAGAAAGTCCCACTATGAAGGAGAGAAGGTCACTGAGACCAGCCAGATGAGGCCCACATCTTAGAAGACGAGAACCCTAGAAGAGAAGATTTAAGACTAGGATGCAAAAACAACCTGCTAAGAGAATAATAAGGCTCCAAACACAGATGGGAAGGCCTCCAAGACATGGAAGGGGTCCCATAATTTTAAAAATGAGTCACCTAGGAGAGTGTAGGAGGCCCCAGAAATAAAGAGAGTGCCAAAAATTGGCACGGAGGCCCCCAGAATTGCAAAGGAGACCCCAATACGGGAAGGGAGGCCCCATAAAGTGAGAGGAGGCCCCCAGACGGAAAAGAAAGCCAGCGGATATGAGATATGGTTTCGGAGACGCAAAAATAGGCACCAAAACGAGTAAGGGTCCACCAAAATAGAAAAGGATGATCCAGAGACATGGAAGGATGCACCAAATTCGGAAGAGGACGACACAAGGTTGGAAATGAGACCCCATGATGAACGATGAGGCCCTAAAATTGGAGAGAAAGGCCATTGGATAAGAGAGGTACCCCCAGGCGGAAAAGAAGGCTCGCAGATGTCAAAAAAGGTCCCCGGGAAATAACAAGGCCACTGAGCTAAGAAGGATTGTGCATAATTTGGTAGAGGAGGAACCTGGGAGAGAAGAGGAGTCCGCCAGGAGATAGGATAAACCCTTAAGATGGGCGAAGTTCGAATCAAAACGCAGAGCAAGAGGTCCCCAAGACGTGAGAGGAGGCCTCTAATTTGAAAAAGGACTAGAAGAGAAATAAGGGCCCCGTCGGACTCGAGAGAAGTCCCCCGAAAAGGAGTAGGTCTACAGGACTGAATGAGGCCCCGAAGACCAGAAAGATTTCCAAGAAAATGAGAGGAGGCCCTTAAGATGGGAGTGGTAACAGGTATGAAGGGGTGTGAGGTTTCCAAAATTGAAGATTCCCTCAAGACTGGTAAGGCTTTGCCAGGATAAAGGAGGAAGCCCACGAGGCGTCGCAGGAGGCCCCTAATTTGGCAGATAATGCCTCCTGGGACATGAGAGGAAGCCCCGTGCCATGGTAAAGGGCCCAGGATGCAAGATAAGGCCTTTCAAGACGAGAGAGGAGGACAATGAATATGGAGGAGGATAGAACATAACACGTTGAAAACCGGTAAAGAAGCTCCAAGAAATGGGACGAGTTACTTATGACCCAAGATGAAGCCTATCATTTGCAAGAAAACCCTAAGAGAAGGTAAAAGTCGTGCCGGGGTGTTTCAAGTTTACGACATGGACAAAAAAATTCCGGTCGGGGACCTCGAAAATCATGCTGAGCCTGGGTGTACCAAAAATGTACGACCGGACCACGAAAATATATATAGTGCAACGACAGGTCGTACCATTCCACAACAGTCTCATTGGGACCAAAACAAATGAAGCCAGAGCAACGAAAACACTCTGGACATGGGTCCAACTCTGAAAAACACTCACAAAAATACACCAAAAAAACACAAACACACTCCAACTCTGGGGCCCAATAATGACGCCAAAAAACCTAAAACGTTTTAGACCCAAAAAAGTGCCGAGGCAGCCGAGGCAGCTAAAGCTCGCGCTAGGGATCCAAGCAAATAACGCCGGGGCCCAAAAGATTACATTGGACTATATAAAAAAATCGCGTCGCAGCCCTTCAAAATCACCCTGGAGGCCCAGAAGGGCGCGCCGGGTCCCAAAAGTTGCAGCTGCTGCAAAAATCAATTCTTAACCGGAATGTCATTCTAGGACAAAAATATACTCCTTCAGTGGCCGCAGTGGCATATCAAAGGGGCAAATGCCCCCTCTATCCTGAGAGGCATAGGCTCCCAAGAGTCGTGCCGGGGCTTCAAAACTCGCGCTAGGGCCACCAAGATTCGCGTCGGTCCACCAGAATTCGCGCAGGGATCTCCAAATAAATACTTCGGGCCCCCGAAAACTCGTTCCGAGGCTCGGAAACTTGCAATAGGAACCGCTAAAATCGCCTTGGGGCAACAGGTAAATACAACGCTTACCACAAACTCAAATCTGTTCCCCAAAATATCGCGCTCGGGACCCACAATTCTTATCGGTAGTCCCGTCGAAGCTCCACAAAATTGGCGTTTAGGCCCACACGTAAGAACAGTGTGACCACAAAAACGAAATCGGTATCCGAAAAAAATCAAGCTGGAGCCTTTCAAAATAAGAATGTATTTAACAAAATAAATGTCCTGTTCAAGAACATGGCTCTGGAGCGCCGAACATGCAACCAGATACCTTCACAAATTGCGTATGGCACTGACAAAAATACCGTATCTAAAAATAATCGAGGTGAGATGCAAAAACGTGGCGCCAGGGACTCGAAAAGTCAGGTCGGGATTCGAAATTTACAACAACCCAAAAAATCCACGAAAATCTCGTTGAGCCAAGAAAACTGGCGTTGGGTACCCGGAACCACGCGCTTGGGCGCGATAAATCGCACTGGGACTAAGAAGCACCGCACCGAAGCCACAACATCGTACTGGACCACCACAAATGTGCGTAAGAAGCCCCCAAACACACAACAGGAACCTAAGAGCATAACGGGGGCCGACAATACAACTGGCCCTCCAAAACGCACATAGTCTCCCAAAAAGCGACAGGGCCTTAACATACCTGGACCTCTAAAAAAATGCATAAGAAGCTCTTATAGCACACAGAGGTCATAAGGACGCACTAGGGCCTGAAAAGAGGCTGGGGCCGAAAATGGCAACATGGCTCCAAAACGAACAAAAGTACCGGGCGTTAAATGAAGACATCGGGATCTTCTAAAACGCCCTGACACATAAAAAATAATCGGTGCCCAAAAAAGCAACAACACACTAAAACGAGGAGGGGTTTCGAAAATGCATTAGGCCGCTGCGCAGAAAGACGCAGCGGGTCCAACAAAGAACACTGAGGAAGGGCCTCGGTTCGACAGCCATTCTGAGAGGATAGCAGCAAAGATATCAGGTGCGCCAAAGCTGAACGGAATCTGCACTTCATAACTACCAGAAAATGTGGGAAGTAGGAAATTAATGATCGGATTTAATTACTCGACTTATCGCGGTGAGTGCCCATACTAAGCATTGCAGCACGTCAAATATGGCGCAAGTTTATCATGTGACAGTAATCAGCAAAAGCCAGAAGGCCTAGCAGAAACCGTAGCATCGCACGAAGTGTTGCGAATGCGCCGAATACGCGCACGTGCACGGACATTGGCGTCGTGGCGACCGCGTGATATGAACTGAAATGCCTGAAATTGGAAAATGTTACATTTCAAAGTGATGGGTAATATATTGTAAATTCAAGTTAGGGGCTTAATACATTTTCTAAACTCCTGTTCGTTTTAGGGTGTTGTTGCTTTTTATGCACCGAGCATATTTTTACGTGTCAGGGCATTTTCTAAAATCCCGATGTGCTCATTTAACTCCTGGTCCCTTTGTTCGATTTGGAACCATTTTGCCTTTTGTGGTTCCAGTCACTTTTTTAGACCCTTGTGCGTTAGCATGGTCCCTGCATGCCTTCAGAGCTTCCAGTGTATTTTTTAGAGCTCCATGTATGTTTATTTAGGGCTGCAACGCATGTTGTGAGGCCCTGTCGCCTTTTGGGAGATTGTGTGCTTCAGAGCGTCAGTTGTATTTTCGGACCCCGTTGCTCTTGGGGTCCTGCTGTGTTTATTTGGGGCTTCTAACGCACATTTGTGGGCGTTCGCTTTTGGGGCTTCGGTGCGATTTTTCTGTGTCCCAGCCTGACTTATCGCTCCCAGGCGCGTGGTTCCGGTTTCCCAACGCCAGTTTTCTGGGCTCAATGCTATTTTTGTGGATCTTTTCTGATTTTTTTCTCTCTCAAAAGTCCGAATTGCTGCCCAACATTTCGAGACCCTGGCGCCATATATTTGTATCCCATCTCGATTTTTCGAGATTCGGTTTTTTTTCGGCGGCGTACACAATTTGTGAAGGCATCTGGTAATATGTTCTGTGCTCCAGAGCCATTTTACCGACCCTGACATTGCTTTTTTGGGAATCCCTCTTTTTGGTGAGGGCTCCAGCATGACATTTTCGGATACCGCTACGGTTGTTGTGGTATGGGTGTAATTTCAGCAGTGTGAGTTAATTTATCAAGGGATACCAAAATAAATCCGTAGAATTGGGTGGGAGAGTTAGGGTTGAAATCCGACGAATCAGGAAAGATAGTGGTAGATTAGGCCCCTCCACAGGAAAATTTAGTTGTGCACTAATCATGTCTTTTAGATAAGTCCCCTTTGACAAAATTGCGGTAGAAATCTCAGCGCGTGAATTAATTCGCGAAGAATTTGTTATTTTAACTTGTTTGGCAGGTGCCTTGCAACCAGCACCAAACATTAAAAATATTCGCAAATTCCTAAGATTCCGATCAGAAAACCAATGTAACCCACTTCTTGTTGTCACCTTCGCGAAATTATCGTCCTAGGACTGAGAAATGATCGCTTAAGCTTTGCTTAGGGCATTAAGCTGGTGGTAATAAATAACAGTAATGATGAATGTAGCTATTTTCAGTTATTCTTGGAGGACATAACGGTGTGTTGATCAATGGGAGATGTCTCAAAGATATGCTTAGCATCGGCCTCGCTGCAATCTAGAGGCCAGCGGGAAGATTCTTCTGTTAAAAAAAGCATTGAGACGTTGGTTGGTTTTGACACTTAGGTATTTATCCACATATTACTTATTTATACCTTGGTATATCCCAGTTTTCAGCGAATTTTGATTTTGCGTGTTGAGTAAATAATGCACCATGCCAAGAACAAACAGTACATTAATATGAAATCATGTTTCCCATTCCCGAACCATACTAAGGGCCTAAAAACAATAGAAGGCCCTAACACAATGAAGGCCCCTTTTCGGGGAACAGGACGCCCCTTTCGATCTTGCCCCCTGGAAGAATTTCGTGGCGACGCCACTGGTTTCTATCGTGATAACCGGTTTAATGGCACTCTTACGTTGGCAAGACATTGACCGTATTGTGTCAGCCGCTTATGAGTTCGTGAGAAGAGCGAGGGTGGTATTTAGTGGAGCCTAAATTTGGCAGAATAATGATGAATATCAGGTTACCCCTGCCAATGACTATTTTTGTTTATTTCTGCCGGGAGCGTGATTTAGTATTGACAGTGCTCATGTCAGGGACGGTCGACACGACATATATGTGATGCCTAATTGCATGGCATATATTCTCGGACCGCGCTGGACGCCGCCAAAGTTTACCGATACCAAATGTACCCACTGGTCCTGAGCGCTTGTTCCATGACGGGAGACTGGACGCGTTTGGAATTATTTGCTATTGTTACTGCTATTATTGCTATTATTATTTGCTACTTGGAAAATTAGATATACTAAAAAACACATGGTCAGGCACATTTCTCACTCAGGCATCCCTTGCTGTGAAAGCACATGCAATATTATGGCTTGTGTCCCTGTTTTTTAAAATAAAATCCTGTTACAGCTAATATCACCTACTCCCATATCACCTAACCTACAATCAATTATCAGTCGGTGTAGGCGGACATGATCAGCTGCTTGCTGGTTTAGGCTGATGTGATCAATGATATCCAGGTAGGTGTTGAGCAATATTATCAGTGATCAGCAGGTGTAGGCCAAGCCACCCAACATCTTCAAGCATCATTTCGATGATGCAAAGTGAGCAAGATGCCCTCTTCAACCGCTGCCATTTTTATGATGTTGATGTAGAGAGCGAAACAATGCGAATAGAGATGGCTATTGAATATAACATTCAAGTGATTCATTAGCTAGAACGGCTACGGATGCCAGATGGAGAACAATGATTTCTGGCTTAAGTTGTACATGGAATATTGGGCATATTGTGGAGTTCCACTAATGTAATCGAAAATGTAACGCAATGTATTTCGGATCCTCCCGAGCAGGATTTTCTTCTTCAGTTTCCGCTACAGTAGTGCACTAATGTGCAGCACAACCATCATCGCGATCATAAACGGTTGGTTATTTGTTTACGACACACTGACCGTTGAGTCATGTAGCGTTCTCAATCCCTCACGCCGATTGGTCGTGGGCGAAGAGTAGCGACAGGTGAGACTCGAACCTACAACCTTTCGATTATGAGACGGGCAACTTACCCCTAGACTACTCATCCCCCACGGGCATACACGATAACAACGAGTGGCATCACCGTGTTGATGTAAGCGATGTTCCGGTGGCCGGAAATTAGAGCTCGGACATGTTCAGCATGACCAAAAGCCTCAGTCTGAAAGCATTGCAGCCACCTGAGTTCCTCGTATCTGAAGGCAAACTGTTCCACGTTCGGCAACCTATCAGTGGGAATGAGTGGCGCGCGAATTCTGTGCGGCATCGTGGTACCTGGAGCTCACCGTTAGCCGTGGTCCTGGTGCTTCGTTGCGACACAGTTGAGCGACATGTTCCAGTCAGCTAGACAAAGTCAATTATCTTCACTTAATGCTAATATGAAATGGCTGTGGATATCCATGTTTCCAACAAAATGAATGATAACAAGTCAGATCCTATTCTTGTAATAGTTTGAATTTTTACAAAAAATTGAATTTTGAAGATAAAATCACCGTCGTCAAGCTAAACCTTGATATGAAAAATGTCGATGTTTACACTTCTCCGAAAAGTAATCTGGCTGCAGTCTCCCCCGCGTCCTTAGGCGTGTCATGCCTATCAAAATATTCATACACCTGTCTACCAATTGAAACAGGACCACTAGCAGAGATCAGAGAACTGCGTGGGTGTGCAGAATCGCTCGGCAACGTCCTCATCTTGTCGGCCGTCAGGAGGTCGATGAACATTGTTTCTGGCTTACTTGCAGCTGCATTGGTATACATCGTCACAAAGAAGAATAATAGCGTGGTTTTCTACGATCAGTTTGCACCTGACGACCGGATGTGATCCAAGCTAAAACTGTCGCGATTATTTCGAACTGGCGGCTTCCAAAATGGAAGATACAATGGTCCTCTGTCAAGCATCGCCGAGCTCTACAGATGTGACGTCATAGATCAATCACAAAACGAGGAATTCTGAAATGCTTCTTCAGAAGCACTTCAGGAATTATTCAGGTAATATTTGGATTTTAAAGAAATATATGAATGCCACCATCGTCTTTAAACTAAAAAATCACCAGTGAAACTTGAAAAAAAACAAAACAATTTAACCTGTCCCGACATGAACTTGTCGATTCCACACGGCATTACTTCCGATGCAACATACGTCGAAAGTATTTACTCTTACAAGACATCGTGTCTAAAGTACTTACGTTTAACATCAACGTAGACAAGAATACTTCTACTTAACAAGTACACCTATTCTACTATATTTTCTACTGGTGTAATGCGGTGTGATGTGAATACACGAAGGCGGCGTCAGCTAACATGCACAAAATTGAGTGTATAGAAAAGAGACCCATTTGACAGAACACAGCAAACGGCATAGCTTCTGATGAGAGTAGTAGCAGATGGTATATATGTGTACCATCTGCTATATATATATATATATACCATATATATATATATATATATATATATATATATATATATATATATATATATATGTACCATGTGCTGCTACTTTCATATATATAATATATATATACCATCTGGTACTACTTCCTTCCGCAGCAATGCCGCTTGCTGTGTTCTCTCAAATTGGTCTCTATACAAGCAATATATTGCATATTAGCTGACGCCGCATTCGTGCGTTCACCTCACACCGGATTACACCAGGCCAACCAGTGACCTCGTCAGTAGGTAATGCTGTTTGTAGTTGCTACTTGCTGCTACGCTGCAGTAGAATTAAAGTCGCGTACAATTAACGATCGAAGAAGTTTTGTAGCAGAGTGGGTGTAGTTTTAGAAAAAGAGAAGTAAAAGTGATTTAAATAAAGTGAGTGGTTCAGGGTCGGGCCACTGAATATCGTGTTTGCCCTTGTCTGTGTATACTTGCGCCACGTTTCAATTGGACGTCTGACCTGCAGGCAGGGAATGGAATACAATAGGATTAAAAGCATATATAATGACACGAAGCACATTTTGACAGCTCGAGCTGTCAGAACACAGAATGAAACGGGAACCAGTGGGGAAATGAAAAGGCAACACAGGACTCCCAGAGCAGGGCGAACTGCCGCACCAAACAGCAGCGGCAGGCTGACCAGCCTGCTGAGTATGCTCACAGAAAATGCTTGACAGGCCGCCGAACACCTTCCGGGTTGTGGTCGTTTTGCGGCCCAGCACGCGGATCATGGGGAGGTAGAGGTTCGGCAGCAGCCACCTGTGCGTCAGGAAGGTGGCGGACACATCCGCCACCATCACCAGCACCAGCGGCACCAGCAACACCAGCGGCACAAGCGGCACGGCAGCGCGCATCTCCACCAGCCGGCCTCCCGCCGCACCTCAGCCGACTGACGGTCGGCGGACGACATCGTCACGGTAGCACAGCGTCACGCCACAGCCGGCGGTCTCATAGCGTGACGGACCACGGCATCATGGCATGACGGACCACGGCGTCATGGCGAGACAGAGCGCCGGCGCGCGTCGCCGTAATGGTGCGCGTAGTGGTCGCGTCGCCGCCGGGTGGTGCTGGTGGTCCTGCCGACCGGGTGGTGCTGGTGGCCCTACCGACCAGGTGGTGCTGGTGGCCCTACAGACCGGGTGGTGCTGGTAGCCCTGCCGACCGGGTGGTGCTGGTGGCCCTACCGACCGGGTGGTGCTGGTGGCCCTACCGACCGGGTGGTGCTGGTGGCCCTACCGACCGGGTGGTGCTGGTGGCCCTACCGACCGGGTGGTGCTGGTGGCCCTACCGACCGGGTGGTGCTGGTGGCCCTACTGACCGGGTAGTGCTGGTGGTCCTACCGACCAGGTGGTGCTGGTGGCCCTACCGACCGGGTAGTGCTGGTGGCCCTGCCGACCAGGTGGTGCTGGTGGCCCTACCGACCGGGTGGTGCTGGTGGTCCTGCCGACCGGGTGGTGCTGGTGGCCCTACTGACCGAGTAGTGCTAGGGGCCCTGCCGACCGGGTGGTGCTGGTGGCTCTGCCGACCGAGTGGTGCTGGTGGCCCTACTGACCGAGTGGTGCTAGGGGTCCTACAGGCCGAGTGGTGCTAGGGGCCCTGCCGACACTCGGCGTCGAGGTCTCTGGAGCGTGCACCGCGACGCCACGGTTCACTGCCGAAGCGAAAGCGCTCTGGATCATAATATGCCGTGCAAGAGGTCTTCGTAAACAGAGCAGTTTGATGTAACGGATAGGTGTTGCCGGCTTTACACACAGGCCAAATGTGATTAAGAGGAAAAATATGTAATGGTATCGTTGGGTTTTGAACCCAACAACCTGGCAGTAGTGAACCACTCGTACCTTTGCAGGGCAAGAGTGAAGTAATTGTATCCTTATCAATGCGATAGATCATAGTCATTAGTATACAAACTGGGATGATCAGCGTATTGTAGTATCTAATCTTAAACAGTTCATCTGAAGGTATATTGGAACATGGTTCGCACTACCCCCACCCCCGACTTCCCGTCGGGTCCTCACTTGGGGATGGGGGTCGATGGGACTTGGGGATTGGGGGCCGATATACTCCTCCCTGTAATCTCCAAACATAGCATCGCACGAAAACGAAAGAGGTGTCATCGGAAAGTGATCAACGAGTATGGTCCGAAACCAACCCTCAAATTGGAAGCCCCAAAAGTGACCATTTTACAATTTACAATGGAACCATTTTACAATGGAACTGAGAGGGCTGCGAACTAGTATGGACGACCCACAAACATTTTTAGGTCAGCAACGTCCAAGCGTGTTGCGCCCGCAGGAAACCAAACTGAGGCCCACCACAGCTTGCAAAATAAAAAGCTACGGGACTTTCCGAACGGACGTACCAGCTGGTGTCGTTGCGCACGGTGGAGTGCTCTTGGCAATGCATCACAGCAAGCTCATGCAGCAGGTCAAGTTGCGTAGCGATGCTCAAGCAACAGCGGCACGTGTATATTCGGGACGGCGACCAGCCGTTATATGCTCTATATACCTACCTCATGGAACAGGCTTTATCGTCGCAAACATCCAACTGCTGCTGACTCAACTGTCTCCTCCGGTCATTCTACTATGCGATTTTATCCCACACCATGCGCTTTGTGGTTGTGCTGACAACACACGAAGGTGAGCTTTAAAACGTTTTCTACTCAACGAGTCGCTATGTATTTTATAGTTCGCTATGTATTGGCTCGAAGACTGACACCGGGGTGGGAAGTGTTTTCGTCAGAGGATCCACCACAAGATCCTTCCCCTTGTCGCCACACGCTACGGTCTTCACTGTCGAGTTCATGGCCATGAGCAAAACCCTTGCGTACATCGAGGTCAACTAAAAGGCTTTTCATGTCGTTCTGACTCATTCTCCGAGTAGTCTTTTGTCAATAAGCAGTTTTATCCAACAATACAGCTTGTAAGTTCTTGAAGCACAAATTTAATCCAACAGCGTATCCATACACAACGTTTTTCTTTGTTTTAAGATGCTCAATTTGTGGTTGACTATTTTTACTATTATAACAATGCAAAATGCCCGTCCTCATCAACTAATTGTTTAACGCACCACGAATATGGGTAATCCCCTTACCTGGAATTGTTCTTAGAGATGTTTGTGCGTAAAATCCACAAGTATGCATAAGAGGCTGGTACCTGTTAACAAGATACTGTTGGAAATTATATATGAATACTTCATAAAGAATAATCGCGAAGTGCGATGTCGATACTCTGTTGGTAAGGATGTCTATTCAATGTTCATAAAGTGGTATATTCCACCGTATGTTGTGAATAATTTGTCACTGGCCTGCCATGCCTTCTCCCTTCTTCCAAATATTACTGGGCCGATCTTTATTTTAATGACGGCTATTTCCCCCTTAACCCAATTCACTGCTGAGATGAGCGATCTGTCTTATGGGGCGGGGGGAGCGGATAATAGGATCAGTTTTAAGTTAATAGCCGGAGACAGACGTGCGAAACGGACGGCGGCGTTGGCGTCGCACACCTGGTACAGAAGTGCTGGGTATGTAAGCACATATGAAGGGGGAATGGATGGAGAAGTCATGTGCCAGGAACATTTACCGGTCCTGATGGCGTACGATGTGCATACATGTAAATGCATTACCCTTGAGGATAGAAGTGTTTGAGCGCACCAGCAGGGACACGGACCAGCTGCTGAGCCTTGACGGGAATAATTAGCAGTGAAAATGAATATTTGGGATAAAAAGGAACATAGCTTGGGAAACGGTCAGAGGTAACTGGTACAAATCGGTTCCTAACATCCCCTGATGGCCCGGCATGACCACCGGGCCAGAGCGGGTCGTGGAAATGACCATCGCTCGGTTCGGTAGTAAACACATTGAGAACTGTGCGTGCAGTATCCATGTGTTCCCCCTCGTTGTCCAATGCGCTCGACATTCACATTAACAGGAGTTAAAGCGATAACATTTCGGCCCAACTACACGCCGTGGCACAGACGAATTAAAAACCAAAAACGCCCAGAGAGGCGCCCTCCAGCTGTGCGTTCAGTGACGCAACTTTCGTGATGAACCAGACATCAGTCAGGCCAGATGCCGATGGCTTAGTCAGCGAACGTCCGTGGGAATTAACGTCAATGGATGACGCGAGGGTACGACCCTCCCATACCAATGGTAGCATAGCAAATACCTCGGCGACCAGGTGGACGAAGGGGAGGATATTTACGCTCAAAACTGAAATGGTGGCCCGTGCCTCGGGGGCTGAGGTGCGCCGCCACATTTTTCACTGAGGGGTACGTGACATGCTTTTTCTTCGGATAGACGAGAATAGTACCGTGAGTACTCTCCCGACACAAGGGATGATTCACAACATGATGGTTGGATATGTGTCCTAGATTAATTTGCTATATGACGTTTATTTATCAGAGAGGCAGCCGACCTGTTAGCCGTCCTCCTATGGAGGGAACGTTATCGAGTGATGGTAGTCAGTGTTTAAGTCCTGTCTAAATTGTCTCGAATGTTGATATTGTTATATATATCTTCGTTTGGTAAATGCCTAATTGCGAGAAGGAGCGATGAACGGACACTTTGAGGGCTGACACAGCACACAGGACACAGCTCCCATGCCGTGATTCTTTGACCGCAAAATCCCACTGACCTCTGTGATCCAGGGGCGCAGATCAGGTTGGTGGGGTGGGCATAGCAGGGAGGGGCCGTTAAGGGAGGCACCACATTGTGTCTGTCGGGTTTGGCGCCGGACAACATGATATATTACAGAACACTGCAAAATTGGGAGCCCCCCTCCTTTCGCTCCGTTGGGGGGAGGAGGGGGGGGGGGGGTTAGGGGGGGGGAAAAAAAAAAAGGGTTGGGGGGTGTTAAAAAAAAAAAAAAAAAAAAAAGAGAGGGGAAAGTTTTTTAGACGGCCAGGGAACGTACCCAACGTAAGAGGGATCCGTGCCCACACACGTTGGATGCATAGGTCTGCTCGCATGTTTGCAGAGAATAAGTCCCGGCGCTGCCTCGATTGTCTTGACCCTCATGTGCTGTCTCGGGAGGTCTTCAACCGCCCCTCAGGTTTTTCGCTGATAGTAAACGAACGGTGCGCGGTAGCGCACCAAACTTTGGCATACCTTTCCCCACATCAATTTGGCATGCCGCTGCACAATTTTGAAGTCGGGTCATCTAGGGCCAACGAGTTAGTCAAGTTAAAGTGTGGTCACCTCCAAAAAAAAAAACGTTCAACCAATCGTCACGCTTTAACGGATGCAGATATTTTAATGAATCTTTCAGCGTTTGCTTATCTTTAGAGATGCAACAAAATGTACGAGAATACTTTTTTCGTTTTTGGCTACATATAAAATTTGCATATTTGCCTATTGCAGTTATAATCGAAGATTCTGGCTCGAGTAAATATTTTCTATTAGGGCAAGTTAACTTTCAACAACGTTTCTCGGTCTGCTCTATCCATTGGAAAAGTAGAATTAAACAGCACATGAAAACTAAAAATTGTGATTTTTTGGGGGGTGCGGGGTATTTTATGGCCCTGGTCGATTTCGCTGTCCTTTTCTGATTCAAAATATTTTTTTCTCTCAATTATCCCCAAAAATGAACTCCCCAGAGCCAAAAACATAATGTAAGTCGTGAAAAATTGTGAAAATCTAGCCACGTAGTGACGTCACTTTTTGGGGGAAATTGTTTTCGAGGGTGGATCCGGACCCAACTCGTTGAGCGTCTTCCGATGACACCTCTTTTGTTTTCGTGTGACGCTTAGTTTGGACTTTAGAGGGGGTAACTATCCGACCCTCAGAGACGGGGTGTGAGGATCTGACCCGAAAGACGGCGCGGGTTAAGGTTAGGTAGGCCGGGCGAAAACACCCGAGCATCTGTATAAGCCCTCGGAGCCAATACGATGAGCCCCGCTCGTAGCATTAAGGCTTTATCCAGGCGAGGAATTCTGCCAATAATGGTGAGGCCAACTATTATTGGCAGTGAAAGGTTTAAATATTTGTCCAACATACAATCAAAAATAGAAGCAATGGTCTGTCTATATATGTGTTTGTGTATTACTGATATGGGGGGAATAATACTGGAGACAAATTTGTGGATGAAGCAATTCATGAATTAATAAGGAGAGAATGAATGGGACGAACGAATGTGAAGTGAATGACGAAAATGAATGTGTGTATGTAGCTTTAAGGACCAGCGTGGCAGCCGATTGTGGATACACACAGACGCCCATTTCGTGCAGTGTATTGCATATAATTACGCTACTATTAATATCCAAGAAGTCGAAATTCTGGATAGGTCATTCAAACCACGGACAAATTGCATCATCATTAATTATCTAATACAACGTATTAATTATAATCTAGCTAGAGACACCCACTTGCCTATATGATTAAAAACAATAATCGCTTCATGGTGTCGCCTCTTATATTGTTACTAAATTAACATTTTGGTACGATGTCTAAAAGCAACCGTAAGAAAGTCACCGAATTTCACGCTCCTATCACAGAGGGCTAGGCAACTACAAGAAAAACGACACAAGAGTGGGAAGGGGTGGAATCCGCCTCCGTGCCGGAATAGGCTTAGCACTTTATGCTGCTTTTGAAGTGACGATAATTACATTCTGACTCTTTTGTGCCTGTACCAGTGGCGTACCGAAGGGCAAGGGGAGGGGCGGCAAAGGGGACAGTGGCCCCACTGAGAGGTCGTGGGGTCTCCAAGAATCGCGCCGGGATTCGGAAGAATTGCGCAGGTGCCTAAAAATCCCGCTGGGGCCCTTAAAATCGCATTTTGGCCGGTACAAATCACACTGGATGCCCACATGTCGAGCAGGTACGCTGAGGATGACGCTGGACGCCCCCAAAATTGCACCAAGGCTCCAGAAAATCACATTAGGGGCCACAAAAATCGCACGGACCCCCTAGTGCCCGTCCGAGATGGGGCGGGCTAACAATATGAAATGAACTGCTGATGGAGCTTTCCACCCAGATTGATCTTGTTTCGGGTTCAGTTTTTTTACCCCCACCGTCTTTCCGGTCAGATCTTCACAACCCGTCACGCGGGGGGAGTTGATAACCCGCCTCTAGAATCCAAACTAAACGTCGCAAGAAAACGAAAGAGGTGTCATCGGAAAGCGCCCGACCAGTAGGGCCCGGGTCCACCTCCCAAAGCAACTTCCCCCCAAAAGTGACGTCACAAGGGGAACTATATTTTCACGACGTTTGACGACTTACATAATGTTTTTGGCTCTGGGGAGTTCATTTTTTGGGATATATGAAAAAACAAAATTTATTTCGAATGAAAAAAAGGACAGCGAAATCGACCAGGGCTATAATTATTTTGCCCCAAATTTTTTTTAATTTCAAAATTTTGGGTTTTGAAGTTTTCTTTAATTTTCCTTTCCCAAGGGGTAGAGAAGACCGAGAAACATTGTTGGAAGTCAACTTGCGCTAATAAAAATGCTTACTTTAGCCAGAATCCTGTATTCGAAGTGCAATTTGGCAAATGTGCAAAATTTATATGTAGTCAAAAACGAAGAAAAACAAAATTTCCATTCGTACGTTTGTTCGATCGCTAAAGGTAAGCAAACGCTGAAAGTTTCATTAAAATATCTGTATCCGTTAAAGCGTGACGACTGGTTGATTTTTTTGGAGGTGACCTCACTTGACCTTGACTAACTCGTTGACCCAAGACGACGTGACTTCAAAATTTTGAATCAGCATGCCAAATTGATGTGGAAAAAGGTACGCCAAATTTGTGCTCGCTGCCGTGCGCCGTTCGTCCACTATCCGCGAAAAACCTGAGGGAGGGGGGGGGGGGGGGGCGGTTGAAGACCTCCCCGAGACGGGAAGGGCTTATAGTGCGCATATGTATTTATGCTTGCTGGCACGATTTAAATACCATGCATCAAGTCGAAGTCAGTCTTCCAATGCAAAACGCTCTGCCACATCCACCCGAAGCAGTGTCAGGATTTGTCCGAACAATAACACTCATTGTAGAGCACAACACATCAGGAGCAGACACAGAAATCGTCATGGGGGACATGTCATGACATTGTTATGGCATGTCATGTCACACTTGTCGAAAGAGCCACATTCGGATGAAGAAGATATGTCGAACGGGGGGGGGGGGGAAGACACTCGAGCAGACTGAAACCATTCCTAGAGGAAGCCTATTCCCCTTCGAGAGGCTTCTCTGCCTGACCAAAAAAATCCGTTCAGCGGGAGATAGGGAGGATGCACACGCGAGCCTCCCCGAAGTTGCGCCACGTTCTATGAGGGGGGGGTACATGCCTCCAGCGTACCCTGCGTCCGCCCTATGCAGCACATTGGCCGGATGCATATGTTTCATATAATCCGATTCTTTACACAAGCGACTTTGGAAAGCATGTACGGTTGTCAACTAAGCATATTACATCTGAGGCCACCACTCGCTGTTGTGGTTCAGTTCAGCAGCGTGGCCTGAATCGATTGCTACAGTGCCAACAATGAACATATGGACAGGGTGGCCGTGGGCATAGCCGTCGTCATCCTACCCCTGGGCGGTCTTAGTTCATATGGCGTACCTCCTGCATTCATCCTTACCTCTCCATCCTCCTAGGATATTCTTCAAGAAAGATGAGCACTTCACAATGACTATAAGCATTGGATGGTACAGGTATATGGCGAGAAAGTCTTTTTCGTAAGGTTTGCTAACGGCCAAAGTGGCCAGTGTCAGCTGCAGCAAAATACGCCACGGCGACCTCATGCTGGTCGGTCAGATGTCCCTTCTGCAGGTCACCATGTGACGTCTGCTGGTGCGCCAGTCACAGCGTGCAGTCACAGAGTCAGCTGAACGGCCGCTGCCGTGCGCGCTTCACTGGCAGCTGGCAGCTGGCTGCCGTGCGCGCTTCACTGGCAGCTGGCAGCTGGCTACCTTGCGCGCTTCACTGGCAGCTGGCAGCTGGCTGCCGTGCGCGCTTCACTGGCAGCTGGCAGCTGGCTGCCGTGCGCGCTTCACTGGCAGCTGGCAGCTGGCTGCCGTGCGCGCTTCACTGGCAGCTGGCAGCTGGCTGCCGTGCGCGCTTCACTGACAGCTGGGAGCTGGCTGTCGCTCCATGGCGGCCTCGGCCTCCACTACCCCGCGCCGGACCCGGCAAACGCGCCACAATCACTGACAAAAACTGGCGGACGGACGCCGTGTTTTTGCCCCCCCTAACACACACCGAGTGAGTGGTTTGGTGAGTGCTGGAAAGGCCACACGAACCATCGGCTTCACCTTTCTTGTGAACGATTGGAACGCTTTTCTTCACACAACCCTCATTTCACACAACCCTCAAGTTACTGAGAGACCATGGTTCCCTATCGAATACGATACTCCACCGGGTTAAATAAGCTACATCGATATCTGTCTTTTCTTCCGTTCGTCTGGATTGTATTGTATTGCAATGTATTGGCGATATTATCAGACCAAGTGCACAAATGGGCTATTCTATGGCCTTTCGACATAAAATAAGTCACTGAATGCAAGCATATAATAGAACACAAACATAGGTACGAATGAGCAAGAGGTAGACAACGTGACCACAAACGAGATGATACACAATAGTGCACACGATATCAAAGATTAGGTCAAATGAATAAAGAAAGATATACACACACACCGTGCACAAATTGAGTTTCATCAGACATTGCTACTGTCCAAAGCGTTGTTCCAGTTTCCGCTTGACTACAAACACCGTAGTGGCATTCAGGCGATCCGATATGACGTGTGTGTTGTATGCTGCACACGGCCAATATAAGAACGTTCGTTTCATGAAGTTTGTCTTGATGCATGCATGTGTAGCTTGCCGGACTGCCGGGTGTAACGAGTTTCGACGTCGCGGTTTTATGCGATCAATATGTACAATGAGATGGTCTCTTGTAGCATGCGTATCTTGTGGAGGAGGCATTCGTCATTCGTGGCTAGCTCAACGGAAGACATCGAATGGAAATTTATCGTGACATCTGAGATGTAATCAGACCTTTTGCTACCGGAAATCACACGCACAGCAGAGTTGACGATCTTCCGAACTGTGTCCATCTGTGTCTACGTTGCACCGGCGCGCGCTAGCTGTAGCTGATGTGTGTGACGTGAGTGGCGCATCAGTGACGACAGGCAGTAAGTGGACAGGCAGACAGCGCTTGACGTGAAGCAAGCCGCTCAACACGCCGCTGCATCTCGCCGCAAGCGAATTGACGTCCTCTTCCCAGGTGGTGCCCTGGAATTGATTTTCTTCCGTGGAGTGGAGGGGCGATGGCTAATGTAAAAATGGCGGCTGATGAAGAAGAAAACGTGCAACTGAAAAAAAAATATATATATATATATATATAAAATAATTATTTATATATATATATATATATATATATATATATATATATATATATATATATATATATATATATAGATATTAGATAATGGTAAGCGATTTTCTACGACCTTTGCTGATTGCTTGATGGTGGTAATATCAGTCTCTGGTGCCTTGATCAATCAAGACAGGTTCCCAGAAGCCATACTCTCCTTCCCAGAACATGTCCGCAGAAACCATGGTTTCAGCTTCCCAGAAGCCATGCTCTTTTTACGAACCCAAATCTCACTAATAGCCTGTGGAAAAGCAAAAAGTGGCACGTCATGATGGCAACAAGAAAAAAGTGAGTTCAAAACAATTGCCATTAAGTATGAATCTCTACTGAAATATTATAGTATCAGGACATAGTTTCTATTTCATATTTAAGTCCATCTAGATGCCCAGTTTTTTTCTCACGTGTTTCGAAGGTATAGGCGTTGGATTCATGGACGTCACAGTAACTGGATGTGCAATGACAGTCAGGTTACGTTGTTACGTTGCCCGCCATGTAAAATCAGTTCGGGTTTTCTGCGTTCACCTCCATCCCATGCTGGAGGAGCCATCTGCACGTCTCAACTGGCACGAGTTCGAGAGTGACCTCCGCGAGCTTGTTGCGGCAGCCTGGAATTGCCTGTGATTGCCAGCTGTGCGTCGTCCGCAAAACGGATGATTACAAGTTTGAATCCATCACGTTCTGCAGAGACATGGCATGTCGTGTCGTTACAAGCGATGTTGCAAAGCAATGGGCACATCCCGGAATTAACAAAACATGTCAATTTTAGCCGAACACGCTGCATGTGACCTCGGAGGTTGTTTGCGAACCAACTGGGCGTTTTCTGCAATAGTTTAAAAAATAAGAATTGTACCATGGTCCACAACATCAGTTCATCTACTCTGATCTGTAAGAGCTGACATGGTGACTTCTGAGTCACCCATCCCCCTTCAAATGTTGATCAGATATTGTCAGGAGAACCTGTGGTGATGGAGTGATTTACTATGAATCAATGCTGGTCGGAACTAAGGATATTGTCGAACAACATGCATGATGTAATCTGGTTGTAAACAATCTTCAGTTTTTTTAAATGATTGGTACGTTGGTGACGGGCCTACAGTTAGTTGCATCAGACGGACCGCTCCATTTGTGTAGAGGAATGACTATCGAGCATTTCCATGCAGTTCGGACGACTTCTTTCACTATGCTAAAATTTACGATCTGTAACAGCATGCGGCCGATCACAGCGAAGCGCATCTTCTGAATACTGATAGGTGTATCGTCATCGATGCGCGCATTTCTGTCTGGCGTCGTGACCAGAATCCGCCGGAGGTGGTCCAGCGTCACCGGCGTGAAAACGAGTCCATCACTGCTGACCCGAGGGACGCGCCCACCTAACGTCTCACGGCCAGATCGACCAAACCCAGCCAACACCTCGTCCCGTGCGACTGCACCGATAGAAGTGAAATAGGTGTTGGGCCGATCGGGAGTCAGGTCCTCTGGCTGCGTTGGGTTGGCTTTTTCGGCGCGATGATGTGACATGTGACATGAGTGGGCGGACGTAGATGGCGCCAGCGTCTCCCGCACACGGCGTTCCCAATCGCTGTCATTATCGCTCCTGATGATGCGCCCCATCGAAGGCTGAACCCCCACTCTCGAAGGTCTCTCCAGTCAGATACTCACACGCCGTCTCTGGGGGGGGGGGGGTTGATATGAACACCGCTCTAATCTCCAAATTAAGTGTCGCACGAAAACGAAAGAGGTGTCATCGGAAAGCACTTGACGAGTAGGGTCCGACACCACCCCCGAAATCGCTTCACCAACATTAACGTCACTAGGGGGCTTAGTTTTTCTCGATTTACATCATGTTTTTGGCTCTGGGGGATGACTTTTGGGGGAGATCTGAGAAAAAAAGTTATTTGGAATCAGAAAAGTACAACGGGGATGGCCGAGTGGTTAAGGTGTCGGGCTATGGGTACCAAAGTTCCCGGGTTCAACCCCAACCCCCACAAAGACAAATCCAAACCCCCCCCCCCCAAAAAAGAAAGGGGGGGGGGCGCCAAAAAATGGAAAAAAAGTTATTATGTGTTGTAATCAATAAACAAACAGGGACCAGAAAAGTAAAATCTACCGATCATAACTTTTGGCCACCCAAAAATCTTCTTTTTTGAAATGTCAAAATTTTCAGTTTTCAAGTTTTCCTTAATTTTCGCGAGAGTCGAGCGTTGGTCATCAGGCGTCGTCAGTGGAAGGCATTCCAACACGTAGTGCGGTGACGAGCTAGGGTCAGTTTTCTTCCTCCGTGTTCTCCCCATCGCGGGGGAAAACCTACCTAATGGAATGTGAATAAACAAGAGCTGTTAGGCGTCATGAACGGACAAAATATCGTACTATATATAACATCATGCTACTTAAAATTGTATATGAGATGTACTAAAAATATGTAACAAAAAAATGCGTGTATCTTTGGCGTTGGGGCAAATTAACATTCAGGGAATAGTCCGCACCCCATCAGATTATGAATGGCGGCGGACGGTCGGGGACTGCCCGGGACGCCGGCGGCCGGCCGTGTTTGGGGAAAACAGTTCGAGAAGGAAATACGCAAAGTAAAAATATGCGTAATACATCACTGCAAGTGGCAATGAAGTTGACGACGTCTGAAGGCAAGCTAACTTTCCTAAATGCACTTCGCATCATATTTTATGGAGACAGAGTGTAATAACCTGTAACTATACTTTTCACGCACACACTAGTGACCATCCGGGTGCGCTTGTCGCGGGCGCATCTTTCAGAGCTCTTGAATGGCATGAGGAACCTACCTGTTTTCTTTCTTTATTGGAGATCCCCTGATGTCTGCATTCACATTGCGTCTGACGCCTAACGCTGTGCTGGGTCCCTGAGGGATGAAGAGAATCTCGTGAGAGCGAGGGAAGATATGCATATATGTATACCTGTATATATATGCATATATATATATATATATATATATATATATATATATATATATATATATATATATATATATATATATATATATATATATATATCGGTGGGGGAAGCGGACATCCGTGCTGCGCAATGGCAAATTCTGGTGAAAATACTCTTGATTTGTTGATATAATGGCGCTTTTGGGGCCATCATCGGCGCATGCATAAATTGTCTACGTTTTCGCCCCAGAATGAAGCTTAATGTCATCATATTCATTATTCTCTAGACTAGGTAATATGGAAGTATGACCACTTCGGTCCAAAACAAGAACATTTAGGTGTTAGTACCTTTGATGCTGATGACAGCTATATCAGGATTTGTGGATGAAAACAGGGACAAAAGTCAATGTTGTATGTGCTTTCATAGTGAGGGATTCCTGGGTGAGGATTGTACTTAGCCATGTGTGTTTTGAACATTTTTACCAACTGTGAAATAATATAGCGAGAAATTTCTCCAAATATCGCAACATATCAGAATCATTATAGGAATGTTGAAACATTCAAAATTGACCATACTCATCAAACTAGGGGTAGGCAGAATTCATCATACAATCCCAGTATTTGAATGCTAGGTTGCTGAATAAGCATGTCAAGCAAGCATGTCGAGAATTTTCGAAGTGGTGTTATCAAAAACGGCTACTGTTCATACTTTGCCTTGATATGTGCCTAACACTTTGGTATAAAAAATAGATCGCTGGGCAATCAGTATTTCTTCTCAAAATGCGTTTGAAAAAAGGCTGTTTTCGGCATTCGGCGCCATATTGGCTGTGAGAACCAATTCAGATAAGTGGGTCAAACAGTACCTCTTTTCGATCGTCTGGACGAGCTGAGTCAATTGAAATAACGCAGTATTGTCGAAAAATCGATTGTTAAGAAAATATCAACTATCTAATGTCTTCTAATACACCAGAAAATGTCAATTTCTGGCTATACAAGGAACTCTGAGGTTTTAAATAAATGAGTATCATGATGCAGCCGCGGTTTCTGCACTTACTCATTTTAAGACTTCGACATCACTCACTTGGCGTAAAAATATAGACAAAGCTTCATATTTATTCGCTGTTTGAACTGCTCAGAAGCATGAGTGAGGGAGACTGCTCTGTACGCAAATGCATCACATACCAAATACCTACCTATTCGTTGTATGTTGAGAACATTCAGATAACCATTCCACATCACATTCAGACGAAAATCAGATACGTTTGTGATAAACATGACTAAAATTCGCAGTGATTATTGCAATTCGTCGTGATCACCATGAGGCCATCGATGCCTATTTGTTTTCCCAAAGGGACACATGTCAGACATCAATCAATGAACGCTGGTATATCCAAGGCAAACATCGTGCGATGATGCGGAGCACAACTGACTGGACGGCACAGAGCACCCCAGTTCTAGCCTTCATGGAACTCAGTCGTTTTAGCATATTCTCCACGTCCCTCTTAGTTGCTAACACGGGCAAAAGCTGCCGGTGCATGTAGCCAGCCCGCATGTAGCCATCCCTCCTCTCCTTCCCGTACACGTTTTTTGCAGCTAGCGATACCTGTCTCACGCATCGTTCAACTGACTGACCGTGCACGGGAAACTGTGGAACTGACATTGGCATGTCCACATGGCCTTCAAGTTCTGAGCTTGGCGGGTGACATGTGAGGGCCAGTTCAAAGGTGCCGTCCCAGGATATCAACTCCTGCAGACTCTCCACGGTCTCATTTAGTCTCGGAGTTCTCCTGGGATGGACGCTGGGGTCTCCACGCTCATTTTTGCCGCAGATGCACCTGGTATGTTCAACAGCGAACTGTAACTGCTGCTCTGCTCTGCTTGAACTGCTCTGTCATCGTGTAACAGAGTTGGTTTTCGGGGTATCTGAATCTTCTAAATTCATCCCCCTACCCACTCCTTTCCAGCCCCGACAATTTTGCGGCATGTACCCTGTATCCCTCCGTCGCATACCTGTCGAGGTCGTCGAGTCTGACGCCCAGACGAGGTCGGCCAGTGGACATTCCCCGCCCTGCCTTTCGGCCACAGCTACCGGCCGTCCCGGTCACAGCCAAGGTGACCCCCTGTACCCCGCCGCGCTCCGCCGTCGTCGTCAGATGGTGAATGCCATGTGAAGTGACGTCAGTGTCACTTCGCATGGCATAGGGCGATGTAGGAACCCTATGGGCAGGCGTGTCAATGATGTCTATACCAGCTGTCAGTGGGCTGTGGCGAATTGCACGTCGTATATCACTAGAGTGTCGGACGCTGTGTCGCTAGACCAGAGGCTACAGTGCCGCTCCTCTGCCAGTCAGTTGTCGTTAAGCAACGTGCTGTGAAATGCTGACAGCTCACTGTCCGACCCCGATACCGTGCGGGCCTCACAAAGGCCAGTCTCTGGATGCCATCAGAGGCGGCTCTGATATCTGTCTCTGAGCTGACGTGTGCCAGATGGGCTTAGGGGCGCTTCGACTGCTTCGGTCATACAGCGACGTGTGCCAGATGGACAGCGCGAGCCATTATTTTCGACTCGGGGCCGACGCACGGGCCCTGTGGCGCAGTAGTGACGTGATTCGACGTGGTCACATGATGACGTACTGTCTGTTACTTCTAGGGATGCACCGGATAGACTATCCGGCCGGGTGTCCGGCCGGGTATCACGCATTTTCAACTATTCGTTATCCGGCAGGATATTTCTTGCTATCCAGCCAGATACCAAGAAATATCCGGCCGGATAACGAATAGTTGAAATGGAAAATATCCGGCATCCGGTTGGATAGCAAGAAATATCCGGCCATTCGTGATATTTCTTGCTAGCCAGCCGGATACCGGATATTTTATACTGCTTGCAACGATTTCCAGTTAGTGTTCATCACTTGGGTGTCCCAAACCATCGTATCTGATTTTCGTCTGAACGTGATGCGGAAAGGCTATCTGAATGTCTCAACATGCAACGGATAGGTAGGTATTCGGTATGCAATTCCCATGCGTACAGAGCAGTCTCCCTCAATGATGCTGCTATGTAGTTCAAACAAGGAATAAATATGAAGCTTTGTCTATATTTATATGACCAGTGAGCGATGTCGAAGTCTTCAAATCAGTAAGTGCAGGAACCGCGGCTGTATCATGATTTTTATTTGTTAAATCTCAGAGTTCCTTGTATGCCCCGAAATGGACATTTGCTGGTGCATTAGAAGACATAAGATAGCCGATATTTTCTCAACTAACGATTTTTCGACAATGTTGTATTGTTTCAATCGACTCAGCTCATCGAGACGATCAAAAAGACGTACCATTTGATCCACTTATATAGCTTAGTTCTCACAGCCAATATGGCGCCGCACGCCGAAAACAGTTTTAAAAAAATGCATTATGAGAAAAAATGTCGATTGCCCAGCGATCTAATTTTTATGCCAAATTGTTAGGCACATATCAAGGCAAAATAAAAACAGTAGCCGTTTTTTATAACACCACACTTAAAATTATCGTCACAGGCTAATCTACATGTTCAAGTTCTGAAGCGGTGCTCAGATGTGTTTGTGCCACATGCAAATAATATGCCAAGGCTTGTCCTTTGTTTTACAGGATTGTGACAATACAAGTACCTACACAACATAGCTGGTGTTATTTAATGGGAGACATTTGCTGCAAGAGTGCATAACTGCCAGTATTGCTGCGCTTTAAAGTATACACAGCACATGCTTCGCCTGTAGTTTAGCTCCATAAAGGAAACAGGAGATGTGTTTGTTAGCATCGGTTATATCAGGTTTTATACTGTGCAAAATTCTGGAGAACATTTTTTTCTTTCAAATTGTGCATGACCAATACATCATTCTGTAAATGCTTACATTTAAAGAGGCAGGCAGTACAGGGGCTTTGAGCTGGGTGATATTCTAAGAATAATGACATTAGGAATGAAAACGGAGCATAAATTAACCTAATCCAGCTTAATCTCTTGTCCGAAGAAATAATCTTAAAGGCTGAATGACTAAATATCAGACAATGTGCCCTAAAGCCCAAATCAGGTTAAAAATGCTTTTGAAAAACACTATTGTAGTTTGAGGCAACAATGACCAGTTTTGCATACATTTCACATTCATGAAGCATACAAAGGGAAGCATACAAAGCTAAGTTAGGCAAGCTGCATGCTAGGCAAATTTTCATTTTTTTAATGCCAAGAAAATTGGGGTTTCTTCCTCAAAAGCTGTTGAGATTAGCTTAGCTAGGTTAGGGTTTTCTTACATCGAAAATGTTTGGAAAAAAATTGTTTAAAAGATTGTATTCCTAAAAATGATTTCCTTCTTGCATGGAGGATTAGCTAGGTTATTTTCGGTTGTAACATTTTTCTTTATTTTCAATGCTAATTGCTGAACATCACGTTATATTATATATTACCCAACTCAGTACCCCTTCATGGATGTTATTTTGCATCCGCACTGAAAAGTTTGCATTTGCAGAGGAAATGAGTGGACACATGTTAGGAGCATTCATAACCATTGAACTGGAAAAATAAATTTCAAGACATCACGTATTTCTTGTACGTCCGGTGGTCCGCGCCAGCTTCGCATGTCCGGGTGGGGGGGGGGCAGATGTCTGCCCCTTAAGATCTCTAGAACTATGCTAGCTAGTGACAAACGGAAAGCGGCGTTGTATAGCTCGTGACGGCCTCTATCGAAAATGCTTTTCTCATTTTTTTCTCTCAGGTCAATATTCAGGTCACTGGTTCATCCTAGGTCAAATTCGCCAAAATCAAGTGGGACTCTCAGGTATTGACACATATCTCAGGACCTGTAACAGATTTAAAAAAATGTCGAACGCTATTCGACAGTCCTTGAAATGTGCCATCAACAATAGACGGTGTGATTTAAGGTCAGGTCAACCGAAACTATGACCTCAGGTCAAGATCATGAGGTAGCCTAGGGAGGGCATGCAATGTATCAATCGACACGTCTTAGCGATACAAGCACAATGACGGTAATTTGAGCCTTGTATCTCAATGCAGTACAATATAATGCGCAGAAATGTGCTAGTGATCACAGGTGACCTCAGATGGCCTTAGGGGGGGGGGGGGGGGGGGGGGGTTTTACTGGGGTTCTGGGTCTAGCCAGGGGCGGGGGTCGTTCGCCGCCTTTCCCCCCCCCCCCCCCCCCCCTTCCGGGGGGAGGGGGGGGGCCCCCCTGGGGGGGGGCCAGATGGCCTTGGTGAGGTCACTGAGCAAAAACATTAGCAGTAAAATTGAGCATAGCTTCCAACTACACGCCACAACCGTTGTGAGTTAATCCCGAAAGAAAATATGTAACCAGGAAAGGTTTGTGTATTTTACCATAGCCCTACAATGGGGGAAGCCATGGCCGCGACCTGACCTCAGGTCAATGCTACGAAAAAAACGATATTTATGTTATGGTCCCTGATAAGATCATGACGTGTTATAAGTTTGAAATAAATCGCCCAAATATTGCGGAAGTTATGGCACCTGGGACTCTGAGGGACGTTGGGTCACTTCGCCTGACCTGATGATCTGACCTGAGATGACCCAGGGTTAAAATGTATGAGAATATGCGGAAAAGACTCGTGAGCAGCCATGCGAGGATTGGGCTTGCTAACCCGATTAGTATGGCGGGAAATTAGGAAAACCACAGGGGGCAGTTATCTGCCCCCCGGACGTGCACGTGTTAAACAGGAAAACTATTTCTGATGCATTTTTTTCAGAACATTTTTCTTCTTCAAATTTAGAGCCTAGCCTAACCTGTTGTATTAAAAAAAGCTAAAACATCAAAATTTTGCAAAATTAGAAGTCTTAACCTAACCAAACCCCATACCTTTGTAAAGTTTGTGGAAGACTTCAGTTGTGCGAATATATTTAAGGGAGGTGCTCGAGTAGTAACAGTTCCGAATGATGTTCTCGGACCACTCGGGTGGATTGAGCGAGGTGCCAACATTTCATTTACCCAACAATGACTGAATAAGCCGTAACACTTGAACGTTCCCAAGGCGGCTTAGCGTCTTCATAAATCCAAAGGCTGTGGGATCACACCCACCTTCAAGTCGTGGCGGGGCGCCGAGCTTGTGAACGCTCCATTGATGAACACCAAACACACCTCCACTTTTTAGCAGTTGCATTGACTCTTGGTGGCATCATGCATGGGCGTCGTAGTGGACTTTTGATGGAGTTGAGACGGCACGAGAGGGGATTTCTTTGTTTTTCATGCAAAATAATTGCTAAATACTCAATCATTCTTATGTTGTCAAATTGCATAAAGCTTAGAGTGACCAGTCCCCTAGGGTTATAATATGCTATTTTAGCTGGGATGCGTAGGCGTGCCCGCTCCAAGAGTCATTCAACGCTTCCACTCTCAGAGTTCCTATTGGGTCGGAGCATGGTGGGCTTCGGCGGTAAGCCTGTGTACGTCAAAGGACGTGACTTCTTAGTCAAAGTTCCACAGTAGGCCACGTCCACCAGTGGCGTAGGAACGTCTCAAGAAATGTATGCGTGTGTGTATGTGTGGGGGAGCAAAATAAAAGATGACAACAACCATTTTCTGTGTAGGATATTGTTATAATATCATCTTCAGGGCCTACCGCATCCAGGTATGATGAGTATTATTTTGATTGGCATTAATTTGCATACCACTGGAATCGACTCAAAACCGGCTGTCGGTACACATACTTCGCGGTGAAGACGGAAACAAACATTTGCCTTCGCATGTGTTGATTTTAGTATAATCTATATGATGCCGCTTGGCAAATACTGCATTTAAGACAAGGTTTGTTCCACACGAAAGAACAAATTAAGTAAAGTCCCGCCGTTCATCGACCAGTTGCTGGTTGTGCGTATCCAGGTCCGTTTCATCTCGTTTCTCCGCTCATCTCCAATGCTCTGTGTCCAGCAGCCATTTGACATAATAGCTTTCCACTTCACTGAGCCGACTTACCTGTATGCTTAACTCACTTCCATTTGCTTTTCCATAGCTGCTTACTTTAGTGCCTTAACTAGAACATACTGTGTCTTCTAGTCCGCATGAAGTGTCGCTACGTCATGTCAATACAGAGTTATCGTGTCCCATTCTGGCGAGTGGTTTACGGGGCAAGCCGGGGCAGCGGCGGTGGCACGCGTCACCGCCGCCGCGAAATCCTACTTCTTTCTCCTTCTGTCCTAAGGTAGGAGTCCGGACCGCACTGGAGGGAATGGTACAGCCAAGCTGTGCACATTCCAGGTGATATTTTGCACCGACGTCTCCCTGTGGCTTTCCCAGATCCTGTACGCCTTTTCTCACACACACACACGCCCACAGGCGCTACAGGACCACTGAGCGAACACATTCATTTCCGTTGCATGCATACGCCACATTCACATTACGCCTACCATGGTAATACATATATTGACGAAGCCACTAATGTTTATTACATAATTATTTCAGTCTATAGTGGCTCCAAAACAAATAACACCGATGACATGAGTTATGCAATGATGGCTTCCGACTACTTCTTTCTGAATAATGAAAACTTTAATTTAATAAATTATGACATTCTCCATTCATTTGACTTTTCCTTACCGCTGAGCAGCAGCTCACGTGTCGTTAGTGTGCCGGTTATGCATCGACATATCAGCTGACACGCTTGATGGAATATCTCCAATAGAAAGAGCTGGAACCGAAACTGTTTGTCTGTGATTGGTCAAACTTTGCCCAGAACTATGAGAAGTACTTGGCTCTCTGACGTAGCAATTAGGCTCCGGACGGGTACCGAAGCCAACTGAATATCACAGGAAGCCTTCCATGCATCTGGCAAATAGGTGGACTCGGTTTCAATTGTGAGGATTTTTTATATAAATTTGGGTTTTAACATGATAATGCACAATAATGTTAAATATATGTTTCTTGCACCTACTGAAGCCTCAAAAATAATTTATATCAAGCTAAACGCCTATTTTCCCACGCCCCATTTTTAATATTACCAGCGTCGCCTCATATCGGCTCGGTACCGAACCGAGCCGATAATTGCATCATGAACAGAGTAATTGACGCCCTGAGGCGTATGTTGGCGCAATCGCGAGCGGCCCTCCTGGGAGCCGTTTTGTCCGACCAGCAGCTCGGAGAACAAAAGCCGTTCCAGCTGCTCGTGCGGATGCACTGATAACTGGGTACATCACTTATAACCGGACGTCCGTGAGCTGTTGAAGCCTATATCTTCAAGGGCTGCCGCGGGCAGCTTGAGCAGCATTATCGCTGCCGTGAGAGGAAGCTCCTCTGAGTCAACTGGTCACCGCAGCTGACAAATTCTTGGAAGCTTCAGCTTCAGGCCTGGTGTCAGCAATGGCGGCAGGGTACTCAGCAGAGCAGACGGTGCCAGGCAGCGCAGTGTCTCCGGACACCTGCATGCTGACCACACTACAGGATATAGTGGCGATGTTAACGGTGGCGGTCATTCGCCTGGAAACCGTCCTGAGCGACAGATCACCAGAGTGAACGGGCGGACGTCAGTAGTTCCAGGGCCATCGGCGGGGCCATCGGCGGGGCCATCGGCGGGCCATCGGCGGGCCATCGGCGGGGCCATCGGCGGGGCCATCGGCGGGGCCATCGGCGGGGCCATCGGCGGGGCCATCGGCGGGGCCATCGGCGGGGCCATCGGCGGGGCCATCGTCGGGACCATCAGCCGGGCCATCGGCGGGGCCATCGGCGGGACCATCAGCCGGGCCATCGGCGGGGCCATCGGCGGGACCATCAGCCGGGCCATCGTCGGGACCATCAGCCGGGCCATCGGCGGGGCCATCGGCGGGGCCATCGGCGGGGCCATCGGCGGGACCATCAGCCGGGCCATCGGCGGGGTCATCAGCGCTCACTTAACCTAAGGTCATGTACTTTTGAAGTAAATGAACCTTGGGTGTTATGAAAAGACCCATCGGCGCTTGTCTCTTCTACCACCTAGTATCCGCCACTGTCTCTTCGAGTGACTGTTGAACAGGGGTGTTGGATCGTAAGCTCAGTTGGGAAGGGGGTCTCACCCCTCGGTTGATCAACTTAGGGTACCCAAAATTTATCCACAGATTTAGGCCACTTTACTTTACCATCTTGAACAAAAACATGAAGTTCATAAATATTTTCGTTTTGTTTTCCAGTTTTCCATGAACTTAGCCTATCCGGGGCAAAATAATGAAGAAATGGTAAATCGATTAACTACTACCGAATATGGAGAACCAATTTTGTTTCGAAAGGAGTTCTTCCCATTTCTCTTCCCATTATGCTCTAATTTTATAATTGTTTTCATGATATTTATATGTCTTCAATTAAGGTTCTTCCATTTCTCTTCCCATTATGCTCTAATTTTATAATTGTTTTCATGATATTTATATGTTACTTCAAAATTCCGTCCATCAAAACGGATTAAAAACAGTGCGAAAAAACAACATATAACCATAATAGCAAACTCCACATTGCGATTAGTGCTAAATGACTAGTGTGATTATCGATTTGAGAAAACTTGTGGTAGGATTGCTGGTACCGATTTCAAGTTATCAGAGAGGACTCATCAATACCAAAGAATGCTTAGAAGGTCCGTGATAATAGCGTCACTAATCATTAAAAAAATTTCGGCAACCTTACACCCACCTTGGATGAACACGAGTAGTATGCTGTACTCCACATTTATGCAGCATTGCTCAAATTTGTCCCAGTTTTGACTTACAAAATTTGTGAGGGGGCTGGCTGGCAAGTTGGAGGGGAGGGGCTGAGCTGCAAGTTGGAGGGGCTGAAGCCCTCCCAACTGAATACGATTATATACCCCTGCTGTTGCGTGCTGTCAGCCAGTGTGTCAGTGACATTGTGATATTCCAGCCGACCAGTACGGTGACTGTGACCAGCGATTGGTGTCAAGCAACAAATTAGCTGACGAAATGCATCGTGATATTATCAGGTACCTTGTGTTTCGGGCCTTGGTGTGAATGCTAATGCTGGCGGTAGCGCCTACATCTCGCCCAGCGGTGCCTGCAGTTGGCGGCCGCCCAAGACATCGCAATCATCTCATCAGCGACCTGTCTAATCACCGACCATCTCTACCTGGATCGGGAGGCTTGGCCATGCGAGACCTAGCTGTACCCGCCCCGTTCCGGTCCGTTGCAAGCGACTTGGGGCCGCCGGCAGAACGCCGCAGGGCGGCGTGTACGGCTGGGCGCGGCAGGCGCGACTCCAGCGTACGCCGCCGCGGCGGCAGGGCGGTCAAGGCTGCAGAGCTGGAAGTCGGCGACCAAGTGAAGTACTTCTCTCATCGATCAACATCAAGTCGCTCCTGCCGAAGATTCTGCCACGAGGACATGAAGCGTCCACTTCCGGAGCGGGTGGATACGCTCCGAGACCCGGCTTAAACCGCTCGTGCCCAGCCAAATGATGAGTTCCCCGGGCTACCAGCTGATTAGGGCGGACCGATCGGGCAGCCAGGGATACCGAGGCGTCCAGCTGATTAGGGCGGACCGGCCGGGGGCCGGGGATTACGAGGCATCCAGCTGCTGGACAGCGGGGAATTCGAGGTGACAATCTTGCGCCAGATTTCACCTCCTAATACAACAAATAAATTTTGCTCTGGGCTATTATATAATAAATCGCTCTGGGCTATTATTAAAATCGGCCGCAATAGGGCTATTGTGCTGTGGCTCTGTTTATTGACCACCCTATGCCCCGGGTCTCTAGTCCACGGCTGAGTTAGAACAGTTAGAACACGAGCTGCAACACGTTCTACCCAAGCATCGTGATCCCATGATTATAGCTGGAGATTTGAACTGTTATATACGAGCTATTGGTCGTAATTCTGCAGGATCACACCTAGCGATCTTGCTGCATAGATGTTCTTTGTCTCAGATTCTCAGCGGCACAACCTTCTCGCGGCTCAATCATGGACATAATCATCACAAACTGAATTAGGCCAGTCGAGAGGTTATCAACGCTGAAGTGTGACTTCTGCTCGCACAAATTCACCAGCGCTGTGTTTCGTGTAAAAAGATGCCGACCCGCTCCGATGAAAAGACTCGTCCTGTGCTCGTACACGAGCTCGTTCTGTGCGCAACTAAGCAATGTGCATTGAACCCCAGTGCTTACCACTGATAATGTGGAGCGCCGGAGTGACTATTTTTATCAACAGATGACACGGGCGTTAGACGCCCACGCAACCGTGCGCGAGGTGCTAATCTACGACCCCAACCCGCTGCCTATTACGTCCGGCGTCGGCGTCGAAGTCGTGAGCCGGCGTCTGATGTCCGACAGGCGCGCTGCGCGTCGCTTAGGAAACCGCCAGCCATACCGCCAGCCATACCGCCAGCCGTACCGCCAGCCATACCGCCAGCCATACCGCCAGCCATACCGCCAGCCGTACCGCCAGCCATACCGCCAGCCATACCGCCAGCTGTACCGCTAGCCATACCGCCAGCCGTACCGCCAGCCATACCGCCAGCCATACCGCCAGCCGTACCGCCAGCCATACCGCTAGCCATACCGCCAGCCATACCTCCAGCCTTACCGCCAGCCATACCGCCACCCGCACCGCCAGCCGTACCGCCAGCCATACCGCCAGCCATACCGCCAGCCATACCGCCAGCCATACCGCCAGCCATACCGCCAGCCATACCGCCAGCCATACCGCCAGCCATACCGCCAGCCATACCGCCAGCCATACCGCCAGCGTACCGCCAGCCATACCGCCAGCCATACCGCCAGCGTACCGCCAGCGTACCGCCAGCTGTACCGCTAGCCATACCTCCAGCCATACCGCCAACCGCACCGCCAGCCATACCTCCAGCCTTACCGCCAGCCATACCGCCACCCGCACCGCCAGCCGTACTGCCAGCCTTACCGCCAGCTGTACCGCTGGCCATACCTCCAGCCTTACCGCCAGCCATACCGCCAGCCATTCCACCAGCCTTATCGCCAGCCATTCCGCCAGCCATACCGCCAGCCATTCCACCAGCCTTATCGCCAGCCATTCCGCCAGCCATACCGCCAGCCGTACCGCCAGCCATGCCGCCAGCCATGCCGCCAGCCATACCGCCAGCCGTACCTCCAGCCATAACGTCATTCGTTTCTCCCGTGGGATTATCTTGCAAAAAATGCATTGCATCGGGCGATATTGCAGTTGTGTCCGGGGACTGACATATATGTCACCATCCTGTTGGAACTCATAAAATATAGGCAATCATAAATGCCTCGATGTCTCCCAGGACATGTACTTTTTCCTTTCACTTCAATGTCCATAGTTACATTGTGCTTGAAGCGTAACAAAACTATAAGTCAGCTTGCAGCAAAATGTACCGGCCTTCTCACTGGAATTTCTCACGCTCACCACTGCGTCCCACGGAATCAACGGCCAGTCGGCCAGTCGGCATCAACGGACTTTTGCTGTCCCTTATTACGCACTGCATATCCGTGTATGACAATGCTTCTGCTCAGAACGTGGCTGAGGTGCACAAAACGACACACTTTTCGGCACGTGTTGTGTCGGGCAGGTGCCGTAGAGATCACGTGCGACACGTATTGCGGGAGATGAGATGGCTATCGGCCCACGATCTCGCAAAGTGCTCCTCCCTCCGTCTCGTAAAACTCGTGTAATTAACCTGGACCCGAGCGAGTTGGCTGCAATGCTTACTTGATTCACGCTGTCAGGTCACGGAACACCCGGCAAGACCGGCAGCTAGCGTTGCCCATAGCCCGAACTGGATACTGCAGGAAAGCATTTGCATATAGAACATCCATATGCATATGAAGTGGCGCCCATCAACATGAAGAGCTTTCACCGATGACGTAAAAGACCGGCTAAAACGCTAATATTATACGTACAACGTACAAATTATACGTGAGTGAGTTCTTTCTCAGCACATGCTTAGGCGTTTATCGATCGATGCATGGTGGTGGGAGCGCAAGCGTGGGGTATGGGTCTTGACGAGTCTTGTGTTGTTCCATTGTGCTACGGCGTCCTATGCAATTTATACGACGTAGCCCATGAAAAGCCACTCGTAGCGTACGCGGATGTGCTTTGATGAATACTGACACTGATACTGGTACTGGTATTGCTACAGATACTGAAGCGGATGAAAATTATCCGACTGACCACGCTTCTGACAAAATGGCGGTAGGTTCATCATGATAATTCCTGCTGTCCACGAGTAAAGACGAAAATTTAGTCGAAGTTGCTCAATGGTGACAAAGGTCGGGCAATTAATGACCTCTGCAGAGAACTAATATGTGATGTCAGACAAAGTTTATGTAGGTAGGCTTTGCGGTACCTATAGGTTGCAATGTTCGCCTTCAACGAGCTTAAGACACCACAAGTACCTGGATGAAACATTCGCAATACGGCAGAATATTTTGCTGGTTGAAATAACGGGCAGGGTGGGAGTACGGGCTACTTCCAGTAGCTTTTATTCAAAGCATGATGGAGATATGCGAGGCACGACATCATGATGTAGCTGCATACTCAAGCTCTGGTGAACGATTGAAGATGGCAATATTCGAAACAGATGACACTGAGGGAAAAGGAAATGAGTATCACCGAAGTAAGGCAATATGTTTGTCACTCTTGCTTGTCAATTATCGAGATAAAAATAGCTTTCAAAATATTTCAAGTGCCTGGTCAAAAGGATCCGAAGCCTGGCAAAACGGCCCCTTTTGCCATATATGTTTTGCATGTAAAGTTGTGCCCTTATTTTTTTATGATCCGTAACAGACAAATAGACAGTTCACACCACCACCGAAAACCGCGTTCACGCCCAGAACATGTGATGACGATGTTTATGCATGACATTATCTATGTATAATTTGAGATTATCTGTATTTTCTTAGGCATCATTCTGGCAAGCTACGTTCAACGTTCACGTTCCCCGTCCCTTCAACCATAACATCGCATACGAAGGTGGCAGGGAATATCCAAAACCTATGGTGGGGAAGGGGCACTTGTCCGGAGGAACGCCGTTTCGGGGTTTCTTCTGCTGAAAATATCTCAAAATATCTTCGTCGCGGATCGTATCATTAAATGCCAGTCATTTCCAATGACAAATTTCAATGTCAGTGTCTTTCGTATTCTTGTATACCCGTTCCTGTATATTTCTCATTTATTCGTTCATTTGATCCTTCATTCTTGTCTTTCTTTTTCTTAGTTCTTGGTTCGTCTCTTCCCTTTAATGCACTTATAGTTTAGGATATGCATATGCATGATTAGGGATGTTATATTAGTCCTCCATTAACACTCTGAGAGGGCTTCAGGAACATTTTTTGCTATCTGGTGGCGAGATCTGTACAGCAAGAAACACGAGCGGGGTCCCTTGTGTGGTCTACCCTGACTTGCGTACCATGGCCCACTTCTCATCCCTGTAATTCAACGTAATTAGGTCACACGGGTATGGAAGGGCACTCCTGCGAGCCTATTAATATGTAGGCAATTTTAACATTTCTTTGAGCGAGGAAGGGGTATTTGACCACACTGAAGAGGCACCTTTTCTTTCCAAATGGGTGCCTATTCCTCTCCGAGGAGCACCTCTGGCTAACAAATCCATTGAGTGGGATGTACTCGCCCCTGCAAAATGAAGCTTAGGATCCAGTTGTTAGGCCGGCCATCAGTGGCGCACTGATTGAAAATCGTCGACGGAGCTGGAGTGGCACAGGGTCCAAGTGTCAGAATGTTCAACAGCCAATAAGTGGTCTGTTAACACGCGCCCTGGAGGGCCTCTGGAAATTGTGCACTGTGGAGGGTGGGGTGGGGTGGGGGCGGATTCCGCCCCATCAGATCTCGGCTCCTATTAACACTCGCACGTCCGGCGGTCCGCGCCAACTTCGCATGTCCGGGGGCAGATGTCTGCCCAACTAAGATCTCTAGAACTATGCCAGCCAGCGTAACAAACATAAAACGGCGTTGGATAGCTGGTAACAGTCTCTATCGAAAGTGTTTCGGATTTTTTTTCTCGCTCAGGCCAATATTCAGGTCACTGGGTCATCATAGGTCAAATTCGACCAGATCGGATGATACTCTCAAATATTGACACATATCTCAGGCCTGTAACAGATAGAAACAAACGGCGAACGCTATTCGAGAGTCCTTGAAATGTATTATCGACAACAGATGGTGTGATTTAAGGTCAGGTCAACCGAAACTATGAAGGTCAAGGTCATGAAGTAGCATAGGGAGGGGAGGGCATGTAATGTATGACTCGACAAGTTTTGGCGATACAAGCACAATGACGGCAATTTCAGCAGTCTAGCTCAATGCAGTGCGATACAATGCGCAGAAATGTGCTAGTGATATCAGGTGACCTCAGATGACCTTGGTGAGGTCACTGATCAAAAATGTCACTGGTAACACTGATCATAGCTTACAACTGCATGCCACAACCGTTGTGAGGTCATTCCGAGAGCAAATATGTAACCAGGAAACATTTGTATATTTTGCCCTATAATGGGGGAAGCCATGGCCGATACCTGATCTCAGGTCAATGCTACGAAAAACACCGAGAAACATATTATGGTCCCTGATGAGATCATGACATGTTATAAGTTTGAAATAAATCACCCAATTATTGTGGAGGCTATGCCACCTAGAACTCCGACGGACGTTGGGTCACTTGGCCTGACATGGTGACATGCCCTGAGATGACCCAGGGTTAAAAATGTATGAGGATATGCGGAAAAGACTAATGAGCAGCCATGCGAGGTTTGGCCTTCATAACCCGATTCGTGTGGCGGCAAATTAGGAAAACCGCATGATGGTGGGGGGCAGATATCTGCCCCTGGACGTGCGGTTGTTAACATGCGCCCTGGACTAGGGGGGGGGGGGAAATCCGCCCACCCCTCCGGTTTTTCGTAGCTTACTGCAGATTGTACCGGCTGATATACGCCATTGTTTGTGTACCTGCTTAGAAATGAACGGCACGTTGTTTAAAGTAAGAAAAACTAAATTCGGTCGAAAACTTTTAGAGTTAGGGGTCGGTAAAGTAAAAAAAAAATGTCAGCCCCAGACCACAAATATCGGCGCTGATGCGCTTCTCGTATATTGGCAACAAGGAAGTGTTCTTGGCAACACTAGCGACTTGTTTGATATATATTGTTATGCTACATTGTTTCAGTCATGTCAGATCACCGAGGTCAAGTCAGGTCAAGTTCATGACAGGCTAACGCACGCCCTGGAGGGGCGGAGGGCGAAATCCACCCACCCCTCCGATTTTTCGTACACAACTCCATACTCTACAGGCCGATATACCCCATGTTTTTCGTACCTGCTTAGAAATGATCGGCACATTGCTTAAAGCAAGACAAATGAAAATGGACCGAAAAGTTTTTAAGATATGGAACGTTAAAGTTTTTTTTTTAATCGCAGCGCCAGACCACAAAAATCGGCGTTGATGCGCTTCCCGTATGTAGGCAAAAGGGAAGTGTTCTTGACAACACTAGCGACGTCTTTGATGCATGTTGTTATGCTATGTAATTTAAAAGTAATGTTAGGTCGCCGAGGTCATCATGACAGGCTAATGGAACCAAACATGGTGAACTGGAATGTTGTCATAAATGGAAATGACTGTCATGCGATTGATGTCACTTTGCATGTTACTTCCTACACATCCTACTGTTTGTGATTGTGTGCCTAAGCGTTTATGTACTTTATTCATGTATTTCACTCCTTTCTTTGCGAAGCCGACTGTGCCGAGCCGCCCAACGAAGCAGTCAGGTGGGCAGCCCGGTTCCGGTAACTGGAGCAGGTAATGACCTGATAAAGTGTTTCTATGTAGGTAACCTGAGGTCAAATTCCGGATCTGGCATGTGCATTGCATCATTAGTAATGTCCAAAACATCATTAATGCCAATTTTGGAGCATTTAAACAAATCACAACGATCCATACCAATGACAAGCCAAGCCACGCAAAACCAGAAATATTTTGCTATTGTGACCTCATCTGACCTTGAAGATATTGACCTAAGGTCACACAATTTGCACAAAATAGAGATCACTATCGTGCACATCTACCCTGCGAATTTCGTTGCTCTAGCCTTAATGGGAGCCGAGATCTTAGGGGGCGAAATCCGCCCCCCCTTCAGTGCGCGTAATTTTCAGAGACCCTCCAGGGCGCGTATTCAAGCTGGAACAACAAAACTCGCAGGGTGGATGGATACGGTAGTGAACTCTATTGTGCACAAATTCCATCACCTTAGGTCAATATCTTCAAGGGCAAATGAGGTAAAAAGTGCTAAAATATTTTTGGTTTGCGCGGCTTGGCTTGTCATTGGTATTAACCGCTGTGATTGTGTTTTAATACTCGAAAATGGGCATCAGTGATGTTTTTGACATTACTAATGATGCAATATAACTCTATTTTGTGCAAATTTCGTGACCTTAGGTCAATATCTTCAAGGTCAAATGAGGTCAAAATAGCAAAATGTTCTGGTTTTGCGTGGCTTGGCTTGTCATTGGTATGGATCGCTGTGATTGTATTTAATTGCTCCAAAATTGGCATTAATGATGTTTTGAACATTACTAATGATGCAATACAGATGTTAGATCCGGAGTTTGACCTCAGGTCACCTATATAGCAGCACTTTATCAGGTTATTACTTGCTCCAGTTACCGGAACCTGGCCGCCCGCCAGACTGCTCCTTTGGGCGGCGCGGTGGAATTGACGTCGCAAAGAAAGAAGTGAAGTGCATGAAAAAGGTATGGAAACGCTTAGGTACACAATGACAAACGGTAGTTTTCCGAATGTGTAGGGAGTAGCAAGCAAAGTGACATCAATCACATGACAGTCATTTGCATTTAGGACAACATTCCAGTTGATCAAGTGTGATTCCCTTAAGCTGTCATGAACTCAACCTGACTTGACCTCTGTGACCTAACATGACTTTGAAACCATATAGCATACCAATAAACATTAAAGAAGTATCTAGTGTTGCCAAGGATACTTCCCTTTTGTCAATATACTGGAAGCGCATCAGTGACGATTCTTGTGGTCTGGCGTTGCGAATTGTTGTACTTCAACGGCCCCTAACTCGAAAAAATATGTGGCAGAATTTCATTTTTCTTGCTTCAAGCAACGCGCCGGTCATTTCGAAGCAGGTATGAAAACAATGGCGTATTTCGGCCGGTAAAATCTGCCGTTGTGTATGAATAACCTGAATGGTGGGCGGATTTCGCCCCCACCTCGAGGGCGCGTGTTAAACGAGGTCAGATGCGAACGACGACTGACGATGGATCAAGCGTCAGAATGTCCAGTAGCCAAGATGTGGTGTGCCAAACTAGGTGAAACTGCAACATGAATCGTGCTCAATCACGGAATCTTATATTGAGAATACCTGCTCAGGTTGATGTGGATCAGGTAGATTTGCATAAAATACAGTGTAAAAAAGGTTACCTCATACTACTTCGAGTCATGTCACTTGCTGCTTGGCTGATAATTTAAATGCTAAAAGAAGCAAACTGACGGACACCTTCTGTATCTTGTACCTGCTCCATTAAGCACATGCACCGAAGCTAACAAACCACCAACAAACAAATGAGTTTGGCTGCCATTAATGTCTCGAGGCACGGCATTCTCCAATCGTTGTTTTCGCTCTCAACGCATTCACTGATGTTTCGTTTCTTATGTGTGCATGCCCAGCGGCTGACAGCTACCACTGATTCTTCTTAATTTTAAAAGAAACTATAGCATGAATCCTAAAAAACGCAATCGCTGGTTGCAGGGCTGATAATCCGACCATGGAATATTGACTGTAGAGGATGCAATGTGGTGCTTAAATGTGGAGAAAATGAAGTCATTTATTGCAAATGTAATATAAGAATGACAAAACTATTGCATCTGGCGTGCAGTGTATTACAGGTGGGTCAAATGTGGATAAATAACATTGTATGCATGGTTAGACTTTTGCAGTTTTCTTTGGATTAGGATGGCTAACATCAAAACACTCCGTCTCTGGGGGAGGTCTTTTTACGCTACCATAAGGCTTTCTGCAAATAATGAAAAACGGCGCGATGCAGCGCGCCGGAAGTTGACATACCTTTCCCAAAATCACTTTGACAAATTATGTGGAAATGTTGAGGTCAGATCGTCCACGGTCAGTGAGTAAGTCAAGATCAAATAAGGCCATCGCCAAAAATATTCAACCGACATGAAAGCTTCAACGGGTAAAGTTATTTCATTGAAACTTTTAACGTTTGCTTATGCTCAGGGATTAAACAAAATGACCCAGTAGTATTGTAAAATTGCTTCCTTTTTGATAGACCATGTTTGCATATTTCCACATTCTGTCTGTAATGTAAAATCTTGCATAAAGTAAGCATTTTATGAGGCTAAGTTGAATTAAGGCAATGGTTCTCGGCAGGCTCTACCCACTGAATTAAAAAAAAATTCGTAAACTTAACTATGCGATATTCCCAATGTAAAATTTTGATACTTGGATAAGCAAATATATTTGAGCTATGGTTGATTTTGCTTTGTTTTTCTGATTCCAAATAATTTTGTTTAAAAATGCCTAAGAAATGAACCACCCTAGTGGCGTCAGCTTTTGAGGAAATTAATTTTAGTGGTGGTTTCGGACCCTAACGCTTTCCATTGGACGGTTTCCATCGAGAGTACTTTCATTTTTGTGCAATGCTTAGTTAGTGGGCGGGAAAAAGAACCTCATCGAGGCAGTGAGGAACCGGAAAGACGGTTTTCGGTTAAGCTGTTGCAAGCTATGGAAGTCTGCCAATATAAAATGATAGTATTCGCAGAGAAGGCTTGAATCTTCCTTGCATTCCCATGCGACGTACTTTTAAGAAGATGATGCACATTGGCTATGCAACATGTACAAACAACAATGGTATTTGTAAATCAGCTTGAAACAATGTAATGCAGTGCTATAGTTAGGCACAATTCTTGCTTGGTTGTAGCCATAGCCTGCTGCTCGAAACCGGTGAGACCATTCTACATCTTAAGGCTTTATTGCAATTGCAAGTCCTACTTTTCAAAGCCGTCACGACCATGCTTGAGCTATTGGTCATTGATTGCCTACTGTTCAGCAATTAGTATGAGGAATATCTTGAAATTAATTAAAGATCGGGGCGGCGGTGGCCGAGTGGTCAAGGTGTTGGGCTCTGGGTAACAAAAGTCCCGGGTTCGACACTCACACCGCTCCGGACATTTCCCAATCACGGGGCCCAGCGGCGAAAGTGTGGGTGGCGCCATTATCCGTGAATGTGCATAAAGTGCGTCGTGAATCACCCAATAAACAAACAAATAATTAAGTATCCATCATGAAGTCCGTCAATGCATTTCACAAATCTTCCTGTAGAGTGTTGAAATTGGTTTCACAAACTGCACGATGATCATCAGGTTTTCGCAAAAGTTCATGAAAGTTATGAAAAATGGCCCGACACACAGGTTGAGAGACTGGTAAACAAATCAGCAGGTCTCGACCGGGCTTTTTGGTCTCGCATTTCCATCTGTACTTTGTAGCTTTGCTATTGTTTGTTTTCTTCATCAATTGCGTTTTTGTTTCTTTATTAAAATTGTTGTTTTCCTTTGCCGTGCCTTTTCGCATCCAGCCCGCCGTGTCCTGGGCCCCGCCGTGCTAAAATTTACCGCACTCGTGTCGTCTCGTCTTTGGGAGTTGTGGTAACTCTAGTGAAAACTTAGCCTCGTCTCCTGGTCACATATTAGAATACCGGAATGTACCCAAGGTACAAATATATCCGTCTTCTGTTCGATTGTATTTCCTTCATCCTCTTCCGAGAATTAGTGGGAATTTCGCTGTTTCTACGTTCAGCCATTTTCCACATCGTTCAGTAATATATAATATAATACATGACGTGAAATTAGTTTCCCTGGCTGCACTGAGACGGTTCGAAGAAGAAAAAAAAACCTGGAAACTGCCCCTCCTGCAGGCGCTACAAGACCCACTTAACACGTTGTCCCACAGGCCACCCTTAACCCAACGACCCACAAGCCGCATTTGTACCACGCCATCCACTCACCACTTGCAGCTCCCACCACATTCCTCAGGAACTCTATCGTGCGAATGGTGACGACGACGCCTGGCAGATACAGCTGGCCAAACCAGTAGTCGAAGGTCAGATACCGCAGGCCCGTCAGCCACCAGTAGCGCCGACCGCCGACCGGCGCTGCGCCCAGCGCCAGCAGCAGCGACACCACCAGAGCCGTGGTGATCACCGGCGACCTTCGCATTGTCGACTGCGTGAGAGGTCAGCTGTGGGATCAGCGTGATTCGCGGCGTCTTCACCTCTGCGACGGATGCCACTGGTCCCGTTGCGGGCCGTCACCTCACAGCGGAGAGGGCGCCCAGCTGTGACGGCCCACTGGCCAGGTGCAAATGTCGCCACGTGCCTATTGACTCTGTGTGGCGTACCGCACCACTGCCGCCTCACCGCTGTCAGTCAGTGGTGACGTACCGCACCACTGCTGCCGCACCACTGTCAGTCAGTGGTGACGTACCGCACCACTGCTGCCGCACCACTGTCAGTCAGTGGTGACGTACCGCACCACTGCTGCCGCACCACTGTCAGTTAATGGTGAAGTTCCGCAGCACTGCTGCTGTACCACTGTCAGTAAATGGTGACGTACCGCACCACTGCTGCCGCACCACTGTCAGTCAGTGGTGATGTACCGCACCACTGCCGCCTCACCACTGTCAGTCAATGGTGACGTACCGCACCACTGCTGCCGCACCACTGCCAGTTAAAGGTGAAGTCCCGCAGCACTGCTGCTGTACCACTGTCAGCTAATGGTGCAGTCCCGCAGCACTGCTGCTGTACCACTGTCAGCTAATGGTGACGTAGCTCACCACTGCTGCCGCACCACTGTCAGTTAATGGTGACGTACCGCACCACCGATGTTCCACCACAGCTGCCTCACCACTGTCAGTCAGTGGCGGCGTACCGCACCACTGCTGCCGCACCACTGTCAGTCAGTGGTGGCGTACCGTACCGCACCACTGCTGCCGCACCACTGTCAGTTAATGGTGACGTACCGCACCACTGATGTTCCACCACAGCTGCCGCACCACTGTCAGTCAGTGGCGGCGTACCGCACCACTGCTGCCGCACCACTGTCAGTCAGTGGTGTCCGGTGCGCCGTGCACCGTTCACTGCACGGCCAACATCGCGCACACTGCCGCCGGCGCGGAACGACGTTGTGACCGCTCTTCCGCAATGCAAAAGCCGCACCTCCGGCAAAGGTCTTCCCGGCTTCCAATTGGGGGAAAGTCGCGGTTCCGCGCGTCGGTGTGCGCCGACGTCGGCGACGATCCACGCCGAAGCAGCAACTCGCGCCGGTGTACCAGCAGCTGGCCTCTTCACCAGCGCAGAGAAAGCTGGCCACCCGTGAGCCGTCCCCACATAAGGAATGTAAAACACCGCTACAATCAGTCCTGCAGGATGTGCATTGCATCATGCGAGTGCAAGGTACTGGACAGCAGCTACAGGTGATGCAATACAACCTTAATCCATGGCGTCGCTTTCATCCAGTCTTTGAACAGCCAATTTTCCGTGTCCCTCGTTTCAGGGGTACACAGGCATTTGCGGTTATATCAAATGGAATGTATAGCACAGCCGTGGACGTATGCGCACATATTATACTTTGCGTTAGATTATTTCTTTTGACTCTACTTAGTTCTTGAGCGTAGATGCTCACTCATGTCATTAATGTTCATGCTCTATTTCACAACATTTTTAGAGGTTACCTTTTAATAGGCTTGCATTATGCTGAATGTGGCTTTGACACGGAATTCGTGATGCACTTTTGTAAACTTACACGGTCTCGCCGAGCCATAAATTATATTGATGCACGAGCAGGGGGATTTCAGTAGCGTGTGGGCAAGTAATCTAGGAGCAAGGTGGTCGTCTTCCGACCGGAAGGTTGCGGGTGCAAGTGCCACTTGTAGCTACTCTTCTTCCACGACTAATGGGCGTCAGAGATTGGAGGCCGGATACCGGTAACTCAGCGGTTAACCCGGCGTGAACCGGGCTGCTTAGCAGCACACCGTTGATACAGGGCGCAATCATCACAATTATCCCAAGAACCGCTGGGCGGATTTGACAAAAAACCAAACGGTAACCGATAGCGCCTTGACGTACAGTCGCAGACAACTAAAGAAATGATATTTTAAGTCTGCATTGAGGTAAAGGTTCACGCCAAAGCTTTGTAATGTACTGAAATAGGTGACTCGACAAAGCATTGCATTTAAAGGTTTATTTCATGTTGTGCAGTAATTGCCCACTGATTAAGCATGCTGTATAAGGTGGTACCCGATGTCAGGTGTGTTACACCAGACAACAGATCAAGCTCAAGTGCAGTCCAAATGAGAGCTGAAAATTGGGCTATTGCCTCTCCTATTTAAGCCATGTAAACGTGAAGTGGAGTGCTTAACCGTTAATTTGAGCATCACACTCGTAAGCAAGCACCGTTGTTTATTCGCAAGCCATCTGAGGCGAAGGTCAAATGGATCACCGTGGTGGTGAAGAAGCCGACGGGTGCACTATCGTGGTTTGCAATGAAATGTCAGACTATGCAATTGTTATGTCTTATTCAAACGTGTTACAGGCGTCTGCAATGCGTGCAGATTTGAAGGTTTCCTATCATAAGGTAAAGGGGAGGGACAGGAAGGTGAAGACCGTATCAGTCTAACCTTGTCAAAAATGCACAGCTCGAAAACTAGTCAGCGGATGTGAATACACAAAACGACATTCAATATCTCTGGGACATGCGATCTTATCGAAAACTGCAGTGGTCGCAAAACAACATGTTCCTTGTTCTGTTCTACGTATGCATGCAAGTGCATATCATTGCATACCATGTAGTAGCAAACATACAATACATGCAAACAACAAAGAACAAGTACGAGCGGCATAGCTCACACGATGCATTACGTGTCACTGATATCCGATCTGGGCAGTGGCACAGCCAGGACTTTCTCAAGGGAGAGAGGGACCACAAGCAGCCAAATTTGACGGACGCGGAGCGCGATGCGCGCCAAATTTCGTTGCGTAAAGCGGGACGAAACTTTTTGGTTTAGTGTCGTGCAACTTCCACAAGTTCTTCCTTCAAGTGCATTTTTGTAGGTGCCTTCCGTCCCTTGGCTGAGCCTCGGGGCCCGATTGGCTTGCTCAAACCACACACATGAGAACAACGGCGCTTGCAGTCGGCCTGGACAATCAGCTCCGTTACGGAGGCCGCGCAGCGATCCCTCGAGCCGCCACTGCCACTGCTGATGCCACCACCACCACTACCAGCGACACCACTGACACTACCGACACCACTGACACCACCGCTGCACCGCATCGGTTGTCCCGCTGCACAGCGCGATAACTCAAGAAAAAAGGCGGTTCAAAAATCCAGCTTCCGGCTATATCCAGCCTTCCCGACGGCACCGGCCGCGTCATGGCGGAAGCCGTCCTCCGTCCTCGAGGATTCGGACATCAAGGGACGGATCTGTGCCCTCTCTTTTGATACCACCGCCTCAAACACAGGAATCTCAGGAGGAGCTTGCTCTATCATTGGGCAGAAACTCGAGAAGACAGTTTTGCTTTCCGCCACCACATCTTGGTCACAGCTTGGTTTTGCTTTCCGCCACCACATCCACGAACTGGTGTGCGAGTACGAGAAGACATTCACGGGGTGCCTCGGTCCCTCTACTGGTCCCGACATCCTGTTCAAACGATTCGCCGCCCAGTGGGACTTCATCGATCAAACCAAAGCGAAGCCCTTCGAGGACAGAACCACGGCATAGCACCTGAAGGACGCCCGAGACGACATGCTGGTCGAATCCAGCCGCCTCCTCGACGGTAAACATCCACGTGGTGACTATAGGGAGCTTCTGGAGTTCTCTGTAATTGTGCTGGGCGGTCCGAACAAGCGGGGTACCCGGTTCGCTCGTCCCGGCGCCTTCCATCGCTCGCACTGGGTGGCAAAAGTCATCCATGCTATCAAACAGTTCCTGTTCCGGGAACAGTTTCAAATGTCGTCAGGCGAAGCGGCTGGAATCCGGCGATTCACCATCTTCGTCGTGTCCAGCTACGTGACGGCCTGGTACAAAGCGCCGCTTCCGGCAACGACCCAGCCGCCCATTCCACGCTGCCCAGGGCCCTCGTCTATTATCCGGATTCAGCGGTGGCCATGGCGACGGCGACAGTCCTCACCAGGTACCTATGGTACTTGAGCGAGCGCCTCGTCACCCCGGCCATCTTCGACGATGTGATCGAATTGGCGATAAAGCGGGAGATGATCAAAGCGATGGAAGAAGAGGAAGGATCGGAGGATCCCCGTGGCGTATCAATGTGGAGCTGTTCACCCCCCTACCCCCTTAAGGGGCTAATACGAGTTGAGGGAGACCTAGAGTTGAAAGTATGAAGTTCAGTTATATGTTTTAGGTCAAGATTAGTAGCTTGAACAAACTAGAAGCTATATTTTATTTACTGGAGGAATCATGTTCATATACGTTCATATTTACTGGAGGAATCATATACATCATGTTCTAAAACTTCAACTTTTCGAGAAATTATACTAACTTTGACCGTATTGAAACAGTTCTAAATATTTATTACTTTATTTCACAAATATTTTACACATATTTTTTGACGGAATTCAACCAGAAACGTGCCAGTCCCGATACAAATTCAAACTTTCGAAAATAAGTATCACCCTAAAGTACAAGTCGAGAGACGGAGGGATCATTCTGACCAGGGTCCTAGACCGTTCAGGGACACCGCGTCCAATTTTTCCACAAGTTCCGCCTACCAATGAATACAAATGGAAAATTTTTGGAGCATCCGGGAATGGGATGGGTCACCTTGCCCTCCACCCCAACCACCGTTGGGGTGGAGGGCAAACAGGGGCGCTGAGTTCTGATAATCGTTGGGGAGGCACAATACATGGAGGGAATGGTTGGGTCCAAATGTATCGGGGATCCCATGCTAAAATCTGGAGGTATCCGGGGAAAGTCAATATTGGGGAGACAGTTTTCCTTTTCTGTTTCCAATTTTTTATCTCTGAAATATCCCCCAAGTCGTGAAAAGTCGTGAAAATCTAGCCCTCATAGTGATGTCACTTTTGGGGAAATTGTTTTGGGGTGCATCCGGACCCTACTCCTCGAGCGCTTTCGGACGACACCTCTTTCGTTTTCGTGCGACAATTAGTTTGGATTTTAGTAGGGGATTACTATCGCCCCCGAGACGGGGGTGTGAGGATCTGACCGGAGAGACTGCGCGGGTTAAAGCACTTGATAATAATTGCTTTACATTACTGGATATTAAGTATCGCACTACTGAAGATGGTCCGTGCACGTCTTACGGAGGAGACAGGAAACTATGCTTACGTTGAACCGCTCTAACATTCGTTAAAAACTGGACTGCGCATTAGGGCACAGCGTCCTTGAGAAATTTTGGATTCGAGATTCGGCCCTACGATTTTGAGATGTAATCGAGTGTGCTGATTTCAAATTCGAAAGCCGTTGTTGGATCAAAGCATTTTCTGGTCCGCAAGTTTACACTTTTCTGCAGGCATGTTTCCTAACTTTATGCTAAATATGGGACTATGGACACAAAGACATGTCTGAAAGTTGTGGGACTGTTATATTCGTGATGTTCACACCAAAATACCTATGATTATCACTTTTCAGCGCGCTAAAGCGTATATTGGATGTATTTCTGACGGCTTCTCCGGTCCGTCCGACACATCTCTCATTGAACTAGACATATATCAAAAGCCTGTCCAGTATATATCTACAATTTACACTAACGAACTGAAAACTGATGCCTAAGTTCCCACAGGGGCGGATCCAGGGGGAGGCAATAGTTGGTATGTTGAAAAAAGCAAAGGCAGGTTCGTATACACAATACAAAAAATGAACACGTTTCTTGAAAACTTCAAATAACATAAAACAAGCTTTGAAGTATCATAGTAATCGTTTGTAATGTAGGAAAACATTGCATAACACACAGGACTACCGTTTAGTGATCGGCTGATGGAAATAATAGAAATACACACAGGAAAACTGCCACTCAGACACATTATCACTTCTCTGGACGGCCCAACAAACGCAAGGGACGGATTTCAAGGCCCTGTTGGAAAGATGCATTCGAAGGTTGAAGACATGAGGTATGACCCAGCGTTTGAACGGCTAGCTGAAGGCGAAGAATATGTGGTTATCCCAGAAGATGTACTTGACAGCATGTCAACAGACCAGAAGGTCTCTTACGAACTGTGTCGGGCGGTGAAAGCTGCAAGTCTGCCTGCAGGTATGTAAGAAATGAAGCCTGGCAAGCTGAACCACGCGCGCTGGTTGACAACAGGTGAGAGGATAGTGTACTTGTGGACCAGGCAGCACGGGCTCACCGACTCAAACAAGAGAATCCTGAGACGGCTGACAGAGTTCTGTGTCAATGTATATTTCAAGTGCTACTTTGAGATTAAGACGAAGGCCAAAATCGTGGACGCACCCAAACACATAATAACCCATCTCCGGACACTTCGTACGCAACCAGAAGAGGTTCAGGCGGCGGTTACCCGCTGCGTTCGGTCTTCCGCCTGGTACGCCCGTCCTGAGAGCCTCCTGCTGTCCCTTCTCGCCAGTGAACAACCTGAAGATAGGAAGTTTGCCATCGAAAAGATCATCGGTGTGAGAGGAGGAGCAGAATACGGGGACAAGTCGCCAAGGACGAGAAAGCACCCCAAGATCAACATGTCCACCCCATCACTTATACAACTGATCGACTGGGACGACACAGAGATCACGGAACCTATGTTTACGTGTGGAATCGCCGCAACAGAACTCAGGAGGATCATATCCATGCCGCTGGATGTCCCTCCGTTCCCTGCGAATGCCCAGTCGACGGAGCGGGCGGTCCAGCACGTCACGACAGCCGCTGGAAAGGTCAGGAGGCCCGAGATGGCTCAGTCCGCGTCAGCGCCCACCACAGAAAACAGTTGCCAGTGTTCCTCTCTAAGAAGGATATAATGGAAGCTATGAAGTAGGCCAATGACGGTGAGTAGTAAAAATGCCACACAAAACTGTACTTTATGCATTTTGTCCTTCAGATATCTATTATTACCCTCAGCCGATCACTAAACGGTAGTCCTGTGTGTTATGCAATGTTTTCTTACATTACAAACGATTACTATGATACTTCAAAGCTTGTTTTATGTTATTTGAAGTTTTCAAGAAACGTGTTCACTTTTTGTATTTTGTATACGAACCTGTCTTTGCCTTTTTCAACATACCTACTATTGCCTCCCCTGGATCCGCCCCTGAGTGAACTTAGGCATCAGTTTTCAGTTCGTTAGTGTACATTTAATATGCATACTGGACAGGCTTTTGACATATGTCTAGTTCAATGAGTCAATTTTTCGAGTTAATGAAAAAAACACCTATAGATGGCGTTAGTGAGAGATGTGTCGAACGGACCAGAGAAACCGTCAGAAATATATCCAATATACGCTTTAGCGCGCTGAAAAGTGGTAATCATAGGTATTTTAGTGTGAACATCACGAATATAACAGTCACACAACTTTCAGACATGTCTTTGTGTCCATAGTTCCATATTTAGCATAAAGTTAGGAATCATGCCTCCAGAAAAGTGTAAATTTGCGGACCAGAAAAGGCTTTGATCCAAAAACAGCTTTCGAATTTGAAATCAGCACACTCGATTACATCTCAAAATTGTAGGGACGAATCTCGAATCCAAAATTTATCAAGGACGCTGTGCCCTACTGCGCATGCTTTATATACGACGGCGCGACAAAGTGACAAAGCGAGCACTCCGTCGCGATATGCCGAGGAGACCATTCTCAGAAGAGAATTCCAGTGCGTTGAGACTTCTAAATGTACTCATGTGAAACCACCTTCAAGACTCAGGAAGCACAATATCTTTTGTTCTCAAATGAAACCAGTAGGACTGATAGTTGGTCCAAATTTAGACAGCTATGCCCAATTGAAACCAGTCCGAAGTGTCACTCTGACACTTCGCGGATCGCCAATGTACTAGTATAAAACCACTGTTTCAGAGCCTTAATAAGCATATTTTTGTTCTCGCTGAAGCCAGTTGAACTGAGAATAGCTATTGGTCTCAACATTCGAAGTTGTTACTGGAGTGACACTATTTTTAGGTGTCATATGAACAATGCACGCCTCAACTGAGAGTGGTTATTGGTATAAATGTCCCTCGGTGTTCTCACATGAAGCTTGTTTCAAGTTTAAATACACGATTCATTTTGGTATCGCAGCCAAGACAAGACAGATGTACAGATGCGCTTTCCGATGACACTTCTTTCGTTTTCGTGCGACGATTAGTTTGGATTTTAGTGGGGGATTACTATCGCCCCCCTCCCCCCGAGACGGGGTGTGAAGATCTGACCGGAGAGTGTCACATGACATACTTTAATGCACAGTGTCCACTTTTCCAGTGTCACATGACATACTTTAATGTACAGTGTCCACTTTTCCAGTGTCACATGACATACTTTAATGCACAGTGTCCACTTTTCCAGTGTCACATGACATACTTTAATGTACAGCTTTAGAGTACCGCATACTGATCGCCGGCGTCATCTGGCACCCTTGCTGATTGTCGCTGTCTCAGAGGATGATGTCCTGGCGATGACCAGCGAAGTCATTGAAGAAGAGCTGTGAGCACCACATAATTCTTTTTATTTGCCAAATGTATTCCAAAAATGTACCATATAAAGAGGCATGCCTTTGCATGAAATATCATCTTGGTTTGTATATTCGCTACGTAACTTGCAGACCACAATACTGGACTTGGACATGTTCTTGGAGACAATGTTGACCTGCCAATCCACAAAGAATACACCGGGAGCTCCAAGGATGTATGCCGAGAGCAAGCTCGGGTAGAACGCAACGCTTTTGCCCGTTATTGTCCACGACGCGCTCTGGGCATCCTTTATCCCCAAATAGATATGCTAGAACATCCTATGGAGTACGGAGGAGAAACCTGCCACAGATGTGGTCTCTGCCAAGGCCAAACCGTCTTCAACCGTGACGAGACTGTTGAAGAGTGCCAATCGGCAGCTGAAGATAGTTCATTGAGAATGTGAGATAAATGTAGCAGTGAGAATCAAAGCTAAGGTGCTGGTGGAGGAAGACAACTAGCACTTTATCGGTGGGACGAAGTTTCATATGTGATTGCGGTACCAAGTATGCAGATGACTATGGAAAAAGTAGTAAGTTCAAGGCTTTATAGTTCCTTTAAACAATTGCATAACGCTGAATACTATGCTCCCTTGCATTATATATCCAGTCAATTGCAGGGCGGCAATTTCGAAAGCTCAAAATGACACGCCTTTACTCATAACTTGTGCAACGACAGCTACAGTGAAGCCTTGTGATTTTGTGCAATCGTGTTTTATTGCGCTCCAATGCTTAAGCCGTTGTCATTCGGGAATAAAGGTGTTCGGCAAACAACACAAGCGATTTTCCGTGTTTTCCCAAATCGAACAGCGGTGTTCGGAATTTAGCACGTGTGCCTGAGCTGTTAAAAACAGTGAAGTGTACTCTGAAGCCTGAACATGAACGTAAGCATTTTGAGCCCGCAAGGTTGCAACTGGCAAGGCTCGAGCAAGTAATTATCATCTTAGAATGAGATCAAGTGCAAAATGTACCCATTTCGGTTTGAAAGGTCCCCCTTCAGTAAACTTCAGTGTACCCCTCTCCAACTCAGCACATTTTTTCCGCCAAGGGCATCCCTCCTAGGAAATGTAACCCTTTCCCAAATATTAATTGCTGCATCTGCCCTTGGCAAGTGCAACATTGCGGGCCTAAAATATTGAAGTCCGTGTTCGGAATTCAACACACATTTAACTTGTTTTAACAGAGGCACATACAAGTGCTGTATTCCGAACACCGCTGTTCGGTTCGGTTTCGACTTGGGGAACATACAGAAAATTGCCTGTGATGTTTGCTGAACACTATCATACTCCAACGAATACGGTGTTGAATGAATTTGAAGCCAAGAAAACATGAAAATGTAACGCCTTTAGCCGATCCTAATAACTTCTGAGCGACAGCTACAGTGAAACCATATGATTGTGTGCAATCATGTTCCATTGTGCTTAAATATAATACACGCTGTCTTCATTGGGGTATACAAGTATTCGGCAAACAACCGATGCGATTTTCTGTACGCTCCCAGAACCTTTCCGTATGCTCCCAGAACCGAACAGCAGTGTACAGAACACAGCACGTTTATCTGCACCTGCCAAAATAAGTGGTGTGCGGAATTCCGAACACGAACTTAGCATTTTAAGCCCACAAGGTTCCACTTCGAGGCATGGGTGGATCCAGTGATTAACATTGGGAAGGGGAGCAGAATAAATATGCAATAAATATGCATTTGTCTTAGAAAGGTGCCCTTTCAGTAAACCTCATTTCAGCAAACACCCCATATTTAGCGGAGTTTTTTCCGTCGAAGGCACCTTCCGAGGAAATGCACCCCTTCACCAAAGATACTCACTGGATCCGCGCTTCCGAAATCCAGCCTTATTGACATAAAATGCTGATTAAGGCCGTGTTCGGAGTTCAACACACACATCACTAGCTTTAACAGGCGCAGGTACACGTACCGTATTCCGAACACCGCCGTTCGGTTCGGAGAATACACGGAAAATCGCCTGTGTCGTTCGCCGAACACGTTTGTACCCAAATGAAGACGGTAGTTAACCCGCGCCGTCTTTCCGGTCAAATCCTCCCACCCTGTCTCGGGTGGTTGAAGACCTCCCCCCTCTAAAATCCAAACTAAGCATCGCACGAAAACGAAATAAGGTCATCGGAAAGCGCTCGACAGTGCTCGGCAATTGGTAGAACAGAACGAGAAACGTTGTTGGAAGTCAACTTGCCCTAATAAAAAATGCTTACTTTAGCCAGAATCCTGTATTTGAACTGCAATTTGGCAAATACGCAAAATTTATAGGTAGACAAAAACGAAAAAAATTGAAAAATTCAACTCGTACGTTTTGTTGCATCCGTAAAGATAAGCAAACGCTGAAAGTTTGATTAAAATATCTGTATCCGTTAAAGCGTGACGACTGGTTGAACTTTTATGGAGGTGACCTCACTTGACCTTGACTAACTCGTTGACCCTAGATGATGTGACCTAAAATTTTTGAATCAGCATGTCAAATCGATATGGAAAAAGGTATGCCAAATGCGCAAAATCACAAGGTTACAGCGTTTCTTTCAGCGCACAGGGTGAAGCCGCACGTTTTGCACAGCCTTGCGATGTGGTCTATACCTGCTTGAATGGGGTTCTCAGCTTTTAGGAAGCAATGTGCTGCCGTCCAAATGGCTATGCTGTCCGCGAGAATGGAAAATTACGAGGACGTGTCGGTGTGATGAGCAAGAATGTCGTTAATCATGCCGAGAAAGGGCATCAGTGAAAGCACACTCACCTGTGCCAGGCCCTGTTCCTGAGGTGAGGTGTCTGATGTGACGCTGCCCCATCGGACCTTAACACGCGCCCTGGAGAGCCTCTGAAAATTACGCGCACTGGAGGGGGGGGGGCGAATTCCGCCCCTAAGATCTCGGCTCCTATTAAGCCTAGGGCAACGAAATTCGCAGGGTGGATTAGCACGATAGTGGTCTCTATTGTGTGGAAATTTCATGACCTTTGATAAATATCCTCAAGGTAAAAGGAGGTCAAAATAACAAAATGTTCTGGTCGTGGCTTGGCTTGTCATTGATATGGATCGCTGTGATTGTATTTAATTGCTCCAAAATTGGCATTAATGATGTTTTGAACATTACTAATGATGCCATACAGATGCCAGATCCGCCATTTGACCTCAGGTCACCTATATCGGAGCATTTCATCAGGTCATTACCCGCTTCAGTTACCGGAACCGGGCCGTTCACCCGACTGCTCCGTTGGGCGGCTCGACACAATCGGCTCCGCAGAGAAGGGAGTGAAATACATGGATGAAGTATGGAAACGCTTAGGCACAAAATAACAAACAGTAGATTTCGGGATGAGCAGGGAGTAACATGCCAAGTGACATCAATCGCATGACAGTCATTTGCATTTATGACAACATTCCAGTTGACCAAGTTTGGTTCCATTAGCCTGTTATGAGCTTGACCTGACTTGACCTCGGAGATCTAACATGACTTTTAAATTACATAGCATAGCAATATGCACCAAACAAGTCGCTAGTGTTGTTGCGTACACTTCCCTTTTGCCAATATACGGGAAGCTCATCAGCGCCGAATTTTGTGATCTGGCGCTGCGAATTATTTTTACTTTAACGGCCCCTAACTTGAACAATTGTTTGCCGATTTTAATTTTTCTTGCTTTAAGCAACGCGCCGGTCATTTCTAAGCAGGTATGCAAACAATGGCATATGTCGGCCGGTAAAATCTGGAGTTATGTACGAAAAATCGGAGGGGTGGGTGGATTTCGCCCGTTCGTCTGTTCGAATCTTTCATTTCAACGATTGTTTTGTTCACCATGAGCTGATGGGAGCAATTATCCAAAATGTGTCTCGCTGTATTTCTCTTGTGCTCTGGTTGGATTGAAATGCCGGTTGAAGAATCCTGTTCAAACATATGCGAATTTGCTTGGTTTGTTTTTACTGATAATTCCTGGGATTAACGTCAACTGTAGTTCAGTTTCATTTTCGGTTCAGGCTGAAATATCAGCAGGAGAAATGTTCAAAACATATCACAGGCGAAATCAGTTGGTGAAAAAGCTGTATAGAAAATGGCGAAAAGTATGTGCAAGAAATGAAACTTAGCAGGGCGTTCCATGCGAAAGACCGCAGTGAATTAGACTGGGTGTAAAATTACTGTGTGTGAAACGGAACATAGCAGAAGACGAGTGGCACCCAATCATGGCAGTATGATTAACGGGGGCGTGGGAGCACAAGTTGTTTTTAATTTGGCATGTGTGGTAGGGCTGGTATTGCACAAAAGCCGCGTGGGAAATGGTGTGAAATACATCCCATCCAAGACGGCGGTGGGTCGAACGACAATGTCATCACGCGATGTGACTTTGGACTTCAAAATGAAATACATTATCGGTTTTCCATTATGCGGAAACTGGCGAACAGTCTCTTGACCGAAACTGGTTCAAATACCCTTTGTTTACCAGGAATGATGTTAAAGCAAGACTTGAGTTTAGTGAAAGTGGACAAGATCTATTATTTCTTTCGTCCTCCATGTAAGCATGTGCCATTGGTGTGTACATCAGGAGAGAGAGAGAGAGAGAGGGAGAGAGATAGATAGAGAGAGATAGAGAGAGAGTGGGCGGGAGGGAGGGAGGGAAGGAGGGAGGGAGGGAGGAAGGGGGATGGAGGGGAGGGGAGGGGGATAGGAGGGGAGGGGGATAGGAGGGGAGGGGGGAGGGGAGGGGGAGGGGGGAGAGGGAGAGGGGAAGAGGGAGAGGGAGATGGAGAGGGAGAGGGAGAGGGAGAGGGAGAGGGAGAGGGAGAGGGAGAGGGAGAGGGAGAGGGAGAGGGAGAGGGAGAGGGAGAGGGAGAGGGAGAGGAGAGGGAGAGGGAGAGGGAGAGGGAGAGGGAGAGGGAGAGGGAGAGGGAGAGGGAGAGGGAGAGGGAGAGGGAGAGGGAGAGGGAGAGGGAGAGGGAGAGGGAGAGGGAGAGGGAGAGGGAGAGGGAGAGGGAGAGGGAGAGGGAGAGGGAGAGGGAGAGGGAGAGGGAGAGGGAGAGGGAGAGGGAGAGGGAGAGGGAGAGGGAGAGGGAGAGGGAGAGGGAGAGGAGAGGGAGAGGGAGAGGGAGAGGGAGAGGGAGAGGGAGGAGAGGGAGAGGGAGAGGGAGAGGGAGAGGGAGAGGGAGAGGGAGAGGGAGAGGGAGAGGGAGAGGGAGAGGGAGAGGGAGAGGGGAGAGGGAGAGGGAGAGAGGGAGAGGGAGAGGGAGAGGGAGAGGGAGAGGGAGAGGGAGAGGGAGAGGGAGAGGGAGGGAGAGGGAGAGGGAGAGGGAGAGGAGAGGGAGAGGGAGAGGGAGAGGGAGAGGGAGAGGGAGAGGGAGAGGGAGAGGGAGAGGGAGAGGGAGAGGGAGAGGGAGAGGGAGAGGGAGAGGGAGAGGGAGAGGGAGAGGGAGAGGGAGAGGGAGAGGGAGAGGGAGAGGGAGAGGGGAGAGAGGAGAGGGAGAGGGAGAGGGAGAGGGGGAGAGGGAGAGGGAGAGGGGAGTGGGAGTGGGAGTGGGGTGGGAGTGGGAGTGGGGGTGGGAGTGGGAGTGGGAGAGGGAGAGGGAGAGGGAGAGGGAGAGGGAGTGGGAGTGGGAGTGGGAGTGGGAGTGGGAGTGGGAGTGGGAGTGGGAGTGGGAGTGGGAGTGGGAGTGGGAGTGGGAGTGGGAGTGGGAGTGGGAGTGGGAGAGGGAGAGGGAGAGGGAGAGGGAGTGGGAGAAGGAGAGGGGGAGGTAGGGAGCGTCAGTGTAGTACGATGTGAGAGGTAAGGGACGAAAGAGCAATAGGGGCGGCGATTGCAGAAAATATGTGAGATCCGTGTGATGTATGATATTGGGATATGTGTATACCGTGTATGTTGATAATCATGTTAGTGCATGCAAGATGTGAAGGTGATTTCTTGTTTAGGCGGCAAAGTATGGAAAGATACCATTTGAATTCAGAGCGTGATTTCAGTGTATGACTTTCGTTACGAACTGGTGTGTGCAAAACATTGTTACTCTTCACAATGATCCATGATCAAATAGTTTGAGACCTAACACTCATTTGTATCGAAAAGACAGTTTTCCTTGTCAATCATTGGCAGTATGGGCCAAAACGTTTCATCTTATTATACTTTCAGCCATTATATAATGCAATCCAGCCAACAATTCGTGGTATTTGACGACAGACATGGTACTTCTAATCGCAACCACTGAAAACAACAGCAGTTTCGTATGCATCGTAAACATTGTATACTTTATCACGGTAATGTACATCTTTGTATGCTCTGTGTAGCAAATCGGATACCCCTTTGTTATTGATTGAAGACAAAATCGAAGTTGCACGAACCAAAAACAACGTAAACAATAGGTTACTTCTTCACGACGACACGGAATACCGCACTGTAGGGTCTCTGCGCCACAGGCGTAACACGAGGTCAGTGCTGCAGTGCGTCTGATGGGCGGCTATCCTGCTGACAGTAGCCAGAACTCCGTTAGTGTGCCGACGCGTCGAGTTTCAGCTGGGCGCCTGATCGCCGGCTGGGGCAGCGACGGCAAGTCCTACAGTCGCGCAAGACATCAGGGCGGGACGCAAGCGGTATTCCGGCCACCGGACACCGGTCGGATCTTCCGGGCACATAGTGAACGTCGAGACATCGCACCTGGCGGGTACCGACCGGAAGGTTCGGCGACACTACGACCAAGCGTCAGGACACATCAGCACTACAGAAAGGAGAGGGATTTCTTCACCGCGCTAGAACATCTGCCACCTTGCGACAACGTCTCGGTCTCTGCTATCGACACTGTGATGGGCCGGTGGCAGGCTGCCGCTATCAGGCCGGGCTGCCGCTGTCAGGCTGCCGCTGTCAGGCCGGGCTGCCACTGTCAGGCCGGGCTGCCGCTGTCAGGCTGCCGCTATCAGGCCGGGCTGCCGCTGTCAGGCTGCCGCTGTCAGGCTGCCGCTGTCAGGCCAGGCTGCCGCTGTCAAGCTGTCGTTGTCAGGCTGCCGCTGTCAGGCTGCCGCTGTCAGGCTGCCGCTGTCAGGCCGGGCTGCCGCTATCAGGCCGGGCTGCCGCTGTCAGGCTGTCGCTGTCAGCCTCCCACTGTCAGGCTGCCGCTGTCAGGCTGCCGCTGTCAGGCTGCCGCTGTCAGGCCGGACTGCCGCTATCAGGCCGCGCTGCCGCTGTCAGGCTGCCGCTGTCAGGCTGCCGCCATCAGGCCGGGCTGCCGCTGTCGGCTCTGCCCCGACAGCCACCTCGCCCTGGGCGCCGGCTGCCGCACGGTAGACGACCCGCACGCGTGCCCCGCGGCCACCAGCCGGGCCGTGGACGAGCACGGCTGCTTCACGCTGCCGACCGAGGCGAGGCGCGCTTACTGCGCCACGAACGTGCGCACGAGCGACGGCCACATGTTGTGGCGGGGAGACGGCACCGCCGGCTGCTACCCACTGCGCAGCTCCGAGTCCGAGTCGGCGCCTGCTGCGAATCGGAGCGCCTGCTGTGGTCCGACGCAGAGGCCGGTGTTGTGCGGAAACGTCACGGTGCCGCAGGGCAACCGACGCGTCTCCTACAACGGAGGCGCCCTGCGAAACCACAGAGGTCGCTGCCTCCGTCAGCTGCACAGGCGTTTTGGTGCGATTTAGCCGGACGGGTGGTGCGGTCCGATCTGAGACTGCGACGGTAGCCCGGCTGTGGTTGATGGCAATGGTGCGATGCTGCACGCAAATTGTCCCACGATTACTTGAGGCTTACTAGGCATTCACCGCACATTACACATGCAAAACACGCTCCGATTGACTTTGTGCTTCCACGCATTGTAGGGATGCCCTCTTCACCAGGAGGGTGCACCGGACGGAATCGCCACGAGGGCGGATAAACCTCTTCACAACGTCAGTGTCTCCTGCTAGATATGTTGCCACGCTATGTTCCACCACTGAGGACACAGCACAGATGCGCCACATGGTCGTACTCGTGCAATATATAGATATATTCGCGCCGCAACGCGACCACCGGCGCACCTACAGATTGTCCACGATCCACTGGTAGTACGCCTGCACCCTGGTGTAGATTCCGACCTTGACCGCCTGGCCGCACTGTTCGTTGCCGAACGCCACGATGCCGGCCACGTGCCAGCGGCCGGTGCTGTCGTCCCGACACACCAGGCCTCCGCCCGAGTCGCCCGCGCACGCGTCGATGCCGCCGCCCAGCACGATGCCGGCGCAGAGCATGTGCTCCGGCTCGAACAGGTCGCCGTGCGACTCGACGGTGCCGCAGAAGCTCTCGCTGACCACCGGTATTCGGCCGCCGCGCAGTCGGTCCGGCGTGTCGGAGCCACGCGCCGTGGTGCTGCCCCAGCCGGAGACGACGCAGGCGGTGGTGGGGCCCGGCGGCGGCGACAGAGGCGGCGGCAGGCAGGCCGGCTGCACCTGCGGCAGCGACACACACATCATCACATCATCACCCGTGGTGGTGAGGCGGCGGCAGGCCGGCTGCACCTGCGGCAGCGACACACATCATACATCATCACCCGCAATCCCCGTGGTGGTAGGCGGCGGCAGCCGGCTGCACCTGCGCAGCGCACCCATCCATCATCACCCGTGGTGGTGAGGCGGCGGCAGGCCGGCTGCACCTGCCGCAGCGACACACACACATCATCACATCATCACCCGTGGTGGTGAGGCGGCGGCAGGCCGGCTGCACCTGCCGCAGCGACACACACACATCATCACATCATCACCCGTGGTGGTGAGGCCGGCAGGCCGGGCACCTGCCGCCACACACACACATCATCACATCACCACCCGTGGTGGTGAGGCGGCGGCAGGCCGGCTGCACCTGCGGCAGCGACACACACACATCATCACATCATCACCCGTGTGGAGCCCATCATCACATCATCACCCGTGGTGGTGAGGCGGCGGCAGGCCGGCTGCACCTGCGGCAGACACACACATCACATCATCACCCGTGGTGGTGAGGCGGCGGCAGGCCGGCTGCACCTGCGGCAGCGACACACACACATCATCACATCATCACCCGTGGTGGTGAGGCGGCGGCAGGCCGGCTGCACCTGCGGCAGCGACACACACACATCACATCATCACCCGTGGTGGTGAGGCGGCGGCAGGCCGGCTGCACCTGCGGCAGCGACACACACATCATCACATCATCACCCGTGGTGGTGAGGCGGCGCGGCCGGCTGCACCTGGCAGCGACACACATATCATCATCACATCATCACCCGTGGTGGTGAGGCGGCGGCAGGCCGGCTGCACCTGCGGCAGCGACACACACACACACATCATCACCCGTGGTGGTGAGGCGGCGGCAGGCCGGCTGCACCTGCCGCAGCGACACACAATATATCACCCGTGGTGGTGAGGCGGCGACCGGCTGCACCTGCGGACAACATCATATCATCCACACACATCACATCATCACCCGTGGTGGTGAGGCGGCGGCAGGCCGGCTGCACCTGCGGCAGCGACACACACACATCATCATCATCACATCACCACCCGTGGTGGTGAGGCGGCGGCAGGCCGGCTGCACCTGCCGCAGCGACACACACACATCACATCATCACCCGTGGTGGTGAGGCGGCGGCAGGCCGGCTGCACCTGCGGCAGCGACACACACACATCACATCATCACCCGTGGTGGTGAGGCGGCGGCAGGCCGGCTGCACCTGCCGCAGCGACACACACATCATCATCATCACATCATCACCCGTGGTGGTGAGGCGGCGGCAGGCCGGCTGCACCTGCGGCAGCGACACACATCATCATCATCATCACATCATCACCCGCCCATTCAGTGGGCGCCTGTGGTCACATACCGGCACGGGCGGAACTTCGTTAAAATATACAAAATGTGGCGCTGATCAGGGATATCCTGCCTACCTCCCAAACCAAACATAACCCTGGGATGTCGCTCACTTCATTCTCAAACTTCAATATTCTATTTTTACTTGTCCCGGAAAGTGGAACATCATATATATTTGAGGGAAATGACTGTCTGACTGAGGGAAATGACTGGCGTTTTATCGAATTACCTCTTCGTTTACTTCGAGTAGGATGTAATACGATACGCCAAATTAAATATTTGCTTCTTGTTTATTGTACAGTTCTATATTTATATTTTATGATTTGATAAGAAAGAATTTCGACCAGTTGTTTTCCCTTGCGAAGTGAAATTTGTTGTCACGGCACACGCTGGTTGGCATGTGTAGAATACAAAATAAAACGGCACAAATATCGACAAAAATGTCGCCGGTGAGATTTGCGTCCTCGTTAAGTAACATTGGCATGTCAATGTATTATCATTTCTGGTGATATTTTCAACGTCTTCTGGTGCAAAGCAAGCTCATGAAATGTTTCCGACATCGCTATCCGAACATGTGTTCACAACAGATCTCTTGATCAATCCTAAAGGGGCCTTTTGCTTGCCCCTATTAAAATTAGCGCTGGTGATGTAGAAACACCCAAGCTGGCAGGAATGTTATGAGCTAGACGAATGGAAGCAAGATCAGCCGAAATGTTCTTTTCGTTAGATCCACTTGGAATGATTCCCCCATTTGGCCCAGATTTGTCAGCCGCAGGGACTGTAGGTCGGGTCTACCACGGTGCCCACAGTTCTCAGTTGAAAAATAGACGCCTAAACCGCATATTATCCATGTGATGAAAAAGCCAGCTTACTTGTTTTACTAAAAATTCTTCGTAAGCATCTCGGGATATTGATAATGGCAGATTCAAAATCAGAACAAAGTCCAGAACAAATACTCATTATCCAAGTCATAGATGGAGCGTTCTTTCTCGTTTCAGGGATTAGAAGCCGTACAATGTTCGGCTGAACCTCTTCAATAATTGCATATATAAAACTGGGACCCCTGAGGTCCCCCGCTATAGCGCATTCGGGAGCTGACTGCTATGGCTCTAGGTCATCAACATATCGACGCACTCACCCTCCGCGAGAACTTCACGGCTGATGTACGTGTGCTGAGCTTGATGATGGCCAAGTCCGCCCGTCTCGATTTGGAGGTGACGCTGTACTCTTCATGAGGAAGCATTTCCTCGATGGTAAAAACCATTTCCTCCGACTCAGCCTTATTCCTGTCGTGATCGCCCACCACCACCTGCCAAAAATAACTTTGTTTATTTAGGCGGGCGCCCAAGCTGCTTATGGTTATCCAGCGCCCATAACTGTTTCAGCTTTCAAAACATGACGAGGATATCGCCGAGCCTGCTATTGAAGTTGCTAAATGATGTGAAACTGAATAGCCACGAAGGAACGGCATATTTGCCCTGTGGCAACGACCTACGAACTGTTTCCTAACACGTGCACGACGTTGCACGAAAGTTTGATTCAAAGTAACGTCTTCGTTCTTCCTGGAAGTTGCGGCACGAAAGCAGCACGAAAACGAAAACAGCATACAATAGACGTCACATGGGTAGAACACCACATACAGTGAAAGTCTACATGGTTAGAACACTACATGCAGTAGACGTCTACACGGGTGGAATACTACATGCAGTGAACATCTGCATGGGTAGAACAACACTTCACATAGTGTACGTCTACAAGGGTAGAACACTACATACAGTGGACGTATACACGGGAAGAACACTACAACGGTGGACATCTGCACGGGTAGAACACTACATACAGTAGATATCCACACAGGTAGAACACTATATGCAGTGGACGTCTACACGGATAGAACACTGGACTTCTACATGTGGACTTCCCAGTGGACTTTTACATGGGTAAACCACTACATACAATGGACGTCTACATGGGTAGAACACCATATACAATAGACATATACACGGGTAGAGCACTACATACAGTGGAAATCTACACATGTAGAATACTACATACAGTGGACACTTACACGAGTAGAACATCACATACAGTTAACGTATATACGTGCAGAACACTACATGCAGTGGATGTCTAAACGGGTAGAACACTACATAAGGTTAACGTATACACGTGTAGAACACTACATACAGTGGACGCCTACATGGGTAGAACACTACATACAGGTAACGTATACACGGGTGGAACACTACATACAGTGGACGTCTACACGTGTAAAACAATGCATACGCTTCGTGATATGATTATCCCGACTTGAAGACGGGTGGCCCAAGTTTTGTGGTACATCACTAACCTTTCTCCACAAAACCTGCCCACAGAACTGCACACAAATCTCCCCAACCTTTCTGGAGCCATTGTACGTGATTATGAAATTTAAATGCAAATACAATTTTTATGGAGTCAAAATGCTATAAAATACGTGAAATATGGTTCAGATACTGGCAACTTCGGGTCGGATCACAAAACTTGAATGCAGCTCAACAAAATCATGCTATCACGAGTTTTCTCTGGCATCGACGCTTTGCATCCCCAAACACATTCAGCGTTCCGCTGCTGGATGTGTAGCACCAATTTCGACACATTTTGCGGAAAGAACATCACATAACATGATATATCCTGATTCATACCAATCATTCGCACGTCGGTAATCCATACGTTTGCATTTTTGTATGCAAACACAATATAGAGCGCCGATGGCACATATGTTATGCACCCGTATGTTTGTGACCTTACATAAACATATGTTACCCATATGTTTGTGCATGCATGATGGTAGTCATTGATGAAGCTGTGCTTTGAAAGTACAAAATGATTGTGGTGGTTATTTAGTTCTTCGAAATTCATGCACATATAAATTACTTATAACTTGCTTTATATCGTTCATCGATTTATGTCACCAGCTTAATTCCCACATTAGTCTGCTTACTCCCACCTCCTCGGTACACGAATACTGACAAGTACTATGATCTCTAGGTCGGCGACCATTCCATGGATCTTAGAACCTGATACTTGGACTTGTCGGGTGGTGTAAAGATGCGATCACACCCAAACAGCAATGCTCTCGTCGCGGCGAATTAGGGGCCGACGGACATAATTCTGCTGCGCAAAATCACACCATCACCCAGCGAGCACACCAGCTGGGCATCGTGTCCTGCGCGACAGCCGGCGCCGCCCGTCCGGCCGACGCACCTCGTACAGGTCGGCCGAGCCCTTGAGGCAGTGGGCGGCCGTGAGGACGGCCCGGTCGGTGATGAGCACGCCGCCGCAATGGTGGCCGCCGTCGGCCGCCCGGCGCAGCCGCACCTGCCACGGGTACTCGCCGTACAGCGTCGACTGGCCGCCGATCACGTGATCGCTGGTGCGCAGCGTCGTCTTGTGCACCAGCCGCCGGCCGCAGTCCGCTGGCAGGCCCGGCTGGTGGGCGTGGCGTCGCAGCGCGGCACGCCTCTGCCGGCTGCTGCGGAAGAGCCGGCTGGACGCGTCACGCGCCACCCATCGGCGTCCACTCGGCCCGATGTGGCATCGGCTCAGCTGCGGCCGACGCCTCCCCGGCACCTTGAAACTCTGCTGGCAGAGGGGCATCACGCTCATGTCATGAAGGCATCTGCAAGGAGGATCTCACTCTCCCCAGCTTCCCTTATATATATGTATATATATATATATATATATATATATATATATATATATATATATACATATATGTATATCCCCATTCAGTCTCTATTCTCTCCATTCCATTCCGCATGAGATAATGTATTTCATGACCATTTCTGAATGTAAATTTTTCCATATGTTTCCTCCTTCCTGTCCACAATTTATCGGCGACCTGTCCTCTTTTATGAACTCAACGAGTGCGAAGTAGAGGAGCATGGGTACTACTCGTGTTCCTGCATTTATCTCGCTATTCACACATCTCCTTTCGATATTTACCTCCTCTCACCTCTTGCTCTGCGTGCTTTACTTGCCCCTAACTCCTTGCCTTTACCGAACACCGATGAATCTCTGCGAATAATCACTAACCGATGAGATGGAGGCGCTGCTGTAACTGAACTGCTCACACCCGTCATCGTGGAAGAAGCAGTAAGCGGCGCACGTGTCCAGCTCGACGTCATCCAGGACCACGCCGGCCCCGCTGCTGAAGCTCCGGTGGAAGGGCAGGCTGAAGCTGAGCGGCGACACCTCGTCGAAGGTCGCCAGGATGCGCGAGCAGTAGGCCTCGTCGGCGCCGTTGCTGCAGTCGTTGGTGCCGTCACACACCAGGCCGAAGCGCGTGCAGAGGCCGTCTGGACAGCCGGGCAGTCGGTCCCGCAGCGCGTCACAGCTCCGGTCGCCACACTTCACGCAGGTGGCCGAGAGTGTGGTGCAGTGGAAGAGGTCGCCGCAGCAGGGCTCCGAGAAGGCGTCATCCGCATCGCGCGGCCAAGTGACCTCAAAAGCGTGCGCGGTCTGTGTGTTGCCCGCCGCCCGATTATCGGGCTCTGCACACTGCTGTCCGGCCGATGATCCTGCGGAAGAGGCGGTGGGAGGTCATGCTAGTGGGCGCCCTCGCACCAATCTGCTGTTCCTGAGGGACGGCAGGCCGGAGTCACGCTGCTTCGGTCAGGGGTGACCGACCGAAGATCCTCGGAAACAGACTGGTGACTGTTATAGCCGGGCGGTTATGAGGGGCACCGAAGTTTAGAGGAGCAGGACACCACGGAACGCCATCCAGCTTGAGGACGTGCTGGCAGGGCTACGGGGCCGTCTCCGACAATCGTGACGGAGACAGCGACGGTGGTTGGCCACGGTGACGATGACGGAGGCGGTGACGCCGGCGACAGTGACGAAGACGATTATAGTAATGGTGACGGTGGCGGTAATACGGTAACATAATGGGGGTGACGGCGACGTTGGTAATGGTGACACCGATGACGGTGACGATGGCGATGACGGTGACGGTGACGGTGACGGTAACGGTGGCGGCCAATTTATATAATGCGTGTGTGTCTGCGTTTATGCATATACACACATATATATATATATATATATATATATATATATATATATATATATATATATTTATATTTATATATGCATATACATATGCACTAAAAGTCAAAGGTCGAGCTCATTTTTACGGTCGCTCCGCATTTCTTCGCTTTCTCCAAAAGGTACCCATGCTTGATATCAAGAGGTAACCCGTAGGCATCCCTCGAGTAATGTTTCAACCCGGGATATGTCAGATCAAGGCTCAAGGTCAAATGTTAGTTTAATTTTCAGAGTCCTCGCTTTTCTTGGCTATGGCTTCAATCTGCGTCATGTAATAGGAATAGGAGAGTTAAATATATTTTTGTTTGCAGCTGTTGCGATAGCAGGCACCCATATCCTATATGACTACGAGCTCCCCCAATACATCCGTCATAACCTGCTGTGACATAACCATCTCTGGTTTTTAATTCACATTCACATTTTTTCATATTTTTCCGGTTTTCATTACTTATTGGTTTTGCTCATTTGCCCATTGCAGGTAAAATCGAAGATTCTGGCAAAAGTAAGCATTTTTTACGGGAGTAAGATGAGTTCGAACAACGTTTTTCGGTCCGCTCTACCCACCAGAAAATAGAAATAAAAGCAAATTGAAACCGCAAAATTTTGATTTTCTAGTGGGCAATAATTTAGTGGCCATGGTCGATTTCCTTGTGAATGAATTTCCTTGTCTCGATTCCTTCCTTCCTTTAATGGCCTTTCTCTTGGGAAGCCAAATAATGCTTATTTTTTAAAACTCCCCAAAATGACCTCCCAAAAGCCAAAAACATGATAAGTCGTGAAAAAGGCCATGGTGGACCCCTAGTGACGTTACTTTGGGGGATTCGGGGAGGTGTGTTTGGCCCTACTCATCGAGAGCGCTTTCCGATGGCACCTCTTTCGTTTTCGTGGGACCCTTAGTTTGGTGATTAGAGGGGTATCCTATTAACCACCTACCCCGAGACAGGATGTGAGAATATGACCAGAAAGATGGGGTGGGTGAAAGTACAATTGTATAGATATTTATTGTGTGAAAAGTATAATTTTAAAAACCTATTTTATGTACAGCTACTGCCTTGTTTCAAGGCTACTTCATGCTTACCAAAGGAGATAAAATGGAGCAACTTGACTTTACTATGGCCATGGTGGCTTTTTGAAATCATCGAGATAAGCAACTTATACTTTAGGCAATTAATCTATGGAAAGATAGGTGCCACTAAAAAGGAATTAATATACATGACAAACATGAAATAACTTAGTGAAGTAAATTTAGAGAAAGGACACTGAAGGGAAATATATTGCCATTGTTTCCTCCAATTTCCGAGACAGCCGAGATGTTTCTGAAAGGGGCTCTTGCTCCCCTCAGTTTCTCCAATGGCTGTCCTTTTCTGTTATTCAGTGCACTTCATTTGTCATTAGTTCTCTACAATTAGTGACTGAATGTTATAGTATAGCCAAGGAAGTTATGCTTCAACTAAGTCAGTTCTTGGTACAAAATAAAGTCCCAATTCCATGTGTATCCATTTGTGGGTCTTACACCATGAATTTTGTGCCATTCATATAAAAGCCTTGCAAATAATGGCCATCAACATTCATGATAAACCTAGCTGATAAAATCATTCAAACTTCTTTTACTTCTTCGTCATATGATGACAACTTATTTGCCACCAAGGAACAACTAAGGAGGCCAGTGTTGCTTCGGAAAGCACAGGTGAGTCCCATTGTTGGTGGTGACTGCCTCACCAGATTCCGGTACCTCGGACTACATCTGACGAACATTGATAATACCTAGAAACTAGACATTGAAAATGAAGTGGCTAAAATCCAATATTTTTTTTTTTTCAGGGGGTGGGGGTATGCGAAGCTACCCATCTATTTTATCCAAACATATCGCATCACTGGCTTGTCCTCCAAATTTCTAAACAGTGGCTACATCCATGTGCGTGCGTGTGTGTGTGTGTGTGTGTGTGTGTGTGTGTGTGTGTGTGTGTGTGTGTGAGAGAGAGAGAGAGAGAGAGAGAGAGAGAGAGAGAGAGAGAGAGAGAGAGAGAGAGAGAGAGAGAGAGAGAGAGAGAGAGAGAGAGAGAGAGAGAGAGAGAGAGAGGAGAGAGAGGATCAGGAAGCTGTCCCCTTCCAGTGACCTCGAACAGAGGGATTCAGTATGTCAGTGCCAACACTGAATCTACTACTGAGCACGAGGACAAAATGGCCAGAACGGCATGTTCCTCGCATGACACCGCCACCGGAGTGCTGCATCTCGGTTCCTTGTGACTGGTGACATATGCAGGCTGCTTTCATGCCTTTTCAACATGCACACGTATTCATTTACAATTCCTGCGCAATTGTCTTGTGCCCACCAGGTTCTGAACGGCAGCATTCGTGCAATAACGCGCAACGTCAGCACTAATATCAGCAGTAATGCCACTGACACTCAGCGCTGGCAATACTTACGCACAAGGCTGGCAGCCGTCAGCAGAAGCACGCTCGTCGCAGGTCTCATGCTTGCAGGCGCGCCGTCGCAGCCGCACTGGTGTGCGGCTGCGACGGCGCCAGTTCGTGCCGTCTGCTGGCGCGTCCGCTTAATCTCGCGGCGCGATGCACACCGGTCCAAGGTGGAATTCCCGCGGGTAAGCTGTTTGGTCGAAACGGCTGGCGTGCCACCTCTCGCGCACGTGTGACGTTCGCTGTCAGTTGTGTCAGCTGGGGGTTTGCCGGGGACTGTCACCGCTCGTGCACGTGTGACGTTCGCTGTCAGTTGTGTCAGCTGGGGACTGTCACCGTTGCACGTTCGCTGTATGGGGGTTGCCGGGGACTGTCACCGCTCGTGCACGTGTGACGTTCGCTGTCAGTTGTGTCAGCTGGGGGTCTGCCGGGGACTGTCACCGCTCGGCGGGATTGGGGACTGTCACCGCTCGTGCACGTGTGACGTTCCTGTTTAGTGTCAGCTGGGGTCTGCCGGGGACTGTCACCGCTCGTGCACGTGTGACGTTCGCTGTCAGTTGTGTCAGCTGGGGGTCTGCCGGGGACTACGCCGGGGACGTGGGTTTGCCGGGGACTGTCACCGCTCGTGCACGTGTGACGTTCGCTGTCAGTTGTGTCAGCTGGGGGTTTGCCGGGGACTGTCACCGCTCGTGCACGTGTGACGTTCGCTGTCAGTTGTGTCAGCTGGGGGTCTGCCGGGGACTGTCACCGCTCGTGCACGTGTGACGTTCGCTGTCAGTTGTGTCAGCTGGGGGACTGTCACCGCTCGTGCACGTGTGACGTTCGCTGTCAGTTGTGTCAGCTGGGGGTTTGCCGGGGACTGTCACCGCTCGTGCACGTGTGACGTTCCCTGTCAGGTGTGTCAGCTGGGGGTCTGCCGGGGAATGCCACCGTTGGTGCGCGTGTGACGTTTCCTGTCAACTTTCCTGTCGTGTAATGTTCATGCTCGTCAATAATCACAATGGTCAGCTAATAAATGGATATCTGGAGCTGAATATATTCAACCATTATCTCAGTTTCCAGTCATCATACAACCCTGATACTGATTCCACATAACGTTCTTCTGCACTTACAACGACACAAAGTAAACCAATTTGAACTCACCGCGACAAATAACCCCACAAATGTATCATAACATTCGATTTGTCGCGGGGGACAGTGAGCTAAGAGGCATGCCAGACCATAAATGTTATTTGTGCCACCCCTTTGTAAGCAAGTCTCAGGGAAGTGTATGCATACTTCCAAGAGTCTTACGTCATAGCATATGGGACGTTAAGGTGCTTAGGGCGGGGCTGGGCGTGGAACGTCTCCCGGACCTTCAGTGTTGTTTTTCTTTTCTTTCTTTTTCTTTTCTTTCTCTTCTTCTAGTTTTTCTTATTCCTACTCAAAATAATTTGTAGATGGCGTGGGAGGGATGGCGAAAAAGTTGATTTTGTCAGGGTGCCGACATTAGCCCACCCTTGTCGAAGAGCACCGAGGGGGTATTTGCCTTGCGGACAATGGGGTAATTGTCCACTCTGCCTATCACGCCGGCTTCCGCGTGTTTGTTGTTAGTAGTGGGTTAGTAGAAGCATGGTTTTATGCAGTGTTGGGAGTGAAGTCAGAACGGTGTTTTCCTATCCGGCTTATCTACGTACGTTGTACCTCTGAGTAACGGTTTTACGTTAAGAATTGCAAGACAAATCGGCTCATCCACATCCCTTGACACCTCTGGGCAATCGTTTTACGCCATGTCAACTTTTAATGCAACTCGACTCATTGACGTCCGCCGGCACCGCTAGGTAGCAACTTATTTCGAATGTGAAAGCAAGTCGGCTAATGTAAGTTCGATGGCGTTGGTGGATAGCTATTTCTACGAATTATCACGAGAAGGGAGGAGGGTACACATCCGGAGAGGCACCACTTTGCCTTCCGAGAAGCGCCTCTGGCTGAAATTGGAAAAGGCACCAGAAGCGTCTCTGGAGCCTGCGACTGGCCTTTTCTTCTCAGAGTGGCGCTTCTAAGTAAAACAATGGAGGGGAGGGGTGCACTAGAACCTTGCTAGAGGGGCGCCTTCTTCCGGTCGAAGAGGCACCACCTCCCCATGAGGGGGGGGGAGGGGGGCACATGCCTCCAGGGCCAACCCTTGCATCTGTGTCTAGAAGTGCAAGGCGTATGATTTTCCTGTGCATCGCAATGCATTGCAATGCTGTCCATTTGATATCTTTCAGATATTTCAACGTCGCCTTCCTGCATAATTATGCCTATCCATGATACATGCATCTTTCCCAGGTTAAATGACCCCAATGTGCAATGGCCACTCCAATGTGCAACTGATTCGGACGGTACGATCTCAAGATCTCATCGATCTTGCGGTTTGTAGTCCGAACAACAGAAATTGCACGCTGGATGAGTGTGAAAATCACCCCTTCTCGTTGGCGAAGAGAGGGTGATTTGTATCATTCGGTCTCAGGAATGATGAAGGTAAACCATGAATGAATGAAGAGATTTGGTATAAATAATGGGGTACGTCTGACCGTTGTATCTTGCTAGACCCAGGAGGTTTGTCTTTAGCTAGTTGTCTTTAGTTGTGAGAAGTTGTAAGCAGTAGTCAGGTTTGCTTTTAGTTCAGACTCAGGAGGAATATCTTCGGCCCTTGAGTAGACAGAGATAAAGCTTACAAAGCATCACCTTATCGCAACAGAGTATAACAATTGTGTCCTGAGGATGAAAGAAAAAGCTCTGATATATGTTGACTGCGCGGAAAAACATTCATTCGCGCGCAGGATGCGGCCTAAGTTGCCACGGAACGTACCGCAATGCAATGTGCGCGAGTGCACCGAGAGTTACAGATTACCGGAGGCGGGCGATTTTGTTACGGTTATGGGATGAAAACACAAAGACCTCAAAACATCAAAGACCGTCTGAGAAAGACTTGGAAACTGCGCCGAGCGATGTAGGCTTTCCGTCGGAGGGCTTCATCCATCTAGCGAGCAATACATACATTGTCCGATAGATGGACGAAATAAATTATTAATAGCTCCTGCAGAAACTATTGACATTTTATTCGCTGCTGACGTGAAGAATAGTTTGTTTTTGACGGAAATTGAGAGAAATACGCCATCTTTTAGATCGGTATGAACATATCACAATTGTTGCGTTTAGAAGATTGACACAGACATGAACTGATATATGGTGTTTTTAGTCATCTGTCGGAACCAGACAGCAATTTTATTCCACACGATGCAATCGCTGTAGACTCAAAACACGCGGAACTCATCCATTACTCAAAGGAAAAGTTTTTCTTCATTTCGAACTCAGGAACTAGGTCACGGTGCCAATGAAGTCATGTCTAACGCTCTCCGGCAACAATCGCTAGCCGCATCGGTGAACAATTAACCGTTAACAATTTGCATGTGAACGGGAATCAGTACGACGTCCACCAGAAAATGAATAAGGTTCATAATATCGCTCTCTGATCGGTTTCTTGCCGGTGGTGGCTCACTGATCACTTACCTGTTCCACTCGATGTGTTCCTCGTAGTATTGGGTTGTGTTGTTAACTGTGGGAAGCTTGAATAGCATCAAGCCCTCATGCTCATCCCGGCCTCTTCAACACTCCAGTATCCTTTCGACGGCTTTCTGACGAACCCTTGGGCCTGCGTCCACAGCCACTGCCAGTAGAAGTGCTTCGGAGTGGCACCGGTGGTCGTTCCGCTGACTAACTGGCCAAACGAACTAGTTAGTCACCGAACCAACGATCCAGGATCTTTGATGGAAGGAGGGCATGTTTGGAGCCACTGGATGAGCCCTCAGGGGCACCTTCATCTGAAAATTTCGAGAGGGGCGCATTCGAGGGTCTTGGAAGGGTGGCTTCGGCTGAAAATTAATAGGGTGCACTGAATGATTCGAGAAGGGGTATGCTTTCATCTCCAGCGCCGCCTTTAGCTGACAAATTAGAAAGGAATCCACTCGAGCCTGACTGGAGGACCACTTTTCCTGGTAAGATGGGTGCCACCTTGCCATGAGAGGACACATGTCCCGTGTGTCCTCTGCATCCGTCTCTTCATGGAAATGAACGTCAGGGACGCGGCAGGTCGGAGTACAGGCTCAATGGGGATAGATGGTGTGGTTTTTACTTTATATATTTATATACGTGAGGCAAAAGTTTTTAAATTGATATATGGCCTTATCATTTGAAAATGATAGCCATTTTCACCACCTAGATCGCCCCAGCACCACCGCTTTACATCCACAACACAATACGCAGCGCCTCCAATCGCCAACGTTTTGCCCATATGCGGCGCCGTCGCCGATAATTTTTTTGAAAAGTCGAGTTGTCTGTCTAGTTATGTATCGAGGTCAATGCATAGGTGTTGTTTTATCAAAATCATTAGGGGGCAACATGTTACGTGATTGATGCAAAGGTATAAGATGGGCCTGTTCATTTTGCGTAGTATAATTTTGCGGCTATTATACTAAAACGGAGGCTTGGCTTGGGGGAGACGAAAAAATGAGGGTACAAATCGCCACTTTTCATATTTAATTTTTAGCGAGGGGGATGGGGTGGGGATGGGGGCCGGATGTCCCCCAGTCCCCAGTTGCTACACCCATGCGTGTGGCAGTCCCTAGAATATCACATGTGTCAGTCCCTAGCATATCGCACATGCGACAGTCCCTGGAATACAGCCCGTCCGACAGTCCTAGAATGTCATCGGTGTTTTTAGAAGCACACAAATGCCATAACGCGGTTGTTAGTGTCGGCACACTCTTGCTATCTGTTGACGAAAAGTGTAGAGAGATGTGCAATATTCAACCGAGAAAAAAGGTCACTCTTCAAAATCAGATTTGCAACCCCGGGTTCATTGAAGGTTGCAATATATATTTAGATATATATATATTCGAGGCAACCCGGCTTCACCCCTCCTTCACATCATGCAAACCTTGCCACATATGCCCATTCAGCCACGACTCCCCACCCGTCGTCTCCGGTCCCAGCAGATGCCAGCTGCAGCAGGCTCGGCTACAGCCACGACTTCCCACCCGCCGTCGCCGGTCTCAGCAGCTGCCAGCAGCAGCAGCCGGCTGCCAGCAGCAGCAGCCAGCTGCCAGCAGCAGCAGCCAGCTGCAGCAGCTTCGGCTGCAGCCACGACTCCCCACCCGCCGTCTCTGGTCTCAGCAGCTGCCAGCAGCAGCAACCAGCTGCAGCAGCTTCGGCTGCAGCCACGACTCCCCACCCGCCGTCTCCGGTCTCAGCAGCTGCCAGCTGCAGCAGGCTCGGCTACAGCCACGACTTCCCACCCGCCGTCTCCGGTCTCAGCAGCTGCCAGCTGCAGCAGGCTCGGCTACAGCCACGACTTCCCACCCGCCGTCGCCGGTCTCAGCAGCTGCCAGCAGCAGCAGCCAGCTGCAGCAGGCAGCAGCCACGCGAGGCCGTCCACAGCTGCGCTGGCCGGCCCGGCGGCGCTGACTGGCACTCCTACGACAACAGCGCCATCTGTACCGGCAAAGAACGGCAGCGGCATCTGCCGGGACGGCAGCAGCGGGTGATTCCTCATGAGAGAAGTCGAAAAATCCTCATCGCTGTTCACTGACAAGGGAAGTGAAGTTAAGTGAATGGTGAAGACGGCCGTTTGGCCGATCTGTTCTGTGAGTCAATAGTGTGCACTCGGTATTTCGACGAAGGGAAGACTTGGCGCCTTGCTGAAAGCAAGATAAGCGTAATTCGGCCGAAATATTTTCTAGTTAGGAGCCGTTAAAGTAATACAAAATCGTAGCGCCAGGCCGCAAAATTCGGCGCTGGCGCGCTTCCCATATATTGGCAAAAAGGAAGTGTTCTTGGCAATGCTAGCGACTTGCTTCATGTACGTTGTGATGCCATATATTTTCAAAGTCATGTTAGGACACTGAGGTCAAGTCAGGTCAAGTTCATGACAGGTTAATGAAACCAAACTTGGGCAACTGGAATGTTATCATAAATGCAAATGACTGTCATGCGATTAATATCACTTTGCATGTTGTTCCCTACACATCCTGAAAACTACTGTTTGTCATTGTGCACCTAAGGGTTTCCATACTGTATTCATGTACTTCACTGTTTTTTGCGAAGCCGATTGCGCCGAGCCCCCGACGGAGCAGTCTGGCGAGCAGCCCGGTCCGGCAACCAGAGGAAGTAACGACCGGATAAAGTGCTGCTATACAAGTGACATGAGGTCAAATGCCAGGCCAAGTATGTGCATTGCATCATTAGTAATGTTCAAAACATAATTGATCCCCAATTTTGGAGGATTTAAACACAATCACAGCGATCCATAATAATGACAATCTGTCACCCAAAACAAGAAAATTTTGACATATTTGACCACATTTGACCTTGACGATATTGATGTAGTGTCATGAAATTTGCGCACAATATAATTAACTATGAGATCTTACGGAAGGCGCAATCCGTCCCCTCTCAAGTGCGGGTAATTTTCAGAGGCCCTCCAGGGCGCGTGTTAAGATAAGCACATGGGCGCTTAACAAATATTGAGAAAATAATGGAACACAAATCCACAAATTTGGAACTTCACTTTTTCAAAAGAAATATCTCGACATTTCCATGTACGTCGTCGTATTGGGCAGATCAAACTGACTCCCTTCGACAAATATAAATCGAAGGAACTTTGAAACTTTGCATGTTAACATTGTTAGAGTACAATTTTAAAAAAAACAAAAAAAGGTTTCCCCTTTTTCCCCCTTTTTTTTTCTCTAACATAAAAAAAAAAAAAAAAAACGGAAACAAACAAACTGAACCGATGAAAATGCGAAATATATTATCGAACTGATAAGGACAAATTTGCTAATTTTGAGCAATTTTGGGAAATTACTAGGAACATGCACAAATGCAATTAATTTTATGCGCAAAGTTATCAACCAATTTGCAATATTAAAACAGTGTCAACAGTGATCAGCATAGAATGGAGCGGGCTACTTTTCGCTCCAAGCTAATTACATTTATGCTATATTTCATAGCAGACGTAAGGGGGATGTCGGCCTTAAACTCTCGTTAATGGGGAATCTCAATTTTTATCTCCTTTAGAAAGAGGCTTATATGGCTTCTCAATAAAAAATAAGCAGAAAATATCGGCCGGCAATTGTGCCGAGCAGAAGCGATTGAAATTTCCCATATGAAGTATACGGGCGAAGCTCAGCGTAATTAATTATGATTTGAAATGGTTTTGGAGAGTTATAGTTTGTTGTAAAAGGATCCATTTTTAAGATGAATCGGCTGGTGGCCTAAATTTTGAACTGTGTCTGTTATTATGGAAGTTATGAGCATAAAACAGATTTTTAATGCCAACACAAGAGAAAATCACTAAAAAGCCTGTTAGGCGATGACCCCTCACGGCCAAACCGCGATACCTAGCGCTTTGTCGACAAAGCAGTTAAGAGTGTTTGAATAGGGCTTGTGACTTGCGAGCTGGTGTTTCTAGCTGTTTTGTGGAATTTTCAACAGACCTCTCTGAAAATTGGTGAAAAATGGATTTTTCGCCATTGTGATTCATCCGACATCTGGCACTTTGGATTTTGGATTTTGATGTACTTTTTTTGTCACAAACATGTTTTTGTGGTACACCGATGTAGAGACATAAAGACATAACAGATTGAGTGCAACTATGAGCCACAAGGGCCCTTCTTGGTTGCACTCTGTACACTGAACCAGTTGCCCACCAAATCTGTCAATCAGCCCTCCCTGTAATACTGAAAAGCAAGCCCTCTATTCTTATAATGGTTGTCTATGCCGTTTTTAAAGATGTTCAATGTGCTGCTACTGATAATGCATTCTGGCAGCTGGTTCCAGTGTTCTACTACCCTGTTGGTGAAGAAAGTCTGCCTTAACCTTGTTCTGCTGTGCTGAACTTTAATTTGGAACTTATGACCTCTAATTGCATGATTTCTGTTCAATTCAAAAATTTCCCCAAGATATCCCCTTTCCAGACCATGGACAAATTTAAAGACCTCGATGAGATCTCATCTCAGCCTTCTATATCTAAGTGAAAACATATTCAATTTCTTCAATCTTTCCTCATATGCCAGGTTGCTTATGCCATTAACCATTTTTGTAGCCCTCATTTGTACTCTTTCTAAAAGTCAACAATATTTTTCATAACTAGGAGACCAAACTTGGATGCAGTATTCCAAATGTGGCCTGACGTATGCACAGTAAAGCTTCCTGATCACTTCCTCACTTTTGTATGATACATTCCTATTTATTGCCCCGAGCATTCTCAGTGCCTTCTTCCTGGCTTCCTTGGTCTGTTCTAATGCCCCCAGTTTTGTGTTTAGAATAACACCTAAATCCTTCACCTGTTGAGTCACTGACAGCACTGGGCCACCCATCAAGTATGGAGCCTTCATATGCTGCTTACCTACATGCATGATTTTGCACTTATCAAAATTAAATTTCATTTGCCATTCTTGGGACCACTTCACAAGTTCGTCTAAATCTTTTTGCAGTGAGATATGCTCATCTTGACCTGTTATTGCCTAAAGACCTTCAAATCATCCGCAAATTTCAAAACTTTACTGCTTAGGCCACTTTCAATGTTATTTACAAATATAATGAACAGTAGTGGCCCCAGTACTGACCCCTGGGTGATTCCACTTAGAACATTTTGCTATGATGACTTTGTACCATTTAGCATCATTCTTTGCAGTCTATCTAAAAGCCACAACTCTATCCATTTTAAGATGCTACCTGCAATACCATGGGACTGAAGCTGTATCATTAACCGTTTATGACCTAGTCAAAGGTCTTACTAAAGTCAAGATATGCTACATCAACCTGATTTCCTGATCAAGTTGTTCTGTGGCGAAGTTCAAAAAGTCCAAGAGGTTTGTGAGACACGATCGTCCTTTTCTAAACCCATGTTGAGTATCTTGAATCAATCTGCTACCTTCCAGATAACTAACTATTCTATCCTTGATAATTGATTCAGTACCTTGCAGACTAGGGATGTGAGACTTACTGGCCTATAGTTTTCAACTTTCCCTCTTTCTCCTTTTTTGAAAATAGGAACTACATTTGCCCTTTTCCAATCGGTTGGAATTTCATTTTGTGAAACTGATCTACAAAATATTATACTAAGTGGAAATGCCAGTTCCTTTTCAGTTTCCCGCAACACCCTAGCATAAATATCATCAGGTCCTGCTGACTCGTTTGGCTTTACTTTCCTGATATGATTGTAAACAACATCACTATCAATGAAATCAACATCATTTGTCAGATCCCATGTCACTGAACTATGGTGTACGGTCGGCAAATTGGTCATATCTTCAATGTAAACACTGATTTAAACTGCTTGCTCAGCTCCTCAACCATCTCACTATCCTCACCCAATGTAGTCCCGTTTCTTTAATGGACCAATTGTGCTAGAAACTTTACTCAGCTTGTAGAAACTAAAGAACATTTTATTGTCCCATTACAGTTTCTAGCTAAATCCAGTTCTTTTGTCGCTTTGCTGCTCTGGTTTTTTGCTTCAATGTCTCTAACTTTTCGATACGCCTTTAGATTAACGACATTTGAGGCTTCTTTAAAGACTCTAAATGCAGTTTTCTTAGCCTTAATTGCTTTTATCAAGTCTGGTGTAGGCCATGCTGGCTTTCCTACCCTTCTTTGGTCTTTGCTTTTGGGGGACATGTCTAATCTGAATTTCCTTCAGTAAGATTTGAATTTTCCCACATTTAGGCATTTAAATTGGAGAATTCTTCTTCCCATATGATGGCCTTAAGCCGCTCTCGTGAATCAGTCTGCTCTGTTGAATTTGAAACCTTTACCAATTATCCTTGATATTTCCCTACATGTGCCTTGATCTAACTATGTTTGGTCCTCTTCCCGGTTTGCCTACGTCAGTCTTGACCAGTCCATAAATCCGAGAATACAAGGTCAGAATGGCCTGCCTGGTGTATATAAACTGGTGTAAGAACAGGTCCTCTTCAAGGCATTTCCTAAAAATTTTTCCAAAGGGGGACCAAAAACCACCATTTTAAAAACTTTTAATTAAAAAACACCAAAAAAAAAAAACCCCCTTAAAATTTTTTTAATTTTTTCCCAAAAAACCCCCCCCAAACCCCTTATTTTAAAAAAAGGGGGGGGGGGTTCTGAAAAAAAAAAACCTCAAAAAAAAAAATTTTTTTTTTTTTTTCCCCCCAAAAAACAAAACAAAAAAAAAACAAAAAAAAAAACATTATCCCCCCCTCCTCCTTTTTAAAAAAAAAAAAAAAAAAAAAAAAAAAAAAAAAAAACATTATCTTTTTTCTTTGGCCCCTATTGCACGAAAAAAATTTGTGTCCCTGGATCTCATAGTCCTGCAAGTTATCTAAAAATACCGTTCACTGACCGCATAAGAAAAAAAATTTTTTAATAAAAAAAAAATTTTTTTTTTAATTATTAGAACATGCCCCATCACATTTGTTCTCAAACCTTACTTTTACTTGTTATGCAACATCAAATTGCCGGCCGACAAAACCTATATTTTGTCTTCGGCATCTAATAGGTCCATCGGTAACCTTAGGAGTTATTCAACTTTTAGCTTTCAACATGTTACCTTACAATGCTAAGACAAAGGGAAACAGCATGGAATTAGAAAACTCATACGACACTAAGTCGCCGGTCCATGGCAAGAAATCAAGGACTTAAACACTAACTGGACGGCAATGGATAAGCCCGCATTTCACCAATGAAATACTATGATCTCCAATAGGCTATGTCCGTTTGAAAACGTGGCATTAAAAAAATATATGCTCACTTAAAATGACAGTTTTCTAAGAATACCTAAATTCCTATGCGCATTACATAGCCAATCGACACGTCTACGATAGTGTATTAAGTTGAAAAGCATACTTTGCAACACTTTGGCAACTATTTTTATATTTTTCTTCATTTTGGTTTATCACCCCTTGCATGTTGCATTTGAGGTAATGATGTATTTTTATCGCGACCATGTTTTGTGGCCACACTAATGTGGACGAAAATGAACAAAAATTCCCCAAAAGTCCAAAATTTGAACTTTCCTCCCCCATAAAGAAACAATTTAGGATATCTTGAACTCACTACATAGCGGAGATCGAGATACCTGACCATGATACTGAATTCTGAACCTGATAATACATCATTTGTTATCACGCAATCAGTATTGAATGCTTTAGGTGACTTGACTTATGCGGAGCGTACAAAATGTCGTCCGTCTGAACTGAAATGTTCATAACTCGAAAAGTTGCCATCCGATTAAAAATCGGAGGGCATATTCGTGTTCAGCGCGGCATTTAACGTTGACGAGAAATCACACGAGAAATTGCCAAAAATGATACAAATTTCTGAAAACTTTTGTCGAATTTCACGTTTTCAAAATTTTCCTTCATACTACACATGCCCCACTGAATTCTGAACAAAATGTTATATGACATGTTACGCTAACCTACATCATTTTCTCACAAATATGTATCACTTAATACCTATTCCATACATATTATTGATGTAGACCATTAATTATTTTGCTGTTTGAACGTGAATAAACCCACCCCAAGTTTGTAGCCTACCGCGCAGGTGAAGCGTGTGTTGGAATGCTGAAGAGGAGCGAGAAGTTCAGATATATTTTCAATTAATCAAATGTTCGAAGTGCAAACTATGACTCCTAAAAAAACAGAAATAGCGTACCATTATTGATTCAAAGCACAGGTCTCATCTAATTCGAACGGTAACTTAACCCGCACCGTCTTAGTGAGGGTGTCGTTGACAACCCCTCTAAGGTTTTCTGCGGACAGTGAAAGAACGGCGCACGGCAGCGCGCCAAAATTTGCATACATTTTCCCACATCACTTTGGCACATCACTTTCCGTTTATGTAAATTTGAACTAAATCAAAACACGCCGTATTGTCTGATCTGGCCACACGTCGACTGCCACATTTTTTTTTCAAGTTAACATGTTGGAGGTCAGTATGTGCTGCAACGTCGGATGTGTGAACAGGAGTAGCCATTGAGCGATACATATTGTATATATATATATATATATATATATATATATATATATATATATATATATATATATATATATATTATAAATATATATATTATATATATTTTTATTATATATATATATATATAAATATATATATATATATATATATATATATATATATATATATATATATATATATATATATATATATATATCAAAGCTTGAGCAACCAGAAAGCCGTCCTCAAGTGCGTAGAAAGAGTCAAAATCAGCTCGATGTGCTTCCCGCAAACCTGCCTTAGATGTACCCAAAATTAACACAAAAAAGTGAAATTTCAACACAATATGTCGAAAGAACTTCAGGACACGCCATGACCTTCCAAACCTTGTTCCAATTGCCATAGAAATGGCAGGCGATAATACGTAGAACGGGTCTTACCCCTCCCCCATACCCATAATGGGGTTAAGTTGCCGGTTGTAGAGCATTGACTGCTGTTGAAGTGTCTTACTATGTAAATCATACTGCTTGGATTTTTGCTTGTTGATCACATACTGTTGTCGAATTGTCCAAATAGGCATGTAGATCCTCTAAGTCTTACGACTCTGTTGCATCGGCTTAAGGATCGCTCAATGCGTAAGCAGAGTTGCACTTTCAATCTTCGTACTGCTTATATGGCGAAATGTACCATCTCCAGGCACGCCACTTCAATCTGTTCTTTTGTGCCGGAGCATCCAGGTACCAGAGAAAGGTGGTGCGTATTGGGCCCTAGCGAATAATCGAAATATTTGTGTAATATTGCCGTGTGGGTCATCCTATGTCAACTACTACCTTGCATGCCTGACATTTCGTTCTGTTCGTCCTGGGACGAGTCATCATACCAGGTGAGATATGGATAGCTATTGCTGCTTTAAACTGTCGGATGTTATTTCTACAGTTGGCAACTTGAACACCTTGCCGCCAATAAGTCACGGCTGAGCAGTCGCA
>JAOTOL010001536.1:1380000-1590715 GCA_034440575.1 Imbricaverruca yamaguchii
CTGTCGCTACTCTTCGCCCGCGACAAATCGGCGTGAGATATTGACGACGTTACATGACACGACGGTCCATGTGTCGTAAAACAAATAGCCAGCCAAGCTCCGTTCCTGCTGGTTATCGGTGCATCTGCAGTGGCGGGAAACCTAAACAAATCCTATTTCAGCAATAAGTAACAGGCTTGTCGGCTCGCTTCGACCCAAACGATTGCGTTGATTTTAGGCCAATATCTTGGGTTTAAATTTATGTTTACCGCTACCTACAGCTACAGTCCACTGAAAAGTCCAAAATGATCCGGTTTTACCCACAAACTAGGTTGTTTGATCAGCCAGTGATCAAATGCAAGCCCATGTAATTCGGAACTGGATAAACAACTGAACAACAATTCAAGCCTTTTGCACAATTCAAATAATGGATACTAAAGTTCAGCAGGTCTTGCGAAGCACATCCCCATTCTATTTCCATCTTTCTGTTTTTTCGTTGTTAATTGTTGTCATGGTGTAAGTGAGATTCTGGTACATGACACGAGTGCTTGTGCATGCTAAGTGGTGAACGATTTCTGACAAAATTTGAAAAGCAAATTACGCTCTATGTTTCATGTCGAAACAAGTTGGTATTTCCAAGCATGCGTAGGATTAAGTGGCTTAATATGATGAATGTTGCTGCCACGTACATTGATAGAACAACAGCAATACTCATCAACTATGGTATCCTCTACCCCAAAGAGCGGGTGTCAGTCTACGTTCCAGGAACTAAAAGAATGTTGCTGCCACATATATTGCTATTGCAATTGCAATGCTTATCACCTGTGATGTCCTCCACACCCAAGAGCCGGTGTCAGCTTACGTTCTAGGAAATGAAATCATGAAGAGCAAAAAATGCTAGATTTTGGCGCTGTGATGGGCGCAAAATAACCCTGGCAGTCGACGCGCTCCTAAACTCCAATTCATCATCATTTTGGCGCTGTGCGTGATGGGAAGCCGGTGAATGAAACACCTGCCTGTACTTACTGGATGGGAGGCTGGCCAATGGCACACCCGCCTGTACTTACTGGATGGGAAGCTGATCAATGGCACACCCACTTGGCTTGTACTTACTCGCATACGTCGACGGGCTGGATGCAATATGAGCTGTCCAAGCATTCGAGGCCCTGTTGATACAGGGTGCACTTGCCGGGAGCGTTGGTACACTCGACACTGACGTGTTCGTTTCGCACGCAGCTGCCATCTGAGTGGATCAGGGCACACTGTCCTATCGTGGTCTCGTTGCCGAAGCACACCGTGCGCGTGATCACGTAGTTCTCCGGGTCGGGCCCGGCCGGGTAGCCGCGTCCGTTGACGAAGAACCGCTGGACGCGGTCGAAGCCCAGCTGGCGGCAGGCCATGTTGGCCTCCCTGACGCCGAACGTGTCGTCGCACACGGCGCCCCATCGGCCGCGATGGTGGGCCTCCAGTCGGCCGGTGCCCGGTGCGCTTCCGTCCACCAGTCGCAACGAGGTCGGCCCCAGCTCTGCCTGGCAGTCGATCTCGTCCGACAGGTCGTCGCAGTCCAGCGCGCCGTCACAGCGAGCCGCTGTCTTGTTCACACAACTCAGGTCGGCACACTGGAAGCCGGGGCACCGCTCGGACCGACTGAGCACCACGTACACGTCGTCCGTGCCGGAGGTCTCCAGCTGCAGCGCTCCCAGGGGCAAGTGGGTGGTGAAGCAGTTCCTGGTCTTCGTGTCGTACAAGATGGCGCGGCAGGACGGGTTGACCAGGCACAGATGCTGGCACGGACGCAGACCATATTTGGAGTACTTGGAAAAAACAGCGTTGAGATTCTCGAAGTTGAGTTTGAACGTCTTGTCTGGTATATGCTGAGAAGAAAAGGAAAGCAAAGTGAGTAAGGTTATGAAAATGATTATTTACATACGAGATGTAGTCAACGCTAGCACATTGTATTCCTCATGAATAGATCACTAACTGAAAACGTTTTTTTTTTGTAATCTGCTAGGCAAATTGGGTCTTGAGTAGCGGACACGAAGGGCATTTTTATATTTTGGTTATGCCTTTTCAGCATTATATATGTTCATGGTTGTAAGTTGATACAGTAGCAGTGGTTTTGATTTGAACAGCAACATGCATGCCTTAGTTGGTGGCTTAGTAGACCTCGTGCCAGGTCATTCCAGGAAATATAGGTGTCACTCACGCGTATGAAATGGAAGAATTGACTGTTTATCTTTCTCAACAGTAGTGAGTGAATGATATAGCAGGTATGCAAACATACTACAACACCGGTATTGTGATGGCAGCACCCACTTGATTTGTCCATAACCGGGGATCTTGCAATGGTTTGCAAAATATTTGCGAAATGTCTGCCTTGCCAACCTCCTCCATGCTACGGTTGTTCACATATCATGATCCATTTACGATGAAATGTAGACCGTGATTTTACATCTTTCCGCAAAACCAAAGGACACAGTCATAAAACACAGCGCTCGCTGACAGGCATCGATCTTTTGCTACACCCAGTTCGAGACTGCCATGAGCCGGTGGCAGTCTAAATGCTCATCACTCTTTCCGGCAAGGGAGAAACTACCAAAGAATGGAATGACACGTAATTACTAATCAATTTAGCCAATCTCCACCTAAATACAAATTATTTTGTATGTGGATGGTCTCTTCGCACAAGGTGACACATTTTCAGTTAGGCTGGATTGAATGTGTTCAATAAATATTGCATTACGTTAGGCTCTGTCGGGGTAAGTCAACAGTCCAGTTACGCTAGGGCAGGCTTGGCTGGGCTAGGATTGACTACGTTGGCTTAGACTGCATTTGTTTGGACTAGGTCAGCGTAGATACGTTATGCAATGCGTGCGGTCTTGAGAATTAACCACAAGGCGAAAGCATGCGCTAGCTGCGTGGTAGTAATGTGGAAGCCGCTATAACGCGTATGCTTGTTTACATTCACTAACACGAACTATGCGTTTTAGCATTAATATTTTGCTAAAAGGTGTCGTACATATCAAAGTGCACACAGCCAGTTTTGGTTTCAATGGTCACTTGCTATTTTCGGTCCTGGTTTTCAACACATGCGTATGAAATTGCTTCCTGTAGACGAAATACGCACTCCTAAACTTATCCATTCCTTTTTTTCTCAATAATCTTGCCAAGGAAATTAACCACATAGTTTCCTTCAAGGCGCATAGTTTGACATTGTACAAACTTATGGCCCGCCGAATTCCCCTTGAAGCACATCTTCCCTACATAGGATATCCGCTCTTGCCATCTTTGAAGGAGAAATACGTCAATTCGGACAATCAACTAAAGCGTATATTCCTGGTTCCATGTGAGGCGTCGGACGCAATGTTAATGCGGACATCGGGGTGTCTCAAGTAAAGAAAGAAAACAAGTAGGATCTTGATGCCATTCAAGAACTCTGATATATACGCCCGCGATAAGCGCGCCCGGAACCTCACCAGTGCGGAACCATACCATAAATGTTAATGGTCCCCACGCCAAAGTTGGGAACATTACAGCGTAGTTCACAAGTTATATTACAGCGTAGTTCTTCGATTTGTGGACATTCGTCGTTTGTTGTGCTGATAATGCCGCAAACAATTACACATTCGTGCATAGATCACTGATGGAATTACTTTTGAGAGTCCAAATCCCGACCATAATTTGTCATGGCATTATAGCACAGTGTTGGGAATTGTTGAAATTCCTTGCCCTTATATCTGATATTGCAATGATAAATTGGTGAACATGGAACCCACCACTAGTACCGCCCCAGGGTCGCTAGTTATCGATTATGAAATCAAATAAATACGTTTTTGTAAAAGTACCTTACTGTGGTAATGCATTTCAGATGTTTTTCTTTACATGTATTGCATTCCGGATGTTCTTGCGTGAAAATTGGTGTCGGCATTTTGGTGCTGAATGTGGTACGTCGTCAATGCATTATGTTGCAAATCGTATCAATGCCGGCATCATTTGAGGGTCCAAACCCCAAACTGAATTTGTCAACCTGACCGCAACTGAGCTTAATGTTCGCCGAATTCATAATATTGTAGTGCAGTGCTGCGACGTTTTGAGGTGCTTGGCCTGTTTGGTTCTTATCGCGGCAAACAATTACAAATTTGTGGATGAATCAATGACGGCATTATTTTGTGGGATCAAATGCTAAAGCGAATTTTTCAACAAGATGATCGCAGCTAAGCTTAACGTTCTCCGAATCTACGGCATTACAAGGCAGTGCTGTGACTTTATGATATATTGCATGATTTCTTGGTATTGCTGAATGCATACCCGAGAGAAGCGTATTCCGTACCTGCACCATTTCCTTCGAATAGTCTTTTCGTCGGGTGGGAAATTCCCTTGGACATATTGAATAAGATTATCTTAACGCGGGCCCTGGAGGGGGGGGGGGGGCGAAATCCGCCCACACCTCCAGTTTTTCGTAGATAACTATGGATTTTCCCACCCGATATACGCCATTGTTTGTGTACCTACTAATAAATGACCGGCACGTTGTTTAAAGTAAGACAAATGAAAATCGACCGAAAACGGTTCGAGATAGGGGTCGCTAAAGTTAAAATAAAACAATTATCAGCGCCAGACCATAAATATCGGCGCTGATGCGCTTCCCATATATTGGCAAAAAGGAAATGTTCTTGGCAATACTAGCGACTTGTTTGATGCACATCGTCGTACTATATTGTTTCAAGGTCATGTCCAGTCACCGAGGTCAAGCCAGGTCAAGTTCATGACAGGTTAACACAAGCCCTGGTGGGGGGATGTCGAAATCCGCCAACCCCTCCGATTTGTCGTACATAAATCCATATTATACCGGCTGATATGCGCCAATTGTTTTGCGTACCTGCTTAGAAATGACGTGCGCATTGTTTAAAGCAGGAAAAATTAAAATATGCCGATACTTTTCAAGTTAGGGGCCGTTAAAGTAAATACAATTCGCAGCGACAGACCACAAAAACCGGCGCTGATGCGCTTCCCGTGTATTGGCAAAAGAGAAGTCTTCTTGACAACACTAGCGACTTGTTTGATGCATGTTGTTATGCTATATAATTTAAAAGTCATGTTAGGTCGCCGAGGTCAAGTCAGGTGAAGTTCATGACAGGTTAATGAAACGAAACTTGGTCGACTGGAATGTTGCCATAAATGCAAGTGACTGTCATGCGATTGATGTCACTTTACATGTTACTCCCTACACATCCAGAAATCTACTGCTTGTCATTGTGGGCCTAAGCGTTTCCATACTTTATTAATGTATTTCACTCCTTTCATTGCGAAGCCGATTGTGCCGAGCTGTCCAACGGAGCAGTCGGGTTGGGAACCAGGTCCCAGTAACTGGAGCAGGTAATGACCTAATATAGTGCTGCTATATATGTAACATGAGGTCAAATGACGGCTCTGGCATCTGCATTGAATCATTAGTAATGTTCAAAACATCATTAATGCCAAATGTGGAGCATCTAAACACAGTCACAGCGATCCATAACAATGACAAGCCAAGCCACGCAAAGACAGAAAATTTCGCCATTTTGACCTAATTTGATCTTGAAGATATTGAGCTAAGATCATGAAGTTTGCACACAAGAGCTCACTCTAGAGCTAGAGCTAGAGCTCACTATCGTGCACATCCACCCTGCGAATTTCGTTTCTCTAGCCTTAATAGGAGGCGAGATCATAGTGGGGCGGAATCCGCCCCCCTTCAATGCGCATAATTGTCAGAGGCCCACCAGGGCACGTGTTAAAATAGTGTGTACAGACACCTTAATAAACATAGGCAATTCTGTGGTTATTGTATTTAATTACTAGCCCAGAAAAGGTTGATACAGCCTGATGTTGATTCGGGCTGATTAATGCAGGCTGTAACAATTTATCCCGCGGTTTTTTTTATCGTGCAGGCTGCATGCCCTGCAACATTGCAAGTACAGTGTAGCGGGAAGCGATAAAAGCATTTCACTTTTGCAAAGCTGAGGAAAATGGTAGCGATAACAGACGCCTAAGAAGAGAGCAAGTGTGTGAGAAATTAGAAATTAAAGGCGAAGCACAAACATCCAAATTTTACTTTCGCTCCATCGTTTCTATCATCACCTCGACACCATTTCGCAGCCGCCCAGTCGAAATGACTTCCGCTTGTATTTTCCACGAGAGAGGGTGCATGGATGCATACCACACATGTTGCCAGCATCATGTGTGGTAGCCATGGCAGCCGGCTTTACAGTTTTGGAGAATATGTTGTATCATCAATCCCGTGTATCAACTAGACACGGTCTCCCATACTCTTTGTATTATCAAGCACACCTCTCCAGATCTACTACTGGATATCGGGGGTAAGTGGGACGTGCAGCACCTCCATATTATGCACCTCAGTTCTTGCGCAGAAATACTCCTTACTTTATGTAATACAGGCCTTTTGAGCTGATATGCTAGTAATTCCAGCACCTGGAAGAATATTCTGCTTACTTAAATAGAAAAATACCTTTTCCAATGGATCCAGATGTGCTGAATACATAAACAATAGACCTAAAACATACGTTTCGGCTGGAATACTTTGCGCGGAGCCGTTCTTGGACCATGTGCTGGGTAAGGATAGGTTCCTTCAAAGTGCCAGGCGAATAGGTTAATAGGTTTAAATTTCGGAAGGTAAATTATAGGTTAATAATTTACCTTCCGAAAAATAGGTATCATTAGTTAACCGCACTGTCCGGAATTGCAGATATCGGTGGCGCTTATTCCTGAAATGAATTCGCTACATCTGAAGCTGGACGCAAATGAGTGTAACTTCACGTACTGCCAAAGAAGCGCGATTGCATCACGATGCTGTTCTGTTGACCGACCCTGCGCCGGCAGCTCGGGGTCGTAACACCAGCCTCTTGTCATAGCCTACCCAGTGCGTTGTGCGGCGCCTTACACTGGTGATGATAGTCACATGCACGACTCCAGGGTAGACGCCTGCGCGACGCTCATTTGGTGCTCAGCGCCAATGCAGGTGCCGGCAGGATGCTCTTAAAGCTTCGCGGTGCGGTTAACGTACCTGGTAGCTGGCTGCAAGCACTTCACAGATGCTCTCGTCTCGACCATTGCCACAGTCACGGTCACCGTCGCAAATATACCGGATCCGGGTGCATTCCTTTGGTGAACATTGAAACTGCAGTGAGTTTCTGCACTCTCGAATCTCCTCAGGAACTGTAAGCATAAATATGATTGTTACCATTGGCTTTGACACATTGTTTCAACGACTGGTAGCATACACACGTCACGTGTTACATTTATTTTAGGAGACGTCTCCTTTGTTTCACGGCTGACTCCCAAACCCTGTGATAGACATGGGCACTAAGCAATGCGAATTATCAGCAAAGCACTTCAGGGACGGCATGCATGGATACAACTGTCGGTGAAGCCTGACTCATTATTGTGTTGGAAATCACAGTAATGCATGGCGTAACCTCTTTCATTTGCGGAGGCGGGGCGGGTGGTTGGCCTGTTTCATATCTGTACTGAGCCGAAATAATGCCATTTAAATTTGCTGACGAACTGATAGGAATGACCAGCAATAGTGATGAATTCAGAAATATTAAGCAGAACAAACCGTAACAAATTAGGCTGGTAAATCGCAGATATCCTTCAACTATTCGTGCAGTGTTATGCACCTGGAGTATGGAGGTGGGGCTTTAAATCTACAATGGGAGGAAGTAAACTTAACACGCGCCCTGCAGGGGGGGAAATCCGCCCACCCCTCCGGGTTTTCGTAGATAACTCCAGATTTTACCGGCCGTTATACGCCATTGTTTGTGTACCTGCTTATAAATGACCGGCGCGTTGTTTAAAGTACGAAAAATGAAAATCGACCGAAAATATTTCGAGTTAGGGGTCACTAAGTTCAAAAAAAAATTATCAGCGCCGGACCAAAAATATCGTCGCTGAAGCGCTTCCCGTATATCGGCAAAAAGGAAGTGTTCTTGGCAAAACTAGCGACTTGTTTGGTGTACATTGTTATGCTATATTGTTACAAAGTCATGTCAGGTCACCGAGGCCAAGTCAGGTCAAGCTTATGACAGGCTAACGGACGCCATGGAGGGGGATAGTGAAATCCGCCTACCCCTCCGATGTTTCGTGCATAACTCTATCTTGTCCCGGTCGATACACGCCTTTTTTTGGGTACCTACTTGGAAATGACCGGCACATTATTTGAAGTAAGAAAAATGAAAATCGGCCGAACTGTTCAAGTTAGGGGCCGTTAAAGTAAAACCAATTCGCAGCGACAGACCACAAAAATCGGCGCTGATGCGCTTCCCGTATATTGGCAAAAGGGAACTGTTTTTGACAACACTAGCGATTTATTTGACGTATTTTGTCATGCTATATGATTCAAAAGTCATGTCAGGTCGCCAGGGTCAAGTCAGGTCAAGTTCATGACAGGCTAATAGAACCAAACTTGGTTAACTGGAGTGTTCTCAAAAATTCAAATGACTGTCATGCGATTGATGTCACTTTACATGTTACTCCCTACACATCCCTAAATCTACTGTTTGTCATTGTGTGCCTAAGCGTTTCCATACTTTATTCATGTATTTCACTCCTTTCGTTGCGAAGCCGATTGTGCCGAACCGCCCAACGGAGCAGTCGGGTGGGCAGCCCGGTTCCGGAAACTGGAGCAGGTAATGACCTGCTAAAGTGCTCCTATATAGGTGACCTGAGGTTACACGGCTGATCTGGCATCTGTATTGTATCATTAGTAATGTTCAAAACATCATTAATGCCAATTTTGGAGCATTTAAACGCAATCGCAGAGATCCATAACAATGACATGCCAATCCATGCAAAACCAGAAAATTTTGATATTTTGACCTCATTTGACCTTGAAGATATTGACTAAGTTCTTGAAATTTGCACACAATAGAGTTCACTACCGTGCCCATCCAACCTGCGAATTTCGTTGCTCTAGCCCCAGTAGGAGCGAGATCGTAGGGGGGGGGGGGCGGAATCCGCCCCCCTCTCCAGTGCGCGTCATTTTCCGAGGCCCTCCAGGGCGCGTGTTAACACGCGCCCTGGAGAGGGGGGGGGGGACAAAATCTGCCCACCCCTCCGGTTTCTAGTAGATAACTCCAGATTGTACCGGCCGATTTACGCCATTGTTTGTGTACCTGCTTATAAATGACCGCCGCGTTGTTTAAAGCACGAAAAGTGAATATCGACCGAAAATGTTTCGAGTTAGGGATCGCTAAAGTAAAACAAAAATATTAGCGCCAGACCACAAATATCGGCGCTGATGCGCTTCCGGTATATTGGCAAAAAGGTGTTCTTGGCAACACTAGCGACTTGTTTGATGTGTATTCTTATGCTACATTGTTTCGAAGTCATGTCAGGACACCGAGGTCAAGTCAGGTCAAGTTTATGACAGGTTAACACACGCCCTGGAAGCGGAGGGCGAAATTCGCCAATTCCTTCGATTTTTCGTACATAACTCGATATTGCACAGGCATGTGCACGCCATTTTTGCGTACCTGCTTAAAAATAACCGGCACATTGTTTAAGACAAGGAAAATGAAAATTGGCCGACAATTTTTCGAGTTAGGGGCCGTTAAAGTAAACAAAAATCGCAGCGCCAGACCACAAAAATCGGCGCTAATACGTTTCTCGTATATTGGCAAAAGGGAAGTGTTCTTGACAACGCTAGCGACTCGTTCGGTGCATATTGTTATGCTACATAATTTAAAAGTCATGTCAGGTCGCCGAGGTCAAGTCAGGTCAAGTTCATGACAATCTGATGGAACCAAACTTGGTCAACTGGAATGTTGTCATAAATGCAAATGAATTACATGCCATTGATGCCACTTTGCGTGTTTCTCCCAACACATCCGGAAATCTACTTTTTCCCATTGTGTGCCTAAGTGTTTCCATGCTGTATTCATGTGTTTCACTCCTTTCTTCGCGAAGCCGATTGTGCCGAGCCGCCCAACGGTGCGGTCGGGTGGGCAGCCCGGTTCCGGTAACTGGAGCGGGTAACGACCTGATAAAATGTTCCTATATGGGTGACCTGAGGTCAAATGGCGGATCTGCTATCTATATTGCATCATTAGCAATGTCCGAAACATTATTAATGCCAATTTTGGAGCATTTAAACACAATTACATCGATCCATAACAATGACAAGCCAAGCCACGCAAAGCCGGAAAACTCTGCTATTTTGACCTCATTTGGCCTTGAAGATATTGATCTAAGGTCATGCAATTTGTGCATCATAGAGTTCACTGTCGTGCCCATCCACCCTGTGAATTTCGTTGCTCTAGCCTTAAGAGAAGCTGAGATTTTAAGGGGATTTGAATCCGCCCACCTCCAGTGCACGTAATTTTCAGAGGCCCTCCAGGGCGCGTGTTAAGTCATTGAAGAAGACGTTCTTTAGATATATTTGTTTTAAGTGACCTCAAACAGAAAAAAGGTTGCTCAGGTAAGAATAAGGTAATTCAAATGTTCTGAATCAATATGAGTGTTAAATATACAGGCAGATAAGCTATGACAAATTTATACTTACCCTATGTGCAACCCCACTTTGAATATTCTTTGCGTGAGACGAAATGTACGACCCTCAATATACCAGGAGGTGCTGAGTTTACATCAAAAGTAGCGTTAGGGATTATGCTATATTACTCTTGGTTTGGAGTTTCTTGAAGTGTCTGCAGCAACGAGGATGCTTTTCTGTGATTTACGTGTATTTTTGCACGTTTTTTTTCCCCGCGTTTTTTCAATTGTTAACCCTGCCATTTTTGATATCACTCCTGACGATGGCCCCTGGCCGAAACGTTGAGTAATATAGCATAATCCCTAACGCTACTTTTGATGTATACTCAGCACCTCCTGGTATATTGAGGGTCGTACATTTCGTCTCACGCAATGTCTAAAACCCAGGAGCACCTAAGAGCCATTCTTCGTTGTATTAAACAATTGAATATTCTTATGAGAACGACATGATTGAGATGTTTACGGTAATGCAAGGTGTAGATGTCAATTGAATGATACTCTTCTTTTAGGGCATCACATGGGGGTCATCAATTCAGGGTAGACAAGTCAAGGTGTGGAACAGTATAATGCCAACAAGTTTCGGTCAAAGGGTGGTTGATCAATGAAATATGCTGCTTTGAGGAGAATCTCCCATGGAATGTATTTAAAAGTAGGACGAATAATTTTATTGGATTGAACAATTTCTTCGCTTGTAAGCTGTGTAGTTGCGGGGTAGAAATTGAGGTGAATAGAATGGGATCGATGCTAGCAGATGTCTTAGAAAATGTCCATGGATGTGTAAATATGCTACTTACACCTGTGCATGGTAGTCGATTTAGTACCTTCCGTCAGGTATGTGATACTGACGAGACCGGCCATGGGTACACAGTGGGGTAGATTATTTATAGACCTTGGAACTCAGGATGTATCATTGATTAGGCTGTTATCAGTCTCATTTCCTTCTTCTTGTAATATTTTTTTTCCTAATAGGCTTAAGCCCTTGTGGTTCTTGGGAAACCTTCACATTTGATGACTTTATGACTTCATGATCGTTTTTAAACTTTCCTGTTAAAGTGCATGAGTAATAGGTGAAGCACCGATGAATGGCCACGGAACTTCCCGGAATACCTGGACCTATGATGAAAGTTGATAGGCTATGATGAGTTAAAAGTTGATTATCGCAATTGCTTTAAGAGCTACAATCCTTGTTGTCATGTTAAGTTGGGCTGTTTTATGTATTTTCGTAAGTAGGAAGCAAAGTTTATGCCAGGTACTTGTGCATGAAATGGGTTTTTACATTAATGTTTACACACATAGGCTATCTTGTATGGACTGCTGACAATAGTTCCTAATCTAGATATGACTACTCTTGTGTCTACATGGACACCACATCATAGGGTAGTATTTAAGGAAATGCTATCAATTTTTGTTGCCATAAAAAAGTTAAACATTTCCAGCACTGCTGCACATTCAGGCCCTCGGAGCAAATCAGAAAAATTTCCTGAATTCTTCTGCAACAATAAAAAAAACTTGTTGTGGCTCACCTAGCAATTACTTCCTTTACCATTTCCTTTGGGAAATCATATAGAAGCAGGATATTCATTTCGCAAATCATGTCACTTATTACTGATGCCGCAGGTGATGTGGATACCTTCAGCAGCGTAATAATATCAGGCGATCCAACGTCAGCTGGTTAAAGCGATCCAACACCAACAGGTTTAGGTGCCCCTAACATCCACTGATTAGGTTAGATTAGGTTAGGTTAGGTTTTATTGGTGTTGCAATAGTACGTTATTCTTCTATACATAATGCTCACCGGAAACAATTTTTGTTTTCAGTGCACTTCAGTGCACTTTTGTTTTGCTATGGTGGGGCAAAACACGCATCTGCATTGTGAAAACTGTTTTTGGTGTTTAAAAAGACTATTTGAATGATATTGATGCTCCGTTCTGGGTGAAACTACCGATTCCTGAGATTTAAGCACTGCTCGCAGTGTTTATGTCTAAAAAGAAGTATTCACTTGCCAATAAAAATGGATGGTAAATTCATTCAACTTACATAAAAAACATGGGGAAGCAGATTGTTGAAAAAAAAATGGCAGAAGGGCTCTGCAAATATTTATCCAAAGTGCATGCATTGGGCAGATCCAGAAAATTGGTGTTCATAAATTGGTAGGGCCAAGCAAAACCCAATTTTAACATATTTTCAAACTCCTTTAATTAGGAAAGCTTTGTATTACCTATTCATGAGCTTAAAGCAAATTTATCCTATGTAATACCAGTAGTTCTTACATTAAGTGAGATTGAAGATCAATTTCCCTCCCCATCCGGCTGTTGGGATGGGGTCTTGGCATTTCTTGGTGCATTAGTGAATGCATGGGAATTACAAACCTGATTAAGCATCATATCAATGCCCAGTGCAAAAACCTACTTGTCCTGGACAAACTTCTTCATTGGGCTTCTGATTCCAGAATTTGCCGCTTCTCGTGCCTACCGAGATAGGTAGGTAATTTACTCCTACCCCACTGTCGCACATTCCCATATATTCACAAATCAATTGCAACTTTTGGTGTGAAACATTAGCATTAGCAAACATTAACTCCAAAGTGTCCTTCACATAATAGCGATTTCCATCGGGAGCATATTGTTGTCGAAATATACGTTTTCTTTATCTGGAGAAGGCCAGATACCCTGCTCATGCTATGAAGCGGAAGCACAGTTGGTATATGGCGATATCTGCCTGAGGATTGTCTCATTCAGGGGAAATCAGACCAGTGATAAGGCTGCTTTTAGCTTAATATGTAAAGGTGAACTTAAATGTTCGCTATAATTCCAAGTTACCCATGTACTTTTGTTTCCTTTTTAACTTTGCTGTTTTCCAGTGAATTAAATCATCGTTTCGTACGAAAATAATTTATAAAAATACTTTCCAGTTCTACTCAGTGAGGCAGTGCCTAAGGTGTCTTAACCCACGCCGTCTCTCCGGTCAAATCCTCACACCCCGTCTCGGGTGGGGGGCGGATCGTAACCCTCCTCTAAAATCAAAACTAAGCGTCGCACGAAAACGAAGAGGTGTCATCTGAAAGCGCTCGATGAGTAGGGTCCGGATCCACCCCCAAAACCATTTGCGCCCAAAAGTGACGTCACCAAGGATGCTAGACTTCCACGACTTTTCACGACTTTCATTACATTTTTGGCTCTGGATAGTTCATTTTGGGGGATATATGAAAAAAATTCTTGGAATGAAAAAAGGACAGCGAAATCGATCAGGGCCATACAATTGTTTGGCCCCCGAAAACTAAATATTTTTTTTTGTGAAATTTCAAAATTTTAAGTTCTCAAGTTTCCTTTGATTTTACTTTTCTAATGGGTAGAGCAGACCAAGAAACATTGTTGGAAGCCACCTTTCCCTAATAAAAATGCTTACTTTAGCCAGAATGTTCTATTTGAACTGCAATTGGCAAATATGCAAAATTTATATGTAGTCAAAAACGAAAAAAAGAAGCAAAATTCCACTCGTACGTTTTCTTGTGTCCCTAAAGATAAGCAAACGCTGAAAGTTTCATTAAAATATTTGTATTCGTTAAAGCGTGACGACCGGCTGAGCGTTTTTGGAGGTGACCTCACTTGACCTTGAGTAACTCGTTGACCTAAGATGACCTGACTTCAAATTTTTTTAACAACATGCCAAATTTATGTAGGAAAGGGTACGCAAAATTTAGACGCGCTACCGCGCGCAGTTCGTCCGCTATCCGCGAAAAATCCGAGGGAGCGGTTGAAGAACCCTGAGACGGGACTGGTTAATGGGCGGGCCGGGCCGCCTCTGGTAAAGAGTCTTGCTTTTGCTTCGTATCGTGTTACTTACTGGTGCAGGTCCCTGAAACAGCTGAATCTGGAATTTCTTACAATTCACACCACTTCATTTTGCCTGTCTTTTTGGCAATTATCAATTCAAACTGATGTTTTGTTCGGGGTTTTATTTGGACTTGCGGCCTGGTCAATCTGTGTGCAACGTTGTATTTGCGCCTGTACTGAATTAAGCATTAACTTGCCGTTTAACCATAAATGCTACACAAGTGCACATATTGAAGTATAGGAAACACTGTCCTTCGATATGGAGCGTATTTCTGGGGCATTGCGTCAAAACATTACTTTATTACCTCCTTGGTTGAGGCACCTTCTTACCTGGGTCCGGGATAAGTGGTGGGCATGCTGGCACGTCGCAGTATTCATATTGCTCGGCACTGGTGAAGCACCAGGGCCGTTGGTCGCCGTCCGGGTTGCGGCAGAAGTTCTCCGAGAGCGTGGGGCTGACGAGGCCGGGGAAGCCGGCCACCGACGACCAGCTGAGACACGGTCGGTCCGACTGAGCCGTGCGCGCCGTGCCCGTGTACTGGTGGGCGCGGCCCGAGGCGCACTCTGCGGGTATGGCATGGCAGCGTCATAACAACGTCTACCCGCTCACTGGTCCACGCACGGCTGGGAGAAGCTTGCACGCCAACAAAAACACAGACCAAGAGAAGAAAGGTGTGCAGGCGCACGGCGCACCTCCGTGACCATGGGAGTGCATCCACACCCCCGTGACATTTTCTTAGCCCCACCTGAGTTGAAGTAGGCCCCCGTCGCGCTCAGGTAGGTGTCCTCGACGGTATGTAGGCGCCCCTGAGAATCATGCCCCTTGCTGGAACCCTAGTTCCGTCAAGTGTTCCAGAGATATGCGTACAAGAGATTCTGGTGGCAGTCCCACGGATAGCTGTCGATCTCGAGGGCCACGCTACTTTACCAATGTGGGAAACAGGCTGCAGTCACGCTGCGCGTTCTTTCTTACGATGCCAAACCAGCGGCAAACACATCATCGAAGACAACATTATGGGTTTTCCCGGGCGTGATCGCATTGCGTCTGCCTTCGCCTGATTACTGTTTTCGGGATGGCTGTGGTGACGACAGTCTGTATAGGCCTCCCGTGGACCAGGCCCGTCTGTGGATGTATCTGTGTAGGTCTCGTGTGGACCAGGCCTGTCTGTGGATGTATCTGTGTAGGTCTTGTGTGGACCAGGCCTGTCTGTGGATGTGTCTGTGTAGGTCTCGTGTGGACCAGGCCTGTCTGTGGATGTGTCTGTGTAGGTCTCGTGTGGACCAGGCCTGTCTGTGGATGTATCTGTGTAGGCCTCCCGTGGACCAGGCCTGTCTGTGGATGTGTCTGTGTAGGTCTCGTGTGGACCTACAACGCTTCGTATCGGCGTGTGCCGATACGAAGCGTTGAGTCCGGTGAGTTCCAGGTCGGACAGGCAATTATCTTTCTGTTTATGGCATAGAAAACTCATTATTTAACATTTTCAACCGGGTTTCCTCATGCTTGTGGAGCAGAACCTAACTTGCAGTCATTCGCAAATAACTCATTTGATCTTTTGGTAACAACAACAGAGCGGATGATTTTCCACAGAGGAAAATGCGATTGTTCTGCATGATAAATATCCACTACGGTGCGACGTTTCGAACCTTCGCAGCCGACAGCGCACGATCTCACCTGTCCATGAGCGAGGCTTCTCGCACACGTACTGCAGACGGCGGCTGTAGTACTGCAGCCGACAGCGCACGATCTCACCTGTCCATGAGCGAGGCTTCTCGCACACGTACTGCAGACGGCGGCTGCAGTACTGCAGCAGACAGCGCACGATCTCACCTGTCCATGAGCGAAGCTTCTCGCACACGTACTGCAGACGGCGGCTGCAGTACTGCAGCAGACAGCGCATGACCTCACCTGTCTGTGAGCACAACAGACGATCTCACCTGTCCATGAGCGAGGCTTCTCGCACACATACTGCAGGCGGCGGCTGCAGTCGGACGGCTTCCAGAACGAGTACTGCGATCCATCCTCCAGAGAGACGGGCTCCACAGTCAGACAACGCTGCAGCTGGGGGCCGCCCTCCACCATCCCGCTGCCGTCTGGGGAGCAACAGCACCGGCACACTCAGCAATGAAGGGCAACCAGCTCCTGGCAGGCGTTCTATCTTTCGTAGCCATGCGCACGGTCAAAGGTGGTCCGATTTACGTCAGAGCATCGCGCCCTTTATGCATAACGCCCCGCGAAAGAACGAAATTGGTCAGTTTGGCTTTATGCAACGCCACGCTTAACGGTGCTACCTGAAAATGGTAGACATCAGCAGTCTTAACCAGCTCCACTATACCGACTATGTTTCGTGTCTGCTTGTGATGCCACTGGACACCTTGGAGAATACCTTAGAGAGCGGGAGAAGTGGCATCGTAGAGTAATTAACAACGGAATGTTATGACTAGGAGGTGGCTATCAGTAGATAACCTTATAGGTCATGTAGTAGCGGTCGGTGGCGAATTCGTGAACCTATCTTAGGAACTCATAATATCGTCACTGGGAGGTTGTGTCATGTGCTTCGTCTGAACGTTACCATGTACGCCCCGAATCCAAAAGAGGACAGACTTTCAACAGGCATAACAGTATACCTCAACCAGCTGTTGAGATCGCACCCTCCAGTATTAAGTGGGGAGAAAAAGGTCTGCTCAGCAAATACTTAGAATAGGCTGATAAAATAACTGGACCTCGCAAAATTCAATCGCCGATTGCAGCCGCCTTACTTAGTTGCTAGTAGCCGCCTGGGCTTATCGAAGAATGGGGGGGGGGAGGGAGAATGGCTCGCTAGTGTTAATAGTTTATGGAATGTCAAACCATTCTTCACGATTACCATGGAAAGCGGACTGCGAGGAGAACATCGTACTCACCTGGACTCCACTTTGTGAATGAGAACGGCTGAGTGGAGTTGATCCATATCCAGACCGAAGTTTTCTTGTGCAGCTGGTAGCTGCGTCCCGACGTGTGAAAGCCGCCAAACCCATTAAGTAGCAGAACTCCGCTTAAGAAATCGTTCTTGAGCTGCAAAAATCATGGGGTTAGATGATTTCGATGATTGCACAACTTTCAGTTTGCATCACTTGGCTTTCCTGGGTCAATCGTAGGCTCAATCCACGATTATGGGTGGGCTCAATCCACTGTAATGGAATCCAGAGGCGAAAACAAATGAAGCCTTCTGGATTAGCTCAAACGCACCGGGGCTTTTTGTGACTTTGAGGACGGTTTCTGGTCAATATTTAGTTGAAAGGTTTGTTCCTAATTGCTATTCTAGGTGCTTTACAGAAGCAGAGGCAATGCTAACCGCACGTTTGCCACATTAACCCCGAAACAATTTCCCGATCGGGAAATTCCAGTTCTATGGTACGGTTTTGACTGAGCGCTTAGCGTGTCCACATAGTCGGTCAAGACCACCTGACATATGCAACCCCGACAGCTACCTCGCAGAGGAAGGCGTTAAGACTGAGCGCGTGAAGCGACTCTATCCGCTGTGCCAAGAAGGGTAAACCTTTCCAGTTCGGTGCTCCACCCACTGAACAGCTTGGATGCACATGCATCAACAGTTCGTGCTTAATTTGCAGCGAATGCAGCAATGAAGTTGAATTTCGTATTGCTGATATTTAAGTCTGGCTGAACTCTCATTGGTGGCCTTGGATTTTGTACAAAATGCTTGGAATAACTATCTTATACATCATAATTGGCATAGCGCACGTTAAACACTATCACTACCATCACTAGCGTAACTTTAGTTTCATGCGATTATGCTGTGTGTCGTCTAATACCCTAGACGAATTGTGTAAGCGCCTTAAATTAGTAAATGTCATCGGAGCAAATAACAAGAAGCAAAACAGAAAGACGTGCATATTGCTGCATGCATATTTTATACGGCCAAGAAGGAACGTATTCTGACACTTGCTCCAACATTTGCATTACAATGCATTGCAATCGGAAATCATTTGCCATTTCGGACCATAAGCACAGGCACAACGGTCAGCTTCTATTTGGCGGGGCTGGACTTTCTCTTCAGAAACTTCATAATTGTTTTCACTGATTAGGCAAACACTGATTTGGTCGGAAAGCGCCTGCATCGTCTCGGTGACGACCCCTGCAATGACTGTGTCCAAAGTGCAAGCCATCTGTTGTGGTCTGAGAGACAGCGGTTGTGGTGGCGGTGGCTCTTGGTTTTACGACGCATACCCTGTTTTTGGCCGAAATAGAGTCACCAGTCTCTCACGCCGATTGGTCCCGTGCGAAGAGTAGCGAAAGGTGGGACTGGAACTCACAGCTTCTCGGTTGGGGGATGAGCACCTTGGCTCTGGATCACTCGTCTTCAGGCGGCGGTGGCGCCAATTATCGACTGTCGGGGACGGTGTTTCCAAAAGGGAAAATGGTGTCAAAATGTGCCGTGGCGACAAAATTGACACTGACAAGTTATCTAATGAAAAATTTGCTTTCCCATCGATCGGGCGACAGTCTGCTGGAATTCGGAACCCGTACCACACGGAACATGCCTTTTGATGTGTAGCATTTATCTGTTTCATCTCAAAGGCTCCCCAAAATTTTATATTGGAGCACCTTGGCTCTGGATCACTCGTCTTCAGGCGGCGGTGGCGCCAATAATCGACTGTCGGGGACGGTGTTTCCAAAAGGGAAAATGGTGTCAAAATGTGCCGTGGCGACAAAATTGACACTGACAAGTTATCTAATCTCTTGGAGGTTCATCTCTCAGCAGCAAGCTTCCGGCATCCTTCCTGTTGTTGTTGTTTTTTAACCGAGGTGGGTAGAGAGGGGAGAGCTTACTGGTAGCTAGTCCCCCTCCCATGGAAAGGTGTTGCCCCTCCTGTGGGGAAAAGGCAGCAGTTCAGGAAGGCTCGACTGCACCACTTTGCACTGGGGATTTTGGGCGCATCGACCAGGGTAGGCCAGTTCGCGTCCATAACAGAGCATGGAAAATCTACTCAGGTGCAAGCATTAGTGGCAAGCGACCTTCACTGCCCCGAATATGTAAGTGAAAAGCCTCCTATTGCAGCAAAGAGACCCACGTTTCTAGGCAGTCCGAGCTGTCTCCAAGCAGGCTGGGAAGCATCCTGTTAGTCCCACATTAGGCTCTCTCCTGTGCGTAGAGACATGGCAGAATATGATGCGGTGTCATTGACGAATGGCATCGTGGGCACAATGGCTTGCCATCATTTTTAAGCAGGTAACAGTGGGTGGCATACTCGTGTCCTATTCGTAGCGTTACATCTACTTACGCTCGTACCTTCGTGGAGGACAATAGACATTGTCCTACACGTGGCTTGACTTTCTTGAGCTTGTTAGCGCCCAGAGCGTCCCAACTGCGTTGCCATTTCTGATACCTTTATTTGGAGATAATTTGGTAAAAATGCCACCCTTTCCTACAGATAGGAAAGGATGAAAGGGCGTCATTCAAAGTCAGAGTTAGAATGCTAGATCTGAGGGAAGCCGTTTGAAGTCGGAGAGAGGCGGTGCTAATCTGAGAGTGGCCGTCTAAATTAGGGCAATGGTCATTTGTTTGCATGCAAGGAATGGCAATGTATTGACTGACTCCCTGCAGTCGGAGAACTAAGCTGAAGGTAAATTAAATGTACTTTTTTCCCGGTGGTGGAATTTTGGGCTCTTTCACCTCTGTGTATTAATTACTCCAGAGGCGTCCAGGCCGGGACCATCCAAACCATGCGAGGATGGTATTGAGCCAGCGAAATACTGTCTAATTTTGTGTAGGTCCATGTTTAGTCAAAGAGAAACTGGAATTAGTCAGAGGGAAACCAACTAAGATTGGAAAGTATCGTCCAGGAACCATGTTTAGTAAGAGAGCAATACTGTCTGAACTCAGTGTGTGTTTGGCGGGGGAGGGGTCAACTAATGTTTGAGAAGGGTCGTCATCTTTGACTGCGGGGCCATCTCAATTGGAAAACGTTTGTGGAGGGACGCATTATCTAGGTCCCTCATGGTGGCGCCGTCAATGCTAAAAGGGGACATTATTTTTGTTCAAGCATAACAATCATATTGCGTCTATATATCAACATATTTTGCACCAGTGACGATACGTAGCACAAGCACTGTCCTTAAGCCACTTTCCCCTTAATTCTGTTCCTCCCCACGCGTTTTGTTTTATGACGTGTAGTTGTTTTGTGACCTTGTTATATTTCTTGTTTTACATGACGTCAAACGTCTGATTTTTTACGACCTCAGTGTTGGATTGAGCTTGGTATGTGAAGGAACAATTTGCACCAAGAAGTTGTTGACAGTATAAGAAGATGAGCATAATAAGAAGTAGTCGTCCTGACCAACCTGAAACCAGAACCGAATGTAGTTTTACAAATAGTTATGTCTTCGGAAAGGACAATCCTAGGTTTAACCTACACGTTCACGTTTAATATTCGTCCTACACGGATCGCATTTATTGCTCACGAATGATGTATTGAATAGTGCTTCTCATAACGTTCGTCAGCGGCCTCTAGTTGCCCACCACCACTGGATTGCGGATCTTGAATCATGGATGGAAATATCCAGACTATGAGCCGATTAGTACCATTTAGTTCCAACGAACGACAACCCAGGCACTTCAATATAATAGAACCTATGATGAAAGTTCACCTGGGCCCTCTACAGAGTAATAGAAATTGCTATGAGCTATATTTACTACTATGTGCATCTCAGAATTACTACCTCTACGTCACACATGCTTCAACTTTCGAAACCTCTTCGAAGTGATCGAAAACTCAACCTAGGATGAAGTGTAGACATCGTCAGACGGTGACTCAGGGGAAGGTACTGGCTGTTGGGAAATATTCAAATACAATCGAGTTTCAAACGCTTTCATCGCTGAAATTCGTTGCATCAAACTGATGCACTGAAACTAAAAATGTCTAAGCTTTGCATTATTTTGCAAGTTTGCATTTTGCCCTAGTGTTTTGTTTTCTCCGCTGGCCGTCTGGGAAGTTAAAGAGCCTCGTATGACGTTCCGATTGCCATGTTGATTCAGGCCAGCCAATCCAGTTCCTATATTGATTTGGAAAGTATGTTCACCCGATACAGATGTACACCAATTCATGTCGAAGTCGATGCGGGATGTTTCATGCAACATCCACTGATTGCTCTTTTACAGTTTCCCCGGACATTAATCATACATAACAAAGTGGGTTGCTCGTGTCGGTGATACTATAATCTGCCTACTAAACCCCGCCAACGGATAGCAGGCAGCATAATTAACGAGTCGAACCTGATATGCTAAATAATCTGACGCTGGCATAGCACGCTTAGGCACATGCATCATACATAGACTTAAAAAGGTCGCATTGGACTGTGTGCTATGGCGCATAGACTGTGTGCTTCTGCATATCTAGTATATAAGCGCAGTAGCATCCAGTTAATGCGAGTTGTCCGTTCATCCATTTATCTCGCACCTATCTATGGCCGACACGGCCGCGTATTCTTCGCACCACCCACCTGCGAGTTGACTGCGACCAGCCGCGCGCCCCTCAGCTGACACTGGATGTCAGCCTTGAGGCGGGTGACGCTCTGCGTGCCGATGTAGTAGCAGTTGTCGCCGAACGGCAGCTCGCCCGGACCGCAGCGCGCGGCCAGGTCGTCGGCCGTCAGACACCCGACGCCCACCAGACGCGAGTCGGCCACGTCGGCACCGACGCAGTCCAGCACGGAGCTCTCCTCGCCCTGACACTGGTCGATGTCGACGTAGGTGCCGCCTTCCTCAGAGGATGGCAGTTGGACGCGCCACGCTTCCGGCGTTTTGGCGAAATAGCTGCAGGGAGGCATGTCGGGGGTGACAATATACCGGCAAAGTTTTGCGTCATTTGCATTGGGGCCAACATGCATTGCCTTCTTGCTCAAAAGCTGCTCATGCCGTGCACACTCGCCGAGTCAATAGCTAAGATAATATTTATCGAAAACTCTCAACATTGAGTGCAGTTGCGGCGATTCAGTGTTGCGTGTTTGTAAGATGGCATAGAGTAATACATTCCCGACCGTTGTTACTCTTCCATTTGGTTTCGAAATTATTTTATGCTTGTAATATATCAACAAAATATTTCTTCTCATTTCAGGGCGCAGTACAGCAGTCAATATGGACCGTCCTCGGGAGGCGGAGGAGATGATCTTGCATTTGTGCCGCATTTGTGTTGTAACGCGGAAATGTATGGTTGTGTTGTAGCGCAAGGTTACAAGGTGTGTTGTAGCACAGGATTGTATATGTGTTGTAGAATAGGGTTGTGTAGTGTATGGTTGCAGGGATGTGTTGTAGCACTGGGTTGCAGGGTTGTGTTGGAACACAGGGTTGCAGGGTTGGGCTGTAGATAATTTGTTGCTGTATGTGCGTTGTGGTTCAAAGCCATAGTCACTTTGGCGGCTTTTAGTTTCTGCTTCTCGCTCGCTGCTTTTCACTGCGGAGGCGATGACATGATAACGATGCCTGGGGTAGCATACACGTGTTATAGGAAACCCTAGGCCCTTACTTCGTGTAAACATCAGAGAGGGTATGGAAAGGGCAGGGCAGTATGGTCTACCTCCTCTACTGTGAAGCTAATTGACGTTTGACCCTCTGACGTCGAATGGAACAGACCAACTGACAGAAAAGCCCGCACGCACCGCCACATCCGCACCATTTTTCGCACCGAGATCGCACCTCTAGCTCCCCAAATATTGCATTGATGCTTACGAAGTTATATACCGGATGTAAATCGCAAAAAGCTCTTGGATTGACTTAAAGGAGGCAGAAGCAGTTTGCACCTTGCTTTGCATCATGGTAGCGGCGATATATTTCGACTCGCCAGGACCTCGTACCTGGTGTACCCCAGTTGTCGACACACCACGCCGGCCTCGTACTCGGACCATCGGTTGGCCCTGACCTTGCGCCAGCCGGTAGCCGTGTACACCTCCAGGAGACCGTGCCATGGTCCGGTGCCTGCCGTCAGGCGGACCTGCTGTCCGGTGCCTGCAGTCAGGCGGACCTGCTGTCCGGTGACCGATCCAGCTGCAGACAGTCGACTGCATCTGTCACAGCGTCCCGCACACGTAACCGGGGCCACGCTACTCAGTCAGGATACACAAAGACGTGGCCGATAGTGCATGCGTACGGGAGGACTCGTGGTGGATGGAATGTCACCACCAAAGCTATTGCGAAGTGCAAAGTTAGTGGTGCCGAACAAAAAGGTCGTGCCTGGCGGTGCAAAGCTGCTCAAGAGCTGAGGAAGCTCCAGTCGCTTGTGTTATAAATGCAGTACCGTCAACGATACATTCTCCGCCCATGGTGGCTGTGTTCAAATATAGAGCATGGCATAGCTTACGTGATCAAAGAAGCGCGACCTATCGCATGCTGCTCATTTGTACATCACACTCATCCAGGCACTGCAGTGGCCATTAACGTGCGATGCCACGCGATGACTCGGAAACTTACGACACAGTGTGATCTCGTGGCTGGAAGGCCACAAACCTCCCACTATGCATTACGGCTAAGCCACGCAGGCCGCTCAAGACATTTTTATGAAGAGCATCGACTCAGTGGGCGACACCCGCTTACCCGGCGGCGGCTCGGCGGCCGTCCGTTGCATCAGGCTCCTGAACGGGCTGGACGACAACTGCTGGGTCTCCAGAACGCGCCGCTGTATCGCCATCTTACGCTGCATGATCCCACTCAGCACCGGATCATGAGCCATGATCCCAGTCAGTATCGGCTCATGAGCGGCGCCCTGAATAACCTGGAGGGAACGGAAGTGCAGCGTCACCTCATCGGCCATATTTGTTAACGGCTATCCAAACTAACAATAATTTTAATTAGTAGTTGAAATCAAATTGCATTAGCAAAGAGCGTTTATAAAAGCAGCGAGTGCTTTACCCTTCGCGGGTGAGAACTGTGAATTGATCCTCTCCCCAAAATATATCGTTTGTCCACATCAGTGCTCGAGATGAATAAGACACATAGAACACAACATACCCGAGTCCAAATGGCCCAAGACGGAGAATGAGGATGACAGATACAGACATACTCTGCTTTTAAAATTACAGAAAAGGCGCAGTTGAAGTGCTTTCTGCTTGAGATAGCAGTAAAAGGTAGTGTAAAATAACAACAATAGTAAGCAAATAATGTACATCCACACACGCCTGTGAGCAGGTGCTGTACATCAACAAATAAATGCATATGACCAAGCATTGTACAAACAAAAATGCCTATGGGCAAGTGGTGTACATCAACAAATGCCTATGAGCAGGTGTTGTTCAGTGGCCGGTTACGCTGGATGGATGAATCAACGTTGCGTCGAGGCTGGTGGGAACACACTAACGACCACGGCTTCTTTCAAACGAGAAGCATTCTAGTGCGTTGTATTCACCAAACCACAACGAAACATTCACAGCCTCTTTTGATGTGCATAATTTAACAATCAACTGGCAACTTTGGCCATTGCGACCTGTCAAAAATGTCAATGAGGTCATCAGACCAATGGGACCTTTGGTGGCGGTGCATAAACAATCGATGTACGTAACACGCATATATTGAAAGAAGTTTTTTTTTATATATATATATATATATATATATATATATATATATATATATATATATATATATATGAATTCATACATAAATGTACATGCATAGAGCTGTTGTCAAAGGCCCTGGTGGCCGGTATGACAAGCAGAGCACTCACCGACAAGCTGATTACGAAGCAGAGTCCAGCGGGAATCATGGTCTGAGCCATCCTGTCGTACCAAAGGACAACAGATAACGTACTGCCGGACAGCAACGTCATACAATCTAAACATGAATGCAATTTAGGCACGTTCGAATGAATTGGCAACCACACAATTATCCTAACATTGCGATATAAATTCAACGGCACCCTTTCACCGTTGCGCGGGATCAACCATGTGGTATACACGCAACGGTACCTTTCTACAGTCGCACATGGTGAACAATGCGGAATAAATACAGCGGTACACTTCTGCAGTTGTCCGGGATCCATATTTTGTTGTAAACCAGAGAGGAACATGACAAAAAACTGTCAGGTGTGATGGAATGAGATTCGGAGACGCAAGAATGTTCACCTTCCACTCTTCGTTTCGATTAACCCGCACCGTCTCTGGGGGCGGGTCGTTATCCGCTCCCCTAAGGTTTTCCGCGGATAGTGAAAGAACAACGTGGCACAGCGCGCAAAAATTTTACATTTCTTTGTTCACACCACTTTAGCATGTTGTGTCAAAATCTTGAGGTCAGGTCTTCTTGGGTCAATGAGTAAGTCAAGGTCCAGTGAGGTCACCTCCAAAAAAGTTCAACCAGTCGTCACGCTTTGACGGATAAAGATATTTTAATAAAACTTATAGCGTTTGCTTATCTTTAGGGGCGCAACGAAACGCACCAGATGATTTTTAAACTTTATTTTTTCTCCGTTTTTTTATTACTTCTTAGTTTTGCTGATTTGCCTATCAGAGATAAAATCGAAGATTCTGGGTAAAGTAGGCTTTTTTATGAGAGCAAGTTGACTTCGAACAACGTTTTTTGGTCCGCTCTACCCATTAGAAAATGGAAAATGAAACAAAACTTGAAAACTGAAAATATTGAAATTTCAACATAACATTTTCATCTTTGGTGGTCAAAAATGTTGTGGCCCTGGCTGATTTCGCTTTCCTTTTCTGATTCGAAATACAACATCGTCTCCAAATCTCCACCAAAATGAACTCCCCAGAGCCAAACACATGATGTATGTCGTGGAAACCTAGGTCCCTAGTGACGTCACTTTTTGGGAAGAAATCTTCCGGTGGTGTCTGTCCCTATTCGTGGATCGCTTTCCGATGACACCTATTTCGTTTTCGTGCGACGCTTAGTTTGGAGATTATAATGGGGGGAGTTCCCTATCAACCCTCCCCGAAATGCGGTGTGAGGATATGACCGGGAAGACGGGGAGGATTAAAGAAAGGGATATGAGGCCAGAGATCAATCATCGTTTCATTCACTCAATGTGCAAGGTATCTCCGCTTGTGCTATATTTTAGTCCGAAGCTTCAAAATTGTACCCTTGATATATATATATATATATATATATATATATATATATATATATATATATATATATATATATATATATATATATATATCCCCTGCCAGCCACGGGCCGGCATGACAGCGGGGCGCCAACCCACCTGCGCCGGAGAGGACAGCTGAACAGCAGAGCAGGAGCGGCGGCAGACCAGCCAGTTCTGGTCAGTCTGGCGCGCCGAGGTGACCGGCAGAGAGCTGATGGCCGTTATATACGCCGATGACGATTATATATCCAGGCCGCGGGCGACGCTACCGCCGATTCGTAGAACTGGTGCGAGCCGATGCGGATGAGCTTGGACGCTAGGGCAAATCTGCTGCACATTGCAAGGACCTGTTTGTGACAGATGCGAACCTTTCAGATTGACACTTGGGGTTTGTCCAACACTGACCCGTTTCCATTTGTGGCAAGCACATGATCCTCTGAGAATAGGACCAGTGGTGGCTGAAGAAGATAAGAGGCCGGTGGTTTGTCTGCTCGAGTAAGCCGTATTACCAGACCTAATTAAGTTGTTGACAGGATACATGATTGGTTGCTGCTTGTGTTGTTAACCGCGATGTAAATAACAAGAGTGGTATACCGAGAGCTGTGAAGTTCGACGACGCATCGACCGGAGAATGGCACCCATCTTTAATATTTTTTATTGTAGTCACGTCTATAGTATTACCTGATTGTCCGACCCGAGCTGTGATAACTTCAGCTCGATCAAACGAAACGTGGTGATTGCAAAGCAGAATATATCTGACTACATTGTTTTTTAAATAACTTTTTTGCGTCGCAGTGTAACTTCTTCATGTATCAAAAAGTGATAAATGAAGAAGTTAATTTACTATCCGATCCAAATATATTTCTTTCCACGAAGCTAACAAAGCCGTTCCATTATCATACCATCCATATCCGTCAGATATCCAATCTGTGCTGCCTTGTAATAGGTAGCATTAATTTGTACAGCCATATGTGTAGCATTCTGCAAATCAATGGGAGGGCACAGTTCATGAAATCAATGTGTGGGCCGAAGTGGATTGTGGACCATAACACATAGTGCCCCATGTTAAAAGGTGAAATTATTGTGAGGGCAAAGCCAACATTAGGGGGAAATGTTCTTCCAAGCACAAGCAAAGCAATGCCCAGTCTACAATATGCCAATTGTTATGACCCATATTTTCAAACCATTATTATTGGCTTCATGTGTTCGGTTTGGGTTATTTTAGCCTCCTTGCCATCTGATGTAGCCCTTTGGTTTATTTTTTATGGGCCTGGTAAAACCAGCATAAATTATGGAGGGAAGATCAACATTGGGAGTGGAGAAGCATGGCCTCCGCAACATGATGAATATCGACGCCCATAATGGGCCTCATTTTATGTTCCAAGTCTCCCAAAATTAAAAAGAGAGGAATATATTCGTTCCCTTCCCTGCTTTACTGCAGGAATCCCTCCCCCGCCCGGTAACGCCGCCCCTATGCACCCTGCACTAGCACGTCTTATAATCTGCCTTGCGTTACCTCAGCCTCCCAGCGCCTGATGAGTGGTGGATAAATTGTGGGATGGATAGGAGGGGGAGGAGACTTTTTAGAGGCGTGCCGGACCATAGAGGTTATTTGCGTAAAATACTTGACAAACAAAAACTTTAAACTTTTGTTGTGTCCCGCCGCGATTTCACGAGCTCCGGCGCGTTATTTTTTCTGGGCCTTACGCGATATTTTAAAATAACCTAGTTGTATGCTTAGGGATCTGGAGCGATTTTCTTGGCTCAGACAATGATTCTTCAGAACTTATGCATATTTTAAAAGGCTCTAGCTTGATCTTCGTCAAATCCTGGTGCGATATTTTGGTTCACGCTGTGTCTGCAGAGAGGAATTTTTTTATATGTTCCAACCTGAAATTTTGGAACTTCCGAAGGGAAATTTTGATCCCGAGCGCGAGTTCGCTGGGTGAGTCGTGCTTAGTTGTATCCATGCGCGATTTTGGCAGACCCCAGTGCAAATTTTCGAGGGCCCGGTACTAGTTTTGGTGCTTGCTATATTCATTTGAAGCCCCCTACGAAAATTCTGGGGCCTAGGCGAGAGTTTTTGGGTCCTCAAAGCGATTTTGGGTGATGTTGGCGAGGTTCTTGGGAGCCCACACCTTCAAGGGGGAGCATTTTCCTCTTTGGTACGCCACTGGGGCTGCTCAACGAGTTTTGCAACCGATGACATCCTTTCAGACTATAAATGCCCTCCGGATAATTTTCTTTTGGGACATGTTCTGTATTGCCCGATGCTCGGGTCGATTTGGTGGAACACCTTTGATATTTTTTTGGGGAGTCGAGTTATATTTTTTGGTAAGCCCCCTGCACGATATTTTTAGGCCCAGGTACGATTCTTCGGGCTCCCGGCGCGTTTTCTTTTCAATGCACCAACACGGTTTTTCACTGTGCCTGACGCTTCTTCTACATGGCCAGTGTGGACGCACTCCCTAAAGCCAAAATAACTAAGTGACACTTCTTTTTGGTAATCGGCGCAATTTGTGTGGCCGCAAAGTAGCATTCCGGTTAGGATTTGATTTTTGCAAAGCAGCCGCGACTTGTAGGGCTCCGGTGCGATTGTGTTGGCCCCCAAGGGAGTTTTTAAGGGCAGCGGCGTGGAATGATTGGTCCCATCGGAATTTGCCTGATCCATAGTGCGAGCTTGGGTCGCTTTGAAATATTTTGACGGGTCCCTCGCGTTTTTGGGCTTTAGGTGCGATTGTTGAGATTCGTTGGTGGTTTCGGTGTTTTTTTTGTGGTCTCGATGAGTCTTTCGGTCCCAGGTGCGACCTGTCGAGCCCCTAACGTGATTTCCAGGGACCCGGGAACGACTTTCTATACCCCCAGGTTTAACGAAATTTTCAGAGCCCGGCCCAACATGTTAGACCCCCGTCGTGCTTTCCATGAATCCCGATCAGTCTTCTTAGCCCACACTGTGATTTTTTTCAGGGGCCCCGGTGCGGACTTTGGGCTCCAGTGTGATATTTATGAGTCCTGGTCGGACATTTTGGGACCCAGCGCGATTTTCATGGTCCCCATCCCGACGTTTTGGGCCCCAGTGTGATTTTCAGGGATTCGGCCAGTCTTTTTGGGGCCCCAACGTCATGCTCATGGACTTTGGTGAAACTTCCTGGGGATCGACGTGATTTCCATGAGCCCTTACACAACCTTAAGACATGTTCTCAGGGCCACTTTTTGTGGACTTTTCGGTGCAACTTTTTGGGACCCCAACATCATTTTATGGGCCAATCCGCTTTTGGGCCTCAATGTGATTTTCGTGGACCTTGTTGCGGTTTTGGTGCCCCAAACGTTATTTTCAGTGCTCCTATGCTCAAATCTTTGATGCCCTCAATATGATTTTTGGGGCCGGATGCGATGTTTTATTCGGGCCCCGAACTGTATTTTCAGGGCATCAGGCATGCTGCGAACAGTCACTGCGTTTACGTGGCCATCCGGGCAAGCGCCCGGCTGCCGCCCTTTGCCGTTCGGAAGTCCAGCTAATAGAGGCCACCAAGTAGCAGTTCTTTCAAACCAAGTATGTGCGATCCGGACGAGGTTTCCCCAGACTACCACTCAAGCCACAAGAAGTTCTGAGGATCTTAGTTGGAGCACAATTTTATTACAGCATCCATGAACTCCGAAATGCGCGTCTGCGTGAGGCGAGCAAGGATGCTCACTTGCGTGTCCGTGAATAATTCAGTTTCAATTTATGACAATTTAGCAGCATATATGCTATGCGAAGTTCGTTTACTAAGGGTAGCTTGCCTTCAGTTGTCCATTTCATTATCACTGATGCTTGCGCATTGCAGATATAGCCGTTGGTGTATCATTAATATCAAATTCGTAACGCAACATTTTTGTTTAATGACTATGCTGATCGGTTCAAATCGTAGTACCAGCATGACTAGTCTTAATTGTGCTGCTTTCTTGGCTGGAGATTGTAAGTAATAGGTTGAATAAGTGAATAGGTTTCTTCAAACTCTGTTTAAAGAATTGCTTTGAAACCATCATGTTTTTGTTGTTAATGCCTGCCAACGCAAAAAGGAAGTATTTATGGGAGGCGTATTTAAATCCAGACCCTGGGAGTGAAGAAGGCTTTCCAAATTGTTATTTTATGAAGTCCACATATGGCCTTCATTAAACAAGAAGCACTCTTTAAGGTGTAAAAAAGCATTTAAAGAGCTGGTCATTTGACCGTGCTTCAGTTTATTTGACCGGGACACAACTGGGTTTGGTTACATTACACTGGCCGGCCGCGGCCTTTGCCTCCAACATGTGTGGTATTTTGCACCTCTAGTAGTGAGCGTGGCAATAAGCACCACACCTATCCACCACAGGCGACTCGCGCCCAGCCCAGCTAACTACACCACCTGTCGACTGGTGACGGTGTCACCGGCGCCCAGCCCAGCTAACTACACCACCTGTCGACTGGTGACGGTGTCACCGGCGCCCAGCCCAGCTAACTACACCACCTGTCGACTGGTGACGGTGTCACCGGCGCCCAGCCCAGCTAACTACACCACCTGTCGACTGGTGACGGTGTCACCGGCGCCCAGCCCAGCTAACTACACCACCTGTCGACTGGTGACGGTGTCACCGGCGCCCAGCCCAGCTAACTACACCACCTGTCGACTGGTGACGGTGTTACCGGCGCCCAGCCCAGCTAACTACACCACCTGTCGACTGGTGACGGTGTTACCGGCGCCCAGCCCAGCTAACTACACCACCTGTCGACTGGTGACGGTGTCACCGGCGCCCAGCCCAGCTAACTACACCACCTGTCGACTGGTGACGGTGTCACCGGCGCCCAGCCCAGCTAACTACACCACCTGTCGACTGGTGACGGTGTCAACGGACACACGGAGCACCGATCCATTCAGCCAAGCCACCACCAGTCTGTCGGGAGTCGGAGAAGCTCACCGTCGGCCGTCGACCCTGCACAAGCCTCCCCCCAACAGAGATCACTCGAGATGGAGCGTCACACGCTGGCGGCGGCAGCGGAGGAATGTCATGTCGGGCCGCTCCTGCAGCGCAACTCATCGTGTCTGCACGACCCGACCGAGCGCTGGTGAGTCCCCCGTCGACCATCAGACGTGCAGTGCATACCAGATAACTAAAGACAAGTACATACAATTGCTGGCCGGCGGTCGTGCGTGACGAGTCGGAGTACATCAGGAAAGTTCGTCACATCAACGGCGTCAGCGTGGGTCTCGGTTTACATACTTTTGAGTGGCCGTTGCCCTCTCTATGTTGGCTTCCCACCTATAACGTCTACTTTCAGCGTGAGACCATGAGGTGCCCCCCCCCCCCAAGTGCAAGGGGTCCAAATTGCGTCGAGCCACGAAGGAAGCGTTTTGAGCCTCATAAGATTACGCAGACACAATTCGCGCCTGGGCCCAAAAATATCGCGCCGGGGCACAATATCGACCCCTGGCTGCGGAACATCACGCCGGGTCCGAAAAAAACACCCGAGCGCTAAAAAAAAACTCGGAAGATGCCATAAATATCGAGTCAGGACCACGGAATCTTGCATCGGGGACCAAACAATTTGCGGCAGAGCCCGAGAATTCGTGCCTGAGCCCAAACGATCGCTTCGCGGGTACAAAGAATCACACTGGAGTTCCAACCAATTAGTGTGGGTGGAATTCAAATTTATGAAACATAACCCAAAAATTTACATCGGGACATAAAGAAATAATGCCGTGGTGCCTAACCGAAACAGAGATCTAAAAAAAAAACACGAACGCCCGGCCCCGGAAAATCGCCTTGAAGCTTCAAAATTCACGTCAGAGAACTAAAAAAGTTGCATAGGTCCCGGAAAATCCATATAGAACGCAATGCCTAAATTATACGCTTTATTTGTGCTAGCATTGTTCAGGTACATGTTGGCATATGTCAAATGGTCACCTCAAAAGATATGTTGGCACATGTTAGCACACGCCATATGGTCACCTCAAGACACAAGCTGCCACATGCTACAGGGCCACCCCAAGACACATGTTGACACATGTCACATGGCCACCTCAAGGCACGCGTTGTTGAACACAAGACTGCTGTCAGTTGTCCTACTCAGTTATCAGTTCCAGTAACCCAGCTAGTTCTCTTCTAAACACAAATGTGATGAAGAAGACATAAAACTAACATGAACTATAATTGTGACCTTCTCCCAAACACTGGCACCGGATGCGACACAAACACAGCCAATTCTGACACGTCATGGAACGTCATGCTACGTGGCGCAGCAAACCAGATGATGGCACGTCATGGAACATGGCACACCAATCCAGATGATGGCACGTCATGGAACATGGCGCACCAATCCAGATGATGGCACGTCATGGAACATGGCACACCAATCCAGATGATGGCACGTCATGGAACGTGGCGCACCAATCCAGATGATGGCACGTCATGGAACATGGCGCACCAATCCAGATGATGGCACGCCGAGACACGGCACAAGAAAAGGCGCCATTTTTAGAAAGAGGTACATCTAGATTGATGACGAAAAGACACAATGCCAAACCGGGGTGTCTTTTTGTGTACCTTTGGAAGGGCTCAGGCAAACCCAACTTTCATTGAGCGGCCCCAATGAGTACTTGAACCACTCCCATTTTTTTTAAAAGAAAACAAATTGTTTATTTGCTTATTTGTTTATTGGGGGCGTGGATGGCCGAGTGGTTAAGGTGGTGAGCTCTGGGTACCAAAGGTCCCGGGTTCAACACTCGCACCACTCGGGACATTTCCCAATCCCGCGACCCACCGGCGAAGCAGCGTGGGCGGCGCCCCTGGCGGTGATCGTGCGTGAAGTGTTTCGAGAACCACCGAATACACAACAACAATTATTTGCTTATTGTCCGTAATCTCCAACAGCATGTTCAGCCCGTTACAGGTGAAGTCGTGAGTTAAGAAGCTTAACCATAACAGCAGCATTAAACAGGTAAAAGGCTGGCAAGGGTACATCGATGCGCGATGGCTATGCACTGATTAAGTTGTGGGCATGTGACACAGCACACGCATGTCTTAGCACACACCCGAGTCTTAAGAGTACTAAGAGTCTTAAATGCATTCAGTAAATCCGCGAATATGTCCGGACTTGGCGTCCTCGCCAAAAATATGTTCGTCTCTCTTAGTAATCTGTTTAACAAGCCACATCAAGTAGTTTCCACATGTGCATGTGGCGCAAGAGATGATACCGGTTGACTGGTTTTCCTGACTGGACGCATAATCCGATACAATAAAGCAATGAGTCCGCCCTACCTCAGATGTCTCGTAACAACATGATGTCGTTCTGTACGCGATGAGTCCGTCCTACCGCAGAAGGTGTCTCCAAACAATATCGTTCTCTACGCGATGAATGGACACATAAGAGCATGTTATAAAAGGGAAGAAGGTCCTGGTGTTCCAAAGATTCCGCCGTCTGGGTGCGTCATTGCAGCACACAACTGGTCACATTAAAACCGTGTGATTTGCCCTGTCTATCCGGGTCAGGTTTGCCGTGGCTGACCTGCCCAAGAGAGGTGAAAAACTGCTTACTGGTCTAACCGAGTAGGAGACGAATAATTGCTCAATAACGTACTCAGAAGTCAATACTACGAGAAGGCAAAGTTACCACTCAAACCTACTTTTCCATTCCGGAACGACATACCCAGGTTTTTTATGAAGCAACTGATGCAAAAATTAACTTAACACAAATTAACAATGTTTAATTTATTACTAGTTTCCTTGGCGGTGAGGGGACAGCCTCTAACTGGCAAGAGTTGTTACCTGGCGAGTAAAAACAGGTAGCCGTTCAGACTAGTTGATTTTGATTTGGATGGGATTTTAGCTCTTATTGCCTTACTCTTATGAGTTATCATCTGGCGAGGGAACGGAAATCGTCCTACAAAATAACTTACTTTGATTTGAATGGAATTTAGTTCTTAATGCCTTACTCCTGAATTCTTCGCTTTTCAGTGTTATGGAAGGTGCGACAACGGGCAACACAGATGCGACAAAACTGGTTCATATGCGTGCGGTATCGATTGTAGCGCGTCTAGGTGGTTTTTGTATACGGCCTTGGCGATTTATGGCATTGATACTCGTCATAAAATATCTTTCAGCGAGCCTTGTTGCTGTGCTTGATGCTCTGTGTCTGTAATAATGGTTGAGAGGCATGGTCGACATCCGTCACGGATGAAAATACGTTGTGGACACTTGAACTGTACTTTCAATGGCGAAAGGAAGAATCTGAAAAAGTATCGCGAACACCTAACACACCGGATGGCGCAGTATTCTGAATAATTGAAGTCAAGATCGAGTCACTACGTAGCTGCCATTTCCGTCGTCCAGTCCTAAAGGGCCATCAGTGTCTGCTAATCAGACGAGCTGTACTGAATCCGACTGTGGTGTTGGAGAGGGTTAGACATTATATGACGTAGCTCATTCCCTCCCCCCTAGCGTGCGGCGATTTGTGTGGTGTGTGCCGAGTTGTACTGCGCCTCACTATGTTATCGGGCCATACTTGTAGATGCTTGATTAATGTTTCATCGGTTCGCAAACCCCAGCAGTGTATTGTGGCAGTGACGTGGGATGAGCGAGCTGTAATGAACCCGGCTTTGTTATAAGTGTGCGCTTGGATATATTTTATTGCTGGCTCACTCGTTGGTGATTCGAACAGTTGGTACCAAATATTGCCAAATCGGTGGCATATCGTATTCCAGCTTCATACCCTCTTGCTATGCGCAGTTTTCGACATGGATCTACTTCAAACGTAAAGATATTTCCATCAATTGTGTATTACTGTTGCTTTGCTGAAACGTGTGCTTAGTCATTGGTATCATATTTAGAACACAAATTGCATCGCAATCTAAATGTAGCAAGTAAAAAGTTCGGAACAATCCATTCTCGCCTTTGCGTGAGTCCATCCGGCGTGCATGACAAAATACGGCATTGTTTAAGAAAAGGAGACAAAATCGTGCCTTTGGAGTTTCGCAGGAGACGTTGCCAACGTTTTGTTTTTGCTTCTATGCCCAGATGACAGAGGAACATTCAAGGCGAGAACCCTATAATGTTCGCGCTATATGTAGTCAACAGAGGACTTTTCGAAAATTTACTAGCAGGTACTCCTGTTTACATTGATCTAATAAACAGCCCTAGCTCTCGATTGACAGTTCATCCATTCTCTGCACATGATGTGCGAGTTTCAATTTACTGTCCAGGTACACTTTCAGGTCTCGCATCACACTCTCATGCTGTGGCGCCATATCGTGTGCATTATACTGGAAACACACAAACACCACGTGCATCTTAAATGGTTCAAGGACAGCATCCAGTCTGCGGACCATCTGCAGAGGGAATTCATATCCCTCTGCAGGTGTGTAGCGTCATTCACAGACGTCACCATCCTAAAAATGTTGACGTCATCAGGAATCGTTAGACATTCCGAGTGAATTCCGGAAGGCAGGTCGTTCACAAACAGAACACATAACAAAGAGGTCAGCAAACTCCCTTTCAGTTAATCGGAAGTGACGTCAGCCCGGTGCGAGACCGTCCTGTTGACCATCACTCGCAGGCGGCGACCAATCTGGTACGAGCGAATCAGAGATATAATTTTGTCTGAAGCATGATATGCATTTTCGAATGTGGGTATCGACGGTTTATGGTTGACAATCTGAAAAGCCGTAGAGTAGTCTGTTTAGAATGTATCGTCTGGTAGCCGGCTACGATCGAATCCCAGTCATGCTGTGACCACTCCAATGTGACCACTCCAAACATTATAAATGTGTATTTTTCTAGAACCTTGCCACACAGACAATGAAGATAATCGGCTGGGTAGTTTCCCGGCATTTTTCGGCTTTCTTTATTATTTTTCTGTTCTTTTTGTAAGTGTGACGATTGTTATTGTCCACCGGTTCGGTGGAACTTCTCACTACCAAATTGAAAGACTACAAATTATGTGCAACTGAGCGCATAATTGGTTAGCACACTTTCAGAGGATTCGAGCGCCGATCTAATCCGGTCCACAAATTTTGTGCGGGTCAACTCCAATGAGAGGCGTGTGCATTTGTTCTAGTTAAGGCTTTACGTTAGGAAAATCCGTAATCCGGAAGTACTAGGTACTGGGTTACAGACCATGCTGATAACTTGGCTTGGAAGGCTCTGTTCAGCATGCTCCCGCATCCAACGTCATCGCTGATTAACGCGTTTCCGTCGAACAGATTCAGAATGGATCCATTCGCCTTAAAACATTCTTTGTAATCACCAGCAACGCTTTGGATCAGTCTTACAATCTTCTATACTATTCCCCACAGATAACTGCAGTAGCTGCGTCCGATCGGACTGCTAAAGAAGTCGCGCTTCTCCGTAAAATCACGACGAATCACGATGTCATTCGAATGTGTTTTCATCCGACGATGTGCACCTTCTTTTGCGGCTAGTGCACGCCTAGCCTCACCGTCGAACCAGGGCGGGAGTCCACGGCGAGGAGTCACGACCGGCACATGGTCACGAATAGCGGCTTCGATTAACGAGTAAAACAGCTCAACAACATTGTCAACATCTAAACCATCCATCACGTCCCACAGTAGATGTTCAACGTGTTCCACAGTAGAACGAATGCCCTGCTGTACTACCGATAGAAAGCACCAAGTTTAGAATGTGGTTGGCTCTTGTAGCTAGTGTGATGTTGGGATTGCTGAAGCCATCCGAGCTTTCTTATGAGCGACCCCAATACGGATTTGAGCCATCCCAACTGTTTTGAAGGCGAATACAGTAGCCATTAGGGCAACAAACTCCCCCGGACGAGGCACCGCCTTTCCGTGGTGGTGGTGGTGGGGGTGGGGGAGGGGGAGGGGTTGCGTGATCCAGCTCCAATCCTACCGGCGAGGGGTCAGACGAAGAGTGCCTCACTCGTTCGTCCATCCATAAGCTAAAACCATTGATACCAGCTAACATTAGTATGGGCGCTCTTTGACCAGCGCTGTCGATGCGCCCCTAAGCCCAAACAACTAACCAACTAGAGCAACAGTTAACATTGCAAGCAATTCCAGAGAGCAGTCATTGTGTTCTTGCTTACGTGTCCGTATAAAGTCGAAGAGTGTTCTTCAACTGTGAGGGACGATCGACACAGGAAAGTGACTGCAACAGTTCGACACATACCGCAAGGTGGTGCCGCCAGGAATATAGTGAGGAAGTGGAAGTGGTCTTGAGTTCAACCAACAACCTCAGCTTATCGCATGTGCGAGAAGAGGCATGCCGATAATGCTGCATACAGAGCAGAATCTTTATGATAGTACGGACCTACTCACACCGTAATAGCACCAAAGTTTTGGGTAGTCGGCATTTACCTTGGCCACGTAATGCGCTTTATATTCGACAGACACATATGCAGTGTTGATGGGCTCAGATGGGTTCTGTAGGCTCCCGTCCACAAGCATCTGCACCTTCGAACATTTTAGTCATCCCAATAATTTTGATAAATAACACCCTTGATACCAGAGATGCCAAGCTTCCACAGAATGACTAAATCAGCACAGCCTCTACATTTCAAGTTTCTTCCATGCCTACACACATACTTAACCCCTGCCGTCACGGGGGGTTTCAACCCCCCTCAGGTTTTTTTCGCGGATAGTGGACGAACGGCGCGTGGCAGAGCGCCCAAATTTGGCATATCTTTTCCCACATCAATTTGACATGCTGCTTCAAAATTTCGAAGTCAGGTCATTTAGGGTCAACGGGCTAGTCAAGGTCAAGTGAGGTCACCTCCAAAAAAGTTAAACCAGTCGTCACGCTTTAACGGATACAGATATTTTAATGAAACTTTCAGTGTTTGCTTATCTTTAGGGATGCAACAAAACGTACCAGTGTAATTTTTCATTTTGTTTCGTTTTTGACTACATATAAATTTTGCATATTTGCCAATTTCAGCCCAAATATAGGATTCTAGCTAAAATAAGCATTAAAAAAAATTAGGGCAAGATGACTTCCAACAACGTTTCTCGGTCTGCTCTACCCATTGGAAAAGGAAAATTAAAGAAAACTTGAAAACTCAAAATTTTAAATTTCAAAAAAAATTTGTGAGCCCCAAAAAATCATGGCCCTGGTCGATTTCCCTGCTCCTTTCTCATTCCAATTCTTTTTTTTCTTCATATATCTCCAAAATGAACGCCCCAGAACCAAAAACATAATGTAAGTCGTGAAAGTCGTGAAAATATATCTGCCTTGTTGACGTCACTTTTCGGGGGAATTTTTTTTTGTTTGGGGGGAGGGGGGGGGTGGACCCGGACCCTACTCGTCGGGGGCTTTCCGATGACACCTCTTTCGTTTTCGTGCGATGCTTAGTTTGGATTTTAGAGGGGGGTTACTAACACCCCCCGAGACGGGGTGTGAGGATCTGACCGGAAAGACGGCGCGGGTTAATCCTTTCCTCTGACCATCGTGGAATCAGCATAAAGGCAATTTCAGATATATGCTTTAATTTTGTTCCTAAGGATAGTCCGGCAATGGTAAAATATTTGCACGGCAAATTCTGATGTTACAACAAAAGACACACGCGCCATTTTACTAGTTCGCTGTGCCGTTCCACCATGCTAAGAGCTGTAGCTTTGGTATCAACCAAGGTAGGCAACTACCGATTCGAGATTGGAAGGCATTCGTGAGCCATTTGGAGAGAACTATGAGAATGTTGGACATACCTACTTGCCTACTACCGCCGAATATCTCCAAATGTTTCCAACTAGGTATCAGCCCAATGATTAATTTTCATTCTTTAATGGGTGCAGTGGACCGAAAAACGTTGGAAGTCAGCTTGCTCCATAACATGCGAGCATGCATTACACATCTAATGCCAAATCACAGTTGCGAACAAACCGAGTAGAGTTGTTGGAATTGATCGTCCTGGCGCAACGTCCTTCCGGTCATGTAACTGGCCCAACTCCAACAGGGCGCCGTCATCTCAACTTCGTCCGCTGCTCCTCCGATTCCTCGAGGTCAGGGTCAGCACAGGCTGGCATCATTCCATGACTGCGCCTCGCCGACCTCACGCCTCATTGGCCCCAGGTTGCCGCTGATTGGCTGTTCATATGCCGCAGCAGGCTGCATGCCATGCGTCGGCTCGGGTGATGCTGTGCACGCGGTACTCCGAGGGAGTTCCCTGGCGGCGGCTCGGCGGCGTCTCACACATGGTTGGCGGCGCGGCCCGCCAAGTGCCCATGAATCACCATGAATCACCCGGCGACCACGTGGCTGGTTGCCAACTGCAGGCCCGGCAACTCAGATAGCCGGTGCGGTAAATACCCCAAAAGGCGCGTGCTCATCTGACGGCTCCATTACGTCACTGCGCTGTGGGGCCACTGCGAGGGCTGACGGACGATGGTGAAAATGAAGGGAAGCAACATTGCATCACGTTGTTCTAACGGACGCTTACGTGAGCTAAGGTCACGGAAGTATGGTGGATCATAGGTGGAGCTTCCTGCTGGTATGCATGTATGCGCTCCCTTCGGATGTTACTCTCCTACACCAATATGGCGCCATGGCGAGCTCTGAGTGAGAAAGTTCAATTGAAGCGCTGCATTACACCGTGAATCACTGTTGGAAGTTGCGTGAGAGCGAAAATGTCTCGGTGTTTTCTTTCTTCTAGCACATATTACAAGCACTTCATGAAGAATATTGGGATGCCAATGTCCCTAAACCAAAAATGAAAAGTGCACATCTGAACCTGAGCTAGGATACTAGAACACAAAATCCAGGAACAAAAGCGTCATTACGATTTCAAAATCGTTGCGGTGAGTTCTGGCCGGGCCGAGCATCTTACATTGTGGAGGTGGGTTCAGACCGGGCCGAGCAGATGACATTGTGGAGGTGGGTTCAGACCGGGCCGAGCAGATGACATTGTGGAGGTGGGTTCAGACCTGGCCGAGCAGATGACATTGTGGAGGTGGGTTCAGACCTGGCCGAGCAGATGACATTGTGGAGGTGGGTTCAGACCTGGCCGAGCAGATGACATTGTGGAGGTGGGTTCAGACCTGGCCGAGCAGATGACATTGTGGAGGTGGGTTCAGACCTGGCCGAGCAGATGACATTGTGGAGGTGGGTTCAGACCGGGCAGATCAGATGACATTGTGGAGGTGGGTTCAGACCGGGCCGATCAGATGACATTCTGTATCGCATACACGCAAGTGGACTCGCTCCAGCTGCGCCCTCCCGCATAATAACCATAATGGATGTAGCCAGAGATTCCATTTTTTCGGGTGGTGGGGGTGGGGGTGGGGGTGGGGGTGGGGGGGGGGGGGGGGAAATAAGGGACGTGGTAAGTTTGAACAGGATAGAGGGAATATCCATTCCCTACCCCTCTATCCCCTATCCCTAGGAATAACCCCTAACACAGGGCTTATCACTCCCCGAAGTCAAGAAAAAAGTCCTTGGATTTCAGCCACTTCTTTTTCAATGTAATTTTCAGCCACTTCTTTTTCAATGTAATTTTCAGCCACTTCAATTCAATGTTCAATGTATTTCGGTTTTCAGATTTACCATTGTTAAAAATGATATTTGAAAGACTAAAAGTTCCGACAAACTTACTCAGTGTTACTACTTATTGTTGCCTATGAACATCTAGCCTTATGTCGTATGTGCTGGACCTAATCTCACGGCTACCATAAAGCAACGCTGTTAGTATGTTATATGTTGCCCTCTTGTAGCAGGAAAAACATAAAATATGGGACGGCGGTTTTATGGTAGCAAATATGGACATGCTTTCCTGTTTTGACCTCTCCCATGCCTTTCTGTTTTTCATGGACACATTTCGATGCAATGATAACCAGGGCGGATAAGGGGTGTGGTACAGAGGGCATGTGCACCACCCCCACGTGGAAGGTGGCGTCCTTCAGGCTGAGAAAGGGCGTCCCTCTGAAAAGGCTTCAGTGTAACCAGTGTAATTTTTTTTAGCCGGAGGCACCTTTACGAGATAAAAAGGCACCCCCTTGGAAAGAATTGCACCCTTCAAAAAGGGCGGAGTGCAACCCGCTCCTCGTATTTTGCATCCAGAGGCGCCCTTCCAGGTACTTTCGAGGTGGCGTCGCTCCAAAGGAATGGCGCCCCTCCAGACAAGTGCGCCACGACAATTCCTGGATCCACCACTGATTACAACATTACTCTCTCGCGATTATGAACTCCATCCAGTCATAATTGTCTGCATTCATGTATGACTTCTCTTGCAAATTTGACATCAGTTGAACCATTGAGAGGAAAGCGGACAATTTGAAGACAAAAAGTTCGATATTTTATATGCCTGGAACAGCAACGTGACAGTGTAAATAAAAATACAGCGACGAGAGCACCTCCCAAGTCGGTTACGACGGATTTCTTTGGGAGCCCCTAGTCATAGGACACGAGTGCTTGCTATCACATCGGCTACAAACAAAAATAAATTTAACCCTCCTATTCCTTTTACACTCAATCATTATACACAAGCCGGACCTTCGACGCCTTTCAAAATATTTTGATATCTCAACTTTCTGATACCGTACGGCAAGCCCCGTCGAAACTAACACCCACATAATGCAAATTGAAGCCATAGCCACGAAACGACAGAACTCTGAAAATTAAACTAAAAGGCTTTGACATTCAGGCTGATCTGACATGTCCCGGGTTAAAATGTTACTCGAGGATTGCCCACGAGCTATCTCTTGATACCAAACATGGGTAACTTTCGGAGAAAAGGAAGAAACGCCCGAACGAAGGAATTCATTTCTTCGGTCGCCCCGACCGAAGAAATGAATTCTATCTTTTATTTTGAAAATTAATGTGATTTCTGAACAGTTTGCTCAAGTACCTCGCAGCGCGTCGAATGACCCCACTTGAAGAAATTTGAAGACGTAGCGACGAGGCGCGAGGACTTCGAACAATAGCTAATCTTCGGTCTTGTGGTTTCATACTGACATGTCCTGGTTTGAAATGTTACTCGTGTTGCACCACGGGCTTGATACCAGATGTGAGTAGATTATGGCGAAGAAAAAAATTGTGAGGCGACCAAAAAAGTCAGTATGTTCTCGCATCTGGGCATAACCAGTTGTATAGTGCGACTATGAAGCTGCATGTGCGTTGTTAGCGACATGCATGGTGCGAGTCATCGTATATATCTTGCTTCTGTGAAATATTTCCATACTTTGCTCCATTGTGTGCATTGACTTGTAGCGGTGATGTTCACGAGCCACGCCAACCCACGTAGGTTAAGGAAGGAAAATGTTGAAAGTGCGTTTCCAACCACCGCTGTTCCGCTGTTCAGAATATGCACAACTGTCTCATTACTGTGCCTATACCTGTCTTCACCAGATCGTTTCACTGTCCCTTGTTTTCACGTAGTAACATTGAAAAGCGCTTGAACGAACCCACTCTAAATTCATATCGTTCACGGCGTATGGCACCAACTCACATAAACGGACGCCAAGAATATAAAATGGTGACTCATGGCACCGGTGCTAAGACAAATGTACTCATTGATATCTGGAATCAAACACCTGATCTCAGGATACTCCTCATTATATCTAGTATTGAGACTAACCCCGGTCCTCCTTTCGTCGACCGTGCACGAATAAAAATAAGTCACGTAAACATAAACGGTTATCGGCAGATGGCCCAGCTCTGCCGCCAACTGGTCGTCTATCGGCAGTGCTGGACCGTCCACTGGCAGTGCTGGACCGTCCACTGGCAGTGCTGGACCGTCCGCCGGCAGTGCTGGACCGTCCGCCGGCAGTGCTGGACCGTCCACTGGCAGTGCTGGACCGTCCACTGACAGTGCTGGACCGTCCGCCGGCAGTGCTGGACCGTCCACTGACAGTGCTGGACCGTCCACTGACAGTGCTGGACCGTCCACTGGCAGTGCTGGACCGTCCGCCGGCAGTGCTGGACCATCTGTTGGCAGTGCTGGACCGTCCACTGGCAGTGCTAGACCGTCCACTGGCAGCGCTGGACCGTCCGCCGGCAGCGCTGGACCGTCCACTGGCAGCGCTGGACCGTCCACTGGCAGCGCTGGACCGTCCACTGGCAGCGCTGGGGCGTCCACCGGCAGCGCTGGACCGTCCACTGGCAGTGCTGGACCGTCCGCCGGCAGCGCTGGACCGTCCACTGGCAGCGCTGGACCGTCCGCCGGCAGCGCTAGACCGTCCACTGGGAGTGCTGGACCGTCCACTGGCAGCGCTGGACCGTCCACTTGCAAAGGCTGATTATCCACCGGCAGCGCTGGACCATCCACTGGCAGTGCTGGACCGTCCACTGGCAGCGCTGGACCGTCCACTGGCAGCGCTGGACCGTCCACTGGCAGTGCTGGACCGTCCACTGGCAGTGCTGGACCGTCCACTGGCAGCGCTGGACCGTCCACTGGCAGTGCTGGACCGTCCGCCGGCAGCGCTGGACCGTCCACTGGCAGCGCTGGACCGTCCACTGACAGTGCTGGACCGTCCACTGGCAGCGCTGGGCCGCCCGCCGGCAGCGCTGGGCCGTCCACTGGCAGCGCTGGACCGTCCACTGGCAGCGCTGGACCGTCCACTGGCAGCTCTGGACCATCTGTTGGCAGCGCTGGACCGTCCACTAGCAGTGCTGGACCGTCCACTGACAGCGCTGGACCGTCCACTGGCAGTGCTGGACCGTCCACTTGCAAAGGCTGATTATCCACCGGCAGCGCTGGACCATCCACTGGCAGCGCTGGACCGTCCACTGGCAGCGCTGGACCGTCCACCGGCAGCGCTGGGCCGTCCACTGGCAGTGCTGGACCGTCCACTGGCAGCGCTGGACCGTCCACTTGCAAAGGCTGATTATCCACCGGCAGCGCTGGACCATCCACTGGCAGCGCTGGACCGTCCACTGGCAGCGCTGGACCGTCCACCGGCAGCGCTGGGCCGTCCACTGGCAGTGCTGGACTGTCCACTGGCAGCGCTGGACCGTCCACTTGCAAAGGCTGATTATCCACCGGCAGCGCTGGACCGTCCACTGGCAGCGCTGGACCGTCCACTGGCAGCGCTGGACCGTCCACCGGCAGCGCTGGGCCGTCCACTGGCAGTGCTGGACCGTCCACTGGCAGCGCTGGACCGTCCACTTGCAAAGGCTGATTATCCACCGGCAGCGCTGGACCATCCACTGGCAGCTCTGGACCATCTGTTGGCAACGCTGGACCTTCCACTGGCAGCGCTGGACCGTTCACTTGCAAAGGCTGATTATCCGCCGGCAGCGCTGGACCACCTGCCTCCCCGGGCTTTTTCATTGATGTATGCCTATCGTTGAAGTGGGTGCAACCTTCGGTTAGGACGTGCGAATGAGTGGAGGAATTCTGAGCATATTCCGACCGAAAATTAGGGGAACAGTTTGAGTTCGAGGCTTGATTATCACAAAACGTTATTGCTGATAATCAATAATCATGCTACACACAGACACAGCGGCGAAGCCGGGGGTGGGGGGGGGGCGGTGGAGCTGCAGCCATCCACGTGGAGGGTTGGAGTGGGCCTTGAGACAGGGCAGGGACTCGGAATATATATTAATTTAGCGGTCTATTTTGACCAAGAATACCCTGTTCCACTATATTTTGCGATCTGAAGTCTCAGAGGTTCCAAAGCACACCATACATGCAGCGCGGGAACAGTTGTGAAACGACGATGTCGAGTTCATATTGGGTGCTGGCCGGTTACATAGGAGAAACTTTGACAGACTTGCGAAACCCCTAACTATGATTCAACTCGATTGAAATTAAATACTTTGAGGTTTCTCATCCAACGTCACCAAATGATAGATTATTCCGTTAAAATTGTAAACTCTTTGTTTTTAAAACGCTCTGACATTCAGCGACTTTTGTGGGTACCAAATCTTAAATATTATTATCTCGAAGACGCAATTGCTTCTGTATGTCCTGGTGGTGCTGACACCAATACCTGTAGGCATGTATTATTGTCAAACGGAAGGTACCATTATTTCTCGCTATGAAACACCGAAGGTCAGAATACCTCTTTAGGAGCAGAGCAGACAAGCTGAGTCTTCCGAAGCGCATGGCCATCGAGCTCGAAACATTGCCGGTCAAATTTGTCCATTTTCCATTTCATTCCAACTACATTTTCACTTGGTTGTCACATGCAAACAAAGAGCACCACATTCCCATGGTGAAGACAGTATCCTGAAATTTGGATGTTCACCAGTCAACGGAGAGAGGGTATCGTAAAAAGGAAGCTATTGCTTTTTAACTTGCATGTGCATATGGGTAGCACGTATTGATCGGTAGTTTTTGATGACCCTTTGCACTGTATCATTTTAAACAGAACGAGATCCCTTCACCAGAAAACCAGATATTTTAACCCTTTGAACCTAGAGGCTGCAGATGGTGCCAAGTCATGCTACAATGCAGGGCAATGGCATCTCTTTGCCTTTAGCATCTCTGTTGTCTTCATAAATCAACTTCACGGCAATGCAGCTCTCACCAGCCACAAGGTTGTTTTAGGGCATTTGATCTCCTTCAGACGTACAAGTAAAAAGTTGTCCTTTGTTGAGGAGGAATAAGCAATGTCTACACGTTATCATTAAGTGGACATTTCTGATGTTCTGGGCACTAATGGAAGATGTAATTTAAGTAGCTGCATGCCAATTTCATGAATACAGTAGTAGGAAATAATTTTGGTCATATGTGACTGAACATGCTGCACTAAGACTGAAAAGTAACTAGGATTAATGTTACAATGTATTGCAAAGATGTATCCATTATCTCTTGGATCCAACTGTTATAGCGAAAGATGCTGAAATATTGAGTGCATTGTTAAGTTGCAAATTCTGTTTCAGATGCGCATAACAATGAGTACATTAGCTAAGTTGCAGATCTCTTTCGCTCATGGGTCATCTCGTCCAAAATTTTCCAACAAACAAGCAACAAGCAACAAGTAGACTATACAGGGAAAATTGTTCCTCAACACACAGTACATCACCACATCCTCCCTCCCCCAAAAAACAGCACTTTTGACAGTGCTTTGGTAGATATGCATACCACATAGCTTTGTCAAATGCACTAAATCTAACCCAGATTCTCAGGTCTATTTGTTTTTATTAGCTGTTAAGATGGACACACAGTACACCCTGATTTCGTAATAAAGGAAAAATGAGCAACATCATAGGAGGAATTCCCAACTAAGTAGGCTTGTTGCTGAAGTAACCTTAAAATGTGTCGTAGATAAGCTAAATACATGTGATAATCAAGCAATATTTTCGCAAAATCTGGCTAACAACCCAAAATACAAATTCATCTCCATTTATAGGTTAGGTTAGTCAACTGAGGCATTCTATGGTAACTCAACCGGTGGGTGCCGTCCGACCATTTTTTAATTTTTTTTGTTGTTGAAAAGTTGTGTACTGGGGCTTTCAAGGGCCAACAATTCATTTATGATGACAAGAAATCCCCCAAAATACTTCCCAGTCTTGGCAAATTTCACAAGTTCAGTGAGGAGGCCTAAATTTGACGACCCATAACTCTGAGGCCAAGAGAGATATTTCATTGAACTTTGTTTTTGGTTGAATTTGAATGAATCAAGGAACAACTTGGCTATCTCAGATTTTCGATTTTCAATTTATTGGGTCATGTGACCTCGTGACCTATCATTTGCGGCGCGACCTTGACCTTTTGGTTGCTGAAATTATAACATTCGTCTGATGACGGTTTGAGCCTCACTCAGGCCATTTCAAATAAATCAATAAAAAACGTGGGGTTCGACCTGTAAAAAGTACTTTGGGGCATCGCAATGCTGACACAACACGCTGGATGGGCCACCTGTCCGTCGAAAACTTCGCATCTATTTGGCATACGGTTTCGAAATGGTCCAGAGTAGCTCCCGACGATGAAACCCGTCTGTTGGTAGCTGCTATGCTGCCATCAGGTCATAAGGTGACCTTAACATTAGGTGTTCAAGGTCATTAGATCTGCGGTCACGAAGGTCACGGCGATGTCACAAGAGGTCACGACGCAAAAACTGGTCACGGAGTCACGTGACCTAATGAATTGAAAATCGAAAATCCGAGATAGCCAACTTGATCCTTGATTCATCCCAATTCAATAAAAAAAAGTTCAATTAAATAGCTCTCTTAGCCTTGGAGTTACGTGTAGTCAAATTTGGGCCTCCTCACTGACCTTGTGAAATTTGCAGACTGTTTCTTGGGAATTTTTTTGTGTTGAATTCTTGTTCACCATAAATGAACTGTTCGCCCATGAAACCCCCGGTGCACAACTTTTTAAGAAAATCAAAAATGGTCGGACCTCAAATTCGAAAATTTTCGAATGAGTTGCTGTGGAATGCCTCTACTGTCATTACTCCCTAGATACATGCCCTATAAAAAGTGCATGGTACAATCATGGTTAGTTCATTAGTTGAGTTCAAGCGTGCTTCAGCGAAAGTTAGAAGTATGGGTAGGTCAGAAAAAGCATTGGTTTTGTTATGCCAATTATATTTTTGGAAAATTGCAGATCAAGGCTTATCTATGGACGATGTGGAGGGGTGAAATAGATACCTATCAAGGCTGTCTTTCTTTGTTTGTTACTTGTTTTTGATATTTCCATCCAGGAATTTATAGCGTCCTGATGAAGTTGAAAACGTCGACTTGGAGGTGATCTCGCCTAGCTTAACCTAAGTCGATGCCCTCTGATGACCAGGCACAAAAAATTGATGCATCGTGTCTGATTAATATATGATGTCTGCCACATTTTGGCGAGCTATCACAAGCCGCGCTTTGGTTATTACCGATATTACTCGCCGGGGAGAACAATCCGCCGTCCCCTAACCTCCCAGCGGGACACTGAAGCCAGACATTGGGGAAGTTGGTGATCAACTGCCTATAACAAAATGCATCGGGTCTCCGGATATAAAATGACATTTTTTAACGAAAAGTATATTCTTAACCGGAGCATGCACACCTTTTGTATGACTTTCATCTGTACGGACAACTACGACTCTTCAGGTCCAGGCCACGGGTGTTTGCCTTTATTGGACACAAAGCATCTGCAAACAGCCTGCGTTAGGATCCGAATTCGTCACATGCAATCAATTTCTTGACCAATTCGTCGGCCAAGAATTAAAAGAACGTGGGAAATGTGCCGAGTATGGCGAGCACGCTTCGCGTCAAAATGGGAAGCAAGCGTCAACACAGTGGTCAATGTTGAAAAGTTTCATCAATCAAGGTGTGAATGGGTCTGTCGAGGCGATACGTACCGTTGAATAAGGCCCTATTTCCAGACTCCCGTCAGACGATTGTACACCTTGTTATCAGCAAAACACTTGAATCCCGACCTGTCAGACCCTTCTGGCCTCTGGTAAGTCCTGTAATGTAGTTTAATGTGCATAGTGGGAACACCCAACATCAGACCCGTGTGGCTTTCAACAAATCTTACAATGCATTTCTTGTGCATAGTGGATACATCCTATACCTAGCACCATACCATTCTGGCTTCTGACAAATTCTGTAATTCAGTTTATTGTGTTACGTGGCTAAATGTTATACCTAGCAACAGACATTTCAGCTTTTGGGAAGTCCCATAATGCAGTTTGTTGTTCATAGTGATTACACCTTCTGCTTAACATCCGGCCCTGTTGGCTAGGGCAAGTCCCGTAATGCGATCCGATGTCCGTAATGGCAACATCTCGTACCTAGCATGTCAACACCAATGTAAGTTCCCAAATGAAAACGACTGGTGACACCTTTGAAATATACGTCGAAATATAAATACTGGTGACACCTTTCCGGCGGTGCTGTTCTCACGCAACACCAAGAGAATGGTTTTCTATTTCTCCTTCCATGTGGTGATTCAGCAACTAGTTGTGAAATTATATAATAAAGCACTTCAATTGATCAATATCCATCACTAAACTTCCACCCAAAACTGATATTTTCTACATGCGACAGACAAATGCGAGTCACGCAGGGAGGCGCTCTATTCGTTATTATCATTAAGCAAATTACTAAATATGAAGACGTGTATAAAATTCGCTTGATGACACAAAGCACAGCTTACCGCTGACCACGGCACTATATAAAATTCCTGTGGAACTAATGTAGCTGAAGTCGAGTTATTCAGTAGCAAAGCGACATACGAGTTATCAGCCATCAATGTGTATTGTGATATGTTACACCCCACTCCACATACCTACACCACGGAGAGCCACCACTGACCAATGAATTCCGTTCGGTGCGATGCATAAACAAAACCCCGGTGTCTCGTATTGACTCCAGTTGCATTGATTAGCAAGTCCACATTAGCTGAGGCTGACAGTGATGTGATAAATACAGGGACCGTACACAAGTCTCGAGAACGGAGCGTAGTGGGACAGAGGAGATTATCTGAAGGGAAATCATGACATGGAAGCGAAGGGAAGAGTTCAATTGCGAGGATCTTTGCTTCCTGGCACAGAGTTCCCATCACCGTCCTTTGAGCGTTGCAATCAGGTCAAAATTTTCTCACAGATATTTCGTGACTACATGCATAGCACCGAAGGAGACAGGGGCGGCGTGTTGTGAAAGTGATCGGATGGTCACGTGAAGTGCACTGAAGACAACTTGTGGCTGAATCAAAGTGTTGAAAGATATCATTTGCATTACTTAGGGCAGGGCATGGTCCGAAGTTTTCCAACTCAACTTGCAGACATAATATAGCATCAGATGGTCACGCAGAGACAAACATAATGCGATACGCCACCTCTGAAAAAAGTGCGGAAGAGTAGTGGTGAAGCATCATGCATGAAGGCCGAAATTACAGACCATATCTTAAAGTTCCTTCCTTCAGCTACGATACCAACAACATTTGAACCTGTGACTGCTCAACTGGATGTGCACACGATGCCGATAGATGGCAGTGAGATCGGCGGTCAGGCTGTGCTCAGAACAGGTGGCCTCGTTGTTCGAAATTGACATCGCTCCGAACTGACGCGGGCGGGCTGACGTGGGGGCGTCCTCTGCCCATGCCGTCGGCACCCCAGGGGTCGACCGACTGGTTGACGATAGCCGCTGACACCGGGCACCAGATCCGGCGTCGGTACCGGCCGCTGGTACGTCCCGGGTACCGGCGGCTCGTCGAGCTGGTACCGGTACGTGGAGGTCGGCGAGCCGGGCCGGCCGCTGTACCCAGCCGCGCCGCGGTGTCGCAGACCGCCCGGATACCAGTCGTAGTCTTGCCCGCTGGAGTCCTCCTGCAGACGTGCAAGACGTGTCAGACGTGAATGGTAAGCAGGCAGCTAGACAGGCCGATTGAACAAGGCCGCCTGAGCGATGACCGCTGTGCTAAATTTATCCATATTTATTGGTGGATACCTGCCACGTATAATTTCGCGACTTACGACAGGAACACGGACGAATGGGGGTACCTAATACATACACATACACACACATATTTCAGCTCACTTATGTCAATCCTAGCTCTATCCATGTCCAGGTGACTGCCGAGACACCAGACCATGAACAGCATTTTGCATAGAGTAAAGGTTATCCGCCGAGGAGGTCGGAGCCTACCGTGACGGCCAAAGCTGTGGACAATACAAGCATACAATTACGTCGAAGCTAATTACACAGCAAATGTTAGCACGTTTTATGCCACTTGCGTTAAATTCTTCAGTCGCCCCCTCAGGTTTTTCGCGGATAGCGCACGAACGGCGTGGGCAGCGCGCCCAAATTTGGCATACCTTTTTCCACATAAACTTGACATGCTGATTAAAATTTTTTAGGTCAGGTCATCTAGGGTCAAAGGGTTAGTCAAGGTCAATTGAGATCACCTCCAAAAAGTTCAACCAGTCGTCACGCTTTAACGGATACAGATATTTTAATGAAACTTTCAGCGTTTGCTTATCTTTACGGATGCAATAAAACTTACGAGTGGAATTGTTCTTTTATCGTTTTTGAGTACATATAAATTTTGCGCATTTGCCAAATTGTAGTTCAGATAGAGGATTCTGTCTAGAGTAAGCATTTTGTATTAGGGCGAGTTGACTTCCAACAACGTTTATCGGTCTGCTCTACCCATTGGAATAGGACATTTCGGAAAACTTAAAAACTCAAAATTTTGAAATTTCCCCCCAAAAATATTTGGGGGAGGGGCAAAACAGATTATAGCCCTGGTCGAATTCGCTGTCCTTTTCTCATTCCAAATAAATTTTGTTTTTTTTAATATATCCCTCAAAATGAACTCCCCAGAGTCAAAAACATAATGTAAGTCTTGAAAAGTCGTGAAAATCTAGCCCCGCTGGTGACGTCACTTTTGGGGGAATTTTTTTGGGGGTGGATCCGGACCCTACTCGTCGAGCGCTATCCGATGACATCGCTTTCGTTTTCGTGTGACGCTTAGTTTAGATTTTAGAGGGGGTCTTCAACCCTCCCGAGACGGGGTGGGAGGATTTGACCGGAAAGACGGCGCGGGTTAAGTGTGGTGAAATTGGCTTTGATTATTACAACTGAATGCTTACTAAAACAGTAATAATTATCCTGTATGACGTGAGGACAATATGACATCAAGTGGCGATTTACATATGCACTTTGCAATTGCAGAACAATCCATGGAAGATATACGTTAGTTCCCAACGAACTAACCAAGCTATCGCCAGGTCAGTCTGTGGGTAGACTGCTACACCGACTTGCTGGGGCGGCCGATTTTAACCTCATTTGACCCGGAATACTTTTGCCTATGGTCATGGGATTCATGTTGAAGCGGATTCAATACAACAGTAATCTTCCCTCCATATTATGTGACTCTAGCCTCTGTAGATTCCGATATCTTAGGGGGCGGAATACTTCCCTCCCCATCACACCTCCACATGATGTGCCATTATGTGCCAGACCGTCGTCTGCCACATAATATACTAAGTATCGTCAGGTAACCAGAGTGTCGTCGGCCACATAATATACCAAGTATCATCAGGTAGCCAGACCGTCGTCTGCCACATAATGTACCGAGTATCGTCAGGTAGCCAGACTGTCGTATGCCACATAATGCACCGAGTATCGTCAGATAACCAGACTGTCCTCTGCCACATAATGTACCGAGTATCGTCAGGTAGCCAGACCGTCGTCTGCCACATAATGTACCAAGTATCGTCAGGCAGCCAGATTGTCGTCGGCCCCATAATGTACCGAGTATCGTCAGGTTGCCAGACTATCATCTGCCACATAATGTACCAGGTATCGTCAAGTAGCCAAGCTGTCGTCTGCCACACTCCCACAAAGTATCGTCAGGTAGCCAGACTGTCCTCTGCCACATAATGTACCGAGTATCGACAGGTAGCCAGACTGTCGTCGGCCCCATAATGTACCAAGTATCGTCAGGCAGCCAGATTGTCGTCGGCCCCATAATGTACCGAGTATCGTCAGGTACCCACACTGTCGTCTGCCACATAATGTACCAAGTATCGTCAGGTGGACCTAAAGCCAGACCGTCGTCTGCCACATAATGTACCGAATATCTGCAGGTAGCCAGACTGTCGTCTGCCACATAATGTACCAAGTATCGTCAGGTAGCCAGACTGTCGTCTGCCACATAATAAAGACATAAAGACATAAAGACATAACATATTAGTGCAACTATGAGCCACAAGGGCCCTTCTTGGTTGCGCTCTGTACACTGAACCAGTTGCCCACCAAATCTGTCAATCAGCCCTCCCTGTAATACTGAAAAGCAAGCCCTCTATTCTTATAATGATTGTCTATGCTGTTTTTAAAGATGTTCAATGTGCTGCTACTGACGATGTTTTCTGGCAGCTGGTTCCAGTGTTCCACTACCCTGTTGGTGAAGAAAGTTTGCCTTAACCTTGTTCTGCTGTGGTTAACTTTAATTTTGAATTTATGAACTCTAATTGCATCATTTCTGTTAAATTCAAACATTTCCCCAAGGTATCCCCTCTTCAGACCATTGACAAATTTAAAGACCTCGATGAGATCTCCTCTCAGACTTCTATATCTAAGTGAAATCATATTCAATTTCTTCAATCTTTCCTCATATGCCAGGTTGCTTATGCCATTAACTATTTTTGTAGCCCTCTTTTGTACTCTCTCTAAAAGCCAACAATCTTTTTCATAGCTAGGAGACCAAGCTTGGATGCAGTATTCCAAATATGGCCTGACGTATGCACAGTAAAGCTTCCTGATCACTTCCTCACTTCTGTACGATACATTCCTATTTATTGCCCCGAGCATTCTCAGTGCCTTCTTCCTGGCTTCCTTGGTCTGTTCTGATGCCCCCAGTTTTGTGTTTAGAATAACACCTAAATCCTTCTCCTGTTGAGTCACTGATAGCACTTGGCCACCCATCAAGTATGGAGCCTTCATATGCTGCTTACCTACATGCATGATTTTGCACTTATCAAAGTTAAATTTCATTTGCCATTCTTCGGACCACTTCACAAGTTCGTCAAGACTTTTTCCAGCGAGATATGCTCATCCTGACCTGTTATTGCCCTAAAGACCTTAAAATCATCCGCAAATTTCAAAACTTTACTGCTTAGGCCACTTTCAATGTTATTTACAAATATAATGAACAGTAATGGCCCTAGTACTGACCCCTGGGGGACTCCACTAAGACAATTTTGCCATGATGACTTTGTACCATTTAGCATCACTCTTTGCTGTCTATCTGAAAGCCACAACTCTATCCATTTTAAGATGCTACCTGCAATACCATGGGACTGAAGCTGTATCATTAACCGTTTATGGGGTACCTTGTCAAAGGCCTTACTAAAGTCAAGATATGCTACTTCAACCTGATTTCCCTGATCAAATTGTTCTGTGGCGAAGTTCAAAAAGTCCAAGAGGTTTGTGAGACACGATCGTCCTTTTCTAAACCCATGTTGAGTATCTTGAATCAATCTGCTACCGATATTGTACCGAGTATCGTCAGGTAGCCAGACTGTCGTCTGCCACATAATGTACCGATTATCGTCAGGTAGCCAGACTGTCGTCTGCCACATAATGTACCAAGTATCGTCAGGTAGCCAGACCGCCGTCTGCTAGATAATGCACCGAGTATCGTCAGGTAGCCAGGCTATCGCCGGCTCCATAATGTACCGAGTATCGTCAGGTAGCCAGACTGTCGTCTGCCACATAATGTACCGAGTATCGTCAGGTAGCCAGCCTGTCGTCTGCCCCATAATGTACCGAGTATCGTCAGGTAGCCAGACTGTCGTCGGCCCCATAATGTACCGAGTATCGTCAGGTAGCCAGACTGTCGTCTGCCACATAATGTACCGAGTATCGTCAGGTAGCCAGACCGTCGTCTGCCAGATAATGTACCGAGTATCGTCAGGTAGCCAGACTGTCGCCGGCCCCATAATGTACCGAGTATCGTCAGGTAGCCAGACTGTCGTCTGCCACATAATGTACCGAGTATCGTCAGGTAGCCAGACTGTCGTCTGCCACATAATGTACCGAGTATCGTCAGGTAGCCAGACCGCCGTCTGCCACCTGGCTCACCTGGCTGACGTCAGATGAGTCCACGCTCTGAAGGCTGTCGTCGGCTCGAGTTGACAGCGACACTGGCGACTCGCTGCCGTACATCTGAAGCGAGTCCGGACGCGAGCTGGCCACGCTCGACTCTGCACGAGCGACACGCGGTCAGTGGCTTACTCTGGCGGGTCCAGGCAGTCGTGTCGATGGGCAGACATTCTGATCGGACATCGCCTTCAGTCAAATGACGATGATGTGTTATTTTAAACGACCGTTGCATGTGTGCTGTTCTGATGAAACTTGCCGATCCAACGAAGAGACGAATACAGGAGTGTTGTCTCAGTCCCGGGCACCATAGCGCAGGGGTAAAGCCAAATGCTGGGCAATCGACACCTGGGGGAACGGGTCGCTGGTGCCCCTCTGAATTCCCTTGTCTGCTGCGTCACACCATGATGTGTCTACTTACCGTTAGTTAATCCTAGTCATGTGGGGATGTTTCAGTTGCACGCTCCTGTATGGTATGATTCCTCCCCGTGTCGTCACCAATACTTACCCCTCTATTTCTTCTCAAGCATGAGTGCTTGACCTGTTTGTCGAAGTTATCTTACCACGCACGCATACAATATGTACATTTAGAACACGGGCGGGGGTAGAAATGACGAAATGCAGTTTTTGATGAACGAATTGCTTTACAAAATGACTTTTTGTGCTACCGACCGATCGCTTATATTCGGACAATACAGAGACAAACTATAATAATCGAGTGGAGTCTTTCGTTCACGCTGACACTCACCATAAAACAATTATGCCGTAAGCACGTTAAGCGTTGCCTTCTTCATGAGGAAAACAGGACATAATTGACGATGGTTTTAGTATATTAAATATGGACCTCCACTTATCTTTCCCAAGCTTTTCAGTTTTACGGAGACACATTTCGGTGGAATTATCTGGGCGGAAAAATGGTGTGGCACTCAGGGCATGTGCCCCCCCCCCCCCACATGGAAGGAGGCGTCATTCCGGCCGGGGGAAGCCCTCTGAAAAGATTTAAATGTACCAGCTCAAGTTTTTCAGCCAGAAACACCCCTATGAAAGAAAAAGGCACCACTTTAGAAGGAAAGGCACCCTTCGGGGAGGACCGAGTGTAACCCGCTCCCTATATATATTTTTTTGTGGGGTGGGGGGTGGAGGGGAGAGGCAACCCTTCAGGTGCATTCACAATGGTGCCTCTCCAAAGAAATGACACCACTCCAAACAGATTCGCCCTCCCCCATGACAATTCCTGAACCCACCCCTGATTTCAGCATTGCTCTCTCGCGGTTATGAACTCCGGTTGGCTATACAATCGTGCGCATTCGCGTGTGGATCCTCTGGCATACTTGACAACTTCCGTTGAACCATTAAGAAGAAAGCGGACAGTTTGAAAAAGTTATATATTTGACATGTTCGGAACAGCAATGTAACAGTGGAAATTAAAATCCAGTGATGAGAGCGATGTCCGAACAGATTATGACGGCCTTCTTGGGGGAACTCCTAGCCATATAGGGTATGGGTGCCTGCTATCACGGCTGAAAAAAAACATAGAATTGATCCTGCTATTACTATTACCCTCAATCATTGTACACACACATCGAATCACACCCATTTGATGCAAATTAAAGCCTTAGCGACAAAACGCGATGACTTTGAAAACCTTAAGATAACCTTAGACCTTGAAGTTTGACCTGACGTGTCCCGGGCTGAAATGTTACTCGATGGTTGCTCAAGGGCTATCTCTTGATATCAAATATAGGTACCTTTTTGAGAATAAGAAGAAATGCGGGGCGATCGGAAAATTGAGTTGGACCTTTGACATTTAAAATTAATGTGAATTCTCAACAGAGTTCGTCATGCACCTCAACGGAGTACCTCAAGAGCTTTCATATGAAGGCTCCATACTTGATGGGTGGCCAAGTGCTATCAGTGACTCAACAGGGGAAGGATTTAGGTGTTATTCTAAACACAAAATTGGGGGCATCAGAACAGACCAAGGAAGCCAGGAAGAAGGCACTGAGAATGCTCGGGGCAATAAAGAGGAATGTATCATACAGAAGTGAGGAAGTGATCAGGAAGCTTTACTGTGCATATGTAAGGCCAAATTTGGAATACTGCATCCAAGCTTGGTCTCCTAGCTATGAAAAAGATTGTTGGCTTTTAGAGAGAGTACAAAAGAGGGCTACACAAATGGTTAATGACATAAGCAACCTGGCATATGAGGAAAGATTGAAGAAATTTAATATGATTTCACTTAGATATAGAAGGCTGAGAGGAGATCTCATCGAGGTCTTTAAATTTGTCCATGGTCTGGAGAGGGGATATCTTGGGGAAATGTTTGAATTGAACAGAAATGATGCAAATAGAGGTCATAAATTCAAAATTAAAGTAAATCACAGCAGAACAAGGTTAAGGCAGACTTTCTTCACCAACAGGGTAGTGGAACACTGGAACTAGCTGCCAGAAAACATTGTCAGTAGCAGCACATTGAACATTTTTAAAAACAGCATAGACAATCATTATAGGAATAGATGGCTTGCTTTTCAGTATTACAGGGAGGGCTGATCGACAGATTTGGTGGGCAACTGGTTCAGTGTACAGAGTGCAACCAAGAAGGGCCCTTGTGGCTCATAATTGCACTAATCTTTTATGTCTTTATGTCTTTATGTCAAGAGCTAGAGTACCTCATGGCACGTTGAATGACATTCACTTAATGCAAATTGAAGACATAGCGACGAGGCGCGAGGACTTCGATCAATTTAAGCCAACATTTGATCTTGTGGTTTGACATTGACATGTCCCGGTTTGAAATGTTACCCGAGGTTCACCACGGGCTATTTCCTGATACCGGATATTGGTAAAATATGGCGAAGAAAAATTGCGATGTGACAAAAGAAATCGGTGTGACCTTTGACTCATGAAATTAGTTATATTTTGTACTACATTATCACTCGCACGTCCGGCGGTCCGCGCCAACTTCGCATGTCCGGGGGGGGGGGCAGATGACTGCCCCCCTAAGATCTCTGGAACTATGCTAGCTAGCGACAAAGGGAAAACGGCGTTGGATAGCTGGTAATAGGCTCTATCGAAAGTGTTTCGGTAGTTTTTTCGTTCAGGTTAACATTCAGGTCACTGGGCCATCATAGGTCAAATTCGACCGGATCAGGTGGAACTCCGAAATTGACACATATCTCAGAACCTGTAACAGATAGAAACAAATGGCGAACGCTATTCGACAGTCCTTGAAATGCGCTACCGACAATAGGCGGTGTAATTTAAGGTCAGGTCAATCGAAACTCAGGTCAAGGTCATGAATTCATGACCTCAGGTCAAGGCCTAGGGAGGTCATTTAAGGTATCAATCGAAACGTCTTGACGATACAAGCACAACAATGACGGTAATTTCAGCTTTCTAGCTCAATGCAGTGCGATGTAATGCGCATAAATGTGTAATGATCTCAGGTGACCTCAGAGACCTTGGTGAGGTCACTGAGCAAAAATGTCAGCGGTAGCATTGAGCATAGCTTCCAACTACACGCCACAATCGTTGTGATGTCATTCCGAGGGCAAATATGCAACCAGGAAACATTTGTATATTTTACCATAGCCCTATAATGGTGGAAGCCATGTGCGCGGCCTGACCTCAGGTCAATGCTACTGAAAAACCCGAGACATATGTTATGGTCCCTGATGAGACCAGGACGTGTTTTAAATTTGAAATCAATCTCACAATTATTGTGGAAGTTATACCACCTAGAACTCCGAGTGTAGTTGGGTCACTTCGCCTGACCTGGTGACCTGACCTGAGATGACCCAGAGCCAAAACGTTCTGAGGATATGCGGAAAAGACCAATGAACAGCCATACAAGGTTTGGCCATTCTAATCCGATTTGTATGGCGGCAAATTCGGAAAGACCGCAGGGGGGGGGGGGGCAGATATCTGCCCGCCCCCCCGGAAGTGCGCAGGTTAAAATACGGCGCAAGCCACGTCGAATAACACTCACTTGGTGCAAATTGAACTGACAACTTCAAACTATTAACTGCAACAGCTTCAAACTATTCTTTGACCTTAAGGTTTGACCTTAACATATCCCGGTTTCAAAATGTGACTTGAGAGTTCACCATGGGCTGTAGCTTGATGGTGGATATCGGTAGGCTTTGATGAAAAAACTGCGAGGCGACCGACGGAATCAGCTTGAATTTTGACTCATCGACATAATTTCGATCAATTTTCAGATACCGCACACAAAGAGACGTCGAATGACATCCATTTTCTGTCAATTGATGCTATAGCGACGAAACGCGAGGTCATTGAATAACTCAATAAAACACTTGTCCTTGATATGCCCTGGTTTGAAATGTTACTATAATGTTGACCACTGGTTTTCACTTGACACCAGATTTGGATAGGTTTGAGCGAAAACAAAAAAATGAGGTGACCAAAGGATCAGCTTGGCCCATGCCCTTGAAAAATAATTCGATTGCTCAACTTTCTAACACCATATAACAAGCCACGTCGAAAGATGCCCATGGGCGCAAAATGACCAACGCAGTCCTCGCGCCCTAAAGCACAAATCCGCCATCATTTGAGGTAAATTGAAGCGATAGCAACCGAATGTCGCGTTCGGTCGATATCGCTTCAATATCGCCATCTAATAAGTTTGATTATTTGACTCAGCTGCGCAGTTTTGGAGTCGGAATATTCTCCCAATCACCAGTAATTGTTGTGGAAATCCACCACAGAACACTCAAGGTGACGTTCCAGACGACGCCACTGGAGAAAACCTGACTGCATGTATTGATATTGTGTAAGAATGACAAAATAATAGGGATTCGTGGGATGTACTAGACATAAGACCCAGCCACCAAGAGCAAATTATACGCATCCTTCCTCAGACTACTGGCTATCCCATTGTCTGTCTTACATGCTCATGTATGGACGATCAATATTGCTTTGAACCACGAAGGACAACGTATGCTCAACTATGCACACTATTCCTCGTGTGAAATACAAACAGTCACTGAATTAGTTTCGACGCATCCCCCAGTGTGTGCCTTCTGACTTCACCATTGCGAACATGTTGAACTTTTGACATTTCAATGGTGTACGTTAGGCGAGTAGAACTCCTCGAGCTATTAAATTTTGAAATCAGTCCAATATCCTACGGAGGGAGAGGGAGGAAGAATCTGCTTCCTGCAGATTTAGACATAGAAGTGCCATGCAATAATAGGGTCAATGTGATCAAGCAATACTATTTGATTGGGATGTAATCTTGTTCATTAAAACTGTTTCGAAGGAAACAAATGTTGATTCAGTACGAGCTAATTCAATTCAACAACTACAGCATTCAATACCAATATTTGCTGCGGCATTCAATAGCGTGGTCACACACGGAAGTCAGGCAGGAATATCTAGAACATGAACCAATGATTTTCGGGATTAGTCGCATTTAAATTCAATCAAGTTGATGTAACATTCCGGTACCCGTAGTCTTACCATACTGGAACCGTAATTATATGTCATACATGAGCCGTAATTGTGCTAAAAACATGCATCTTATCACTGCCTGCATTTATTTAACAGTCGGGTGCATCCGTGCACCATTCTTGACACAACAGCGCGTACCCGGGTATTGGCGTTAATGGTCCTCCCCGGGACCATCCTTAGTCATGACAATTGGCTAATCAATTGAATTTGAGTGCTCCTTGGCCCTGGCTGCATTGCAATATACATCCATGTTGGTGCACGCAACCACAACATGTCACCACATTCCGACTCGCTCGATACGCCGCCTATTTCTGAAGCATGCCATGATCACGTGAAAGGCATCTAAAACGAAGCCAAGAACTACGCTTCGTACTTCATATTTCCGCAGAACACAATACTGAACACACTGATGAGCGATTCAATTTTGTCAGAAGCGGTAGAACTGACAACATGCCTCCCTAAAAACCTTCCTGGAGCCGCTTTTGATAGGAATATGACTTATTATTGTAGGATTAGAAGGTTTGGGAATGATTCGCGAAAGTACTTCATTGGGAGGAGAGGAAATGCGCATTTACACGGAAATAGGGATAATTATCTTTTATCTGGGATCTTGCTGTGGACCTGAACGCAACGACGTATCTTAACCCATATTAAATTCGCATATATTCATCATTTGTCAGAACAATCGACATTCATCTGAAGTAGTCCCCAGGTTTCCGAGGCATACAGCCCCAGCCCACAGCCTGTACTCATGTCACGTACCAGCCTTAACCCGTGCCGTCTCGAGGTGGCCGTTGACGGCCCCACCATAAGGTTTTCCGAGGATAGTGAAAGAACTGCACGCGGCAGCGCGTCGAAATTTAGCATACATTTTCCCACATCAATTTGGCATGTTGTGCCAAAATATTTAAGTCTGGTCGTCTAGGGTCAACGAGTTAGTTAAAGACAAGTGAGGTCACCTCCAAAAAAGTTCAACCAGTCGTCACGCTTTAACGGTTAAAGATATTGTAATGAAACTGCCAACATTTGCTTACTTTTAGGGATGCAATAAAGCGTACGGGAGGAATTTTTCATTTTTTTCTTCAGTTTTTGATTATTTATTAATTTTGCGTGTTTGCCTATTAGAGTCCAAATAGAAGATTCTGGCTAAAGTAAGCATTTTTTATTAGAGCAAGTTTACTTCGAACAACGCATTTCGGTCCACTCTACCCAGTAGAAATGGAAAATTGAAGAAAACTTGGAAGGTCAAAATTTTCAAATAACAAAGTTGGATTTTTTGGTGACCAACAATTTTGTGGCCCTTGTCAATTTCGCTTTCCTTTTCCTGTTCCAAATATTTTTAAAATATCAAATCCCACAAAATGAACCCCCGGAGCCACAAACATAATGTAAGTCGTGAAACTCTAGGGCTCCTAGTGACGTCACTTTTTTGGGGAATTAGGGGGGGTCTGGCCCTACCCGTCGAGCGCTTTCCGATGACCCCTATTTCGTTTTCGTGCGACGCTCAGTTTGGAGATTAGATGGGGTCTCAATCGACCCCCCTTGAGACGGCGTGTGAGGATCACGCTCGATATGAATTCAGAGGGTCAACCTTCTGAATCTCTGTGTTCAGTGTTCAGTCTGCGGTGACGTCACGTACCGGCCTTAAGCCTCTGCTGGCGTCGGCGCACGTAGCAGCTGATCAGCACAACGTTGATCACGAGCAGGATGGCGCCGGCCACGGTGACGATGACGATGGCCACCTGCGACAGCATCTGCCTCGTGCCGTCGTCCTCCGGCATAAGACGCACGTCGGGCCCGTCTGTGGCGCACGGGACCAGGTCTGAGGTTATGGTGGCGACAGGGCCGGCCCGTCTGTAGAGCACGGGTCTGAGGTTATGGTGGCGACAGGGCCGTCCCGTCTGTGGCACACGGGCCAGGTCTGAGGTTATGGTGGCGACAGGGCCGGCAGTCTGTGGCACACGGGCCAGGTCTGAGGTTATGGTGGCGACAGGGCCGGCCCGTCTGTGGCGCACGGGCCAGGTCTGAGGTTATGGTGGCGACAGGGCCGGCCCGTCTGTAGAGCACGGGCCAGGTCTGAGGTTATGGTGGCGACAGGGCCGGCCCGTCTGTAGAGCACGGGGTCTGAGGTTATGGTGGCGACAGGGCCGGGTCTGTGGCGCACGGGCCAGGTCTGAGGTTATGGTGGCGACAGGGCCGGCCCGTCTGTAGAGCACGGGCCAGGTCTGAGGTTATGGTGGCGACAGGGCCGGCCCCTCTTTGGCGCACGGGCCAGGTCTGAGGTTATGGTGGCGACAGGGCCGGCCCGTCTGTGGCGCACGGGCCAGGTCTGAGGTTATGGTGGCGACAGGGCCGGCCCGTCTGTGGCGCACGGGCCAGGTCTGAGGTTATGGTGGCGACAGGGCCGGCCTGCGTCTGGTGGCGCACGGGCCAGGTCTGAGGTTATGGTGGCGACAGGGCCGGCCCGTCTGTAGAGCACGGGTCTGAGGTTATGGTGGCGACAGGGCCGGCCCGTCTGTAGAGCACGGGCCAGGTCTGAGGTTATGGTGGCGACAGGGCCGGCAGTCTGTGGCACACGGGCCAGGTCTGAGGTTATGGTGGCGACAGGGCCGGCCCGTCTGCAGCACACGGGCCAGGTCTGAGGTTATGGTGGCGACAGGGCCGGCCCGTCTGTGGCGCACGGGCCAGGTCTGAGGTTATGGTGGCGACAGGGTCGGCTCGTCTGTAGAGCACGGGTCTGAGGTTATGGTGGCGACAGGGCCGGCCCGTCTGAAGAGCATGGGTCAAGTCTGAGGTCATGAGAGGTACGGGGACCAGCTTAGTCTGAGGTCGTGGTCCGTACATGACGAGTCCGTCCCTAAGGCACGACCCAGGTTGAGGTCATGACAGGTGCAGGGCGAGGTCATCCATTTGGTAGTAGTCGCTCGATGTTGTTTTTCGTAGCCAACGGATGACTTTCCGGATAGGTTCATTTATGGCCTTTGCGATACGACAGCTGCTGCTGTTATCGGCAAAATTATGAAACAAGGACGGGCCAAATATTCCCATCCAGATCCGGGAATTAAAACAAACTATATACTAGCCCATTTTCGGAACAGAGCAGCACATATAAGTAACAGCGCTGGGACATACACAACTCAGTACGGCTGTAGACATTTTCTGGGAAATTCCGATCACCAACTGAGTTGGACATTATGTAGAAAATAGCGCAACCATTTATCCAACACTTGTTTTATTTCGTTCGAAGGTGGTAGATTTCAGCTCCACCGATAAAACAACCGTTGTTGCCGTTAATTATCATGTGTCGGATTTCGGGTTGATAAACGATCCATGGAGTCATCAACGATCCCTGGATGTCCTGAACCTGCGGGCAAGGCGATAGGCTATAGCTATGACGTGACTGTGTGACATGTATATGGTCATCGCAATGGCCTTGGTCTATTGCTATGTATATTGGCTGTCTTTCACAGGGATGAAAAAGCCGGCGGCACGCCGACGCACGTCGGTGACAGCCAAAGGGAAATGGAAGGCCCTAATGAGGCAGCCAAGGACTGACTGGCATTCTCTTCTCAAGCTTATTAAAACATATTTTGGAGGAATTAATCATGGCAAGGTCCTTTTCTTGGATAATTTGCATTGTCAGATGGCACGTTTTATATAGTGGTGATGTCCCCTTGAGTCTGCCACCAATTGAAAAGCACAGCGGCGCAGGTGGAAGCCAATACTAAATTGCCATAGACGTCGGCGATATATCGATGAGATAGCAGCGAGCTGTCTCATGTGTGACAATTGTGGCGCGGTTAACCTAACTAAATCACCAGTCTGAACATGAACAAGGACAATCACTTGATCCTGGACAAGGACGTCATGGAAGTCAAAGGAATCTGCTTGTGCGTAATTAACGTAATCATTCGTGAAATAAAACAGGAAATGAACACGAAGATAATTTTGACAAACATATCACCACGGATGCCAGCAATACTGTCATTTACATTAGTGGATCCGCGGCTAGCTGTGCAATTTTCTGTGGCGTCATCAAGGTGTTGATAACAAACTATGTCTGATGGCTTAAATGGTTTCTCATGATCTTAGCACACGGGTCGACTGGTTTCAATCACCAATTCGTCGGTAGGTATAAATAATAAAATTTGTTTCGCTCTTTAGAGCAGCTGAAACGATAGGAAAGTCGAAGACTTTGCACATTGAAAAAAAAAGTTCAACGGTGACTATGCCATCGGTAAGGTTCGTCAATTTTCCACCACATCCCTGATTACAAAATTTAAACACATCTTTGCATCTGAGTTATGCTGTGGGTGTTTCAGATGAAATTGTGCATACATGTACCTTGTTTCTATAGCAGTGAAGGTCAACAAATGCGGCAACCAGTTGAAGTAACTTTGCATATGCAGATGGCCTGCAGCTGTTTCCTTGCCATAGGGAATATATTTTTAATAGGTTAGCTCTACCAGTACTTTGCTCCCTCAAAGAACCTCTGGCCACATAGTTTAATTTATCATCCTGCTTTGAACGCATACGTACTAAGGTAGTGCTTCAATGAGAGACAAACAGTTTGCAATTCACATCTACAATTTTCGAATGGTAAAATGGCCTAATAAACCAGAAAACGAACGGGACTTCGGAGAAGGGCATCAAACAAACTTTTAAATCAGAGGATTTGTCATCAGGGAAAGAGCGTGTGAGCTATCCGAAAATCGCTTAGGTTTTACAGCTATGCAGTTTATGAAGCATGTACACAACACATGTGGGACAGCTCACGGGCGCGTCGGTGACACCTTCGGCATTTTTCATCTCTGGTCTTTTGCGCTCACGAGAAAGGAAGTAGGCGTTATACCCTGGCGTTGAGCCACGTCTGAGACCTTGTTCGTGAACTCAGCCAACCGGCTGACATCTGAGCACGTCCACTTCCATTTAGACCAGGCAGTGCCGATCTCGAACCTGACCCAGACACTGCCTATCGATGATTTAGGCCCACCATACCCCGCGAGCACGCGCGAAGGGGTCGTTTTGTCAAACGCCAGCTCACCGTCTGTGTCGGCGCCACGTACCGGCCGTGGTGACCTTCACGACGTCCTTGGTGTAGGCGCTGTGCCCCAGGTCGTTGTAGGCCATGACGCTGAAGCTGTACTCGGTGTTGGGGTGCGCCAGCGTCACGGTGAACTCGGTGGCGTTCTCCGGCTGCACGTCGTCGTAGCTGAAGCGCTCCGGTCCGACCGTCGCCGTGTACCGAATGCGGTACCTCTGTTGAGCGGTGCCGGGTCACGGACAGTACTGCGGATGGGTACTACGGGCGGTACTGCGGTACGGTGCCGAGTCACAGGTGGTACTGTGGATGCGCGCGGTACTGTGGTACCTCTGTTGAGCGGCGCCGAGTCACGGGCGGTACTGTGGATGGGCACTGTCGAGCTCTGTCGAGCTGTGCCGAGTTACGGACGGTAGGTTGCAGGCGCGCCAAGCAGAGGGACTCCTGGTGGCACTACAGCACAGCGGATGGTGAGAGGCCATTTGCTGCTCACCCTGACACCTGATCCTCCACCTGTTATGCATGTGCCGCCTGGACCCCGGGCGTTAAACTTACTTCACCTCAACGCACCATAATGTGACCTATTGTAACATGCTGTCTTTGCTTGGATCTTGCGTGTAAAATACTGCATTCTGTCCTGACACATTGTGATATCATCGCTCAATTACGAACTCTTGCAAGAGATCTGGATGATATCAATCAAGCTGCTGAATTGTATTCGTAGCATTTTCGAACTCCTCTGGCTCAATCCATAATCAATGCAGGTCGATACGGCTGTCGTCTGACCTGACCTGATTTGACCGGACCTGACCTGGATGAGGCCACCGTCGAAGCCGGGTGTCCAGCTGATGAGGACGCTGTTGAAGGTCACGTTGGAGGCATGCACAGCAACGGGCGGGTCGGGGGACGTGGTGCCACCCAGCACGAGTTCGCGCCGCTCGAAGTTGAGCTCGTTGCGCGCCACACACACGTAGACGCCGTAGTCGGCAGTCACCACATTGAGCACCTTCAGCACCGACTGCCAGGTCAGCAGGTCCTCCTGGTGATGGGCCAAACACCACACCAGCTCGTTAGTCCACCGCATCAGTTCAGGCAACCAAACGAACCCAATTCATCAGGTCAGCTCAGGTCGCTCAAGAATTGGTAAAGATTATAAGGTTAGTGAAGATCACCAAGTCGTCCAAGGTCACCTGGTTAAGAAGGTTTTGATCGGTTAATGTGAGACCTGTACGGAATGATATACAAGATTATCCATGACAAATAATATTTGTTCTCAATTTTCATAATAGCTGCCAAAGTTCCACGAGCTGAATTCAGTTGCAAGCGAGAGGGGATGTCAGTGAGTTTGAACGAGAGGGACGTAGACGCTTCAACATATTCACGACCATCACAATGTTACAAACGTGGGGTGTCACCAAACGTTGGTCAGCCATTTTCTACTGTACTCAGAACTGGTCAAAATATTCGGAACTGAGCCCACGTCAGCCAGCATCAGCAAGACGAACACCAACAACTCCCATCACCCCTTACATTCTCAAAGCTGTCCTCGACTCTTCAACATCCGCGACTGTAGCCTGCCCTCACCGTGCTGGTCCAACTGATGAACTTCTCACCTTGTTGCCCGTGTAGGGTGAGACAGCGTAACCTCACCCTGGTGTAGACCAGCTGGTACTGCCCGTTTAGGGCGAGACAGCGTATCCTCACCCTGGTGTAGACCAGCTGGTATTGCCCGTGTAGGGTGAGGCAGCGCATCCTCACCCTGGTGTAGACCAGCTGGTACTGCCCATGTAGGGTGAGGCAGCGTATCCTCACCCTGGTGTAGACCAGCTGGTACTGGCCGTGTATGGTGAGGCAGCGTATTCTCACCCTGGTGTAGACCAGCTGGTACTGCCCGTTTAGGGCGAGACAGCGTATCCTCACCCTGGTGTAGACCAGCTGGTATTGCCCGTGTAGGGTGAGACAGCGCATCCTCACCCTGGTGTAGACCAGCTGGTACTGCCCATGTAGGGTGAGAGAGCGTAACCTCACCCTGGTGTAGACCAGCTGGTACTGCCCATGTCGGATGGGCAGCGTATCCTCACCCTGGTGTAGACCAGCTGGTACTGCCCGTGTAGGGTGAGGCAGCGTATCCTCACCCTGGTGTAGACCAGCTGGTACTGCCCATGTCGGATGGGCAGCGTATCCTCACCCTGGTGTAGACCAGCTGGTACTGCCCGTGTAGGGTGAGGCAGCGCATCCTCACCCTGGTGTAGACCAGCTGGTACTGCCCATGTAGGGTGAGGCAGCGTATCCTCACCCTGGTGTAGACCAGCTGGTATTTGTCGACGTCGGTGGTGTCATCAATGACGGCTCCTCGCTTGGACCACTCGAAGGTGACGTTGGGCGCGCCGCGGGCTCGACAGGTCACGTGACCCGTGTCGCCCTTCTCGGCTGCAGCCTTCAGGTACTGCGGGCTGGTGTCTATCACAGGTTCATCTGCACGTGACGGCGCGGGCATATCAATTGGACGGCGCTTCACGGATGCGGCTATTCTTAGCATCGAGCATGGTGGAGCACAATTCTTGTACTCAGTGTGGACTTCTCAGCATGCGTACAGAGTCTCCTATTGCCTGGTGCCTGGTGCCAAGGTGAAGGACCTGGTAACTGGGGTGGCACAGGTCACCAGTGATCACCAGTTTAACACAGTCATAGTGCATGTAGGGGTAAATAACATAGGTCATACTAGGAGCGAGGAGCTTCTGCGGGAGTACAGGGCCCTTCTGGCCACCCTGAAGGGTACCAATAGAGTGCTTGTAACAGGAATTTTGCCTAGGCTAGAGCCTCCCTGAGTGGAGCTCTAGGGCACTGGCAGCTAACACCAGGGTAGGAAAGCTCTGCCAGGAGCTAGGTTTTACATTTGTAGACGAGTGGAGCAGGTTTTATGCATCGTGCGACCTCTATCAGAAGGATGGCCTGCATTTTTCTGAGAAGGGGGTCCATGTGTTAGGCAAAGTTATGAGCATGTCCTTCAGGGAAACTAGGAAATGGGGTGGGGAGGGATGAAATTGCATTGCCAACTCAGGAATATTCCAATAGTGTCAGCCAAGGCAATAGAACCTCAAAGTCTGCAAATAGGGACAGCAGCAACTCAAGGGGACAGAGTTATAGTTCATCTAGTGATAAAGAACTCCTCAATATGAAAAAGCCAAAGGTGGTTATGGAGCATTTGTTAAGTGTATGATGTTTAATGCTCAGAGTATCCGTTCCAAATTTGATGAGTTCAAGTGTTATGTTGCTGAGGAGAAACCGGATTTTGTTTGCATTACGGAGGCATGGGTCAGTGAAGGATATTTTGGAGATAACTTACAGGACTATGAGATCCAGGGATACAATATGTTTTCGTGCAATAGGGGTCCAGCAATGAAAGGGGGTGGTGTAATGCTCTATGTGAATAGCTTATTCAGTTCTCAAAAAGTAGCAGGTGGGGATAAAAATGTGTCTGTGGAGTCCATTTGGCTTGATGTCACTGTGGGAAAAGGCAACAGCAATACTCTTAGGATAGGAGCTTCTACCGATCAGGAACCCTGCCACATTCTCAGCAACTGGAGCTTGACAAGGTGATTTGTGAGGAAATCAGTAGAAACTTTAAGAGGAAGTGCCTTATTCTCGGTGACTTTAATCTAAAAGGTTATGAAAATGCTGGTGTTGGCTCCCCATCATGCAAAATGTTCAGGAAATGCCTTGAAGAGGACCTGTTCTTACACCAGTTTGTATCGGAACCTACCAGGCATGGTTCATTCTTGGACCTTGTATTCTCGGATTTAAGTGACTTGGTTCAAGACTTGACTGTAGGCGAAACTCTGGGAAAAGTGACCATAACATAGTTAGATTCAAGGCACATGTAGGGAAACTATCAAGGATAATTTGGTAAAGGTTCCAAATTTCAACAAAGCAGACTTTAACGGCATGGAGCGGCTTTAAGTGCCATCAGATGGGAAGAAGAATTCTCCAATTTAAATGCCTGTGAAATGTGGGAAAAGTTCAAATCTTACTTAAAGGAAACTCAGATTAGACATGTCCCCCAAAAGCAAAGACGCAAAGAAGGGTAGGAAAGCCAGCATGGCTTACACCAGACGTGATAAAAGCAATTAGGGCTAAGAAAACTGCATTTAGAGTTTTTAAAGAAGCCTCAAATGTCATTAATCTAAAGGCGTATCGAAAAGCTAGAGACACTGTGAAGCAAAAACCAGAGCAGCAAAGCGAGCAAAGGAACTGGATTTAGCTAGAAACTGTAACGGGGACAGTAAAAAGTTCTTTAGTTTCTACAAGCTGAGTAAAGTTTCTAACACAATTGGTCCACTGGAAGTAAACGGGACTACATTGGGTGAGGATAGTGAGATGGTTGAGGAGCTGAGCAAGCAGTTCAAATCAGTGTTTACATTGGAAGATATGACCAATCTGCCGACCGTACACCATAGTTAGATACATGGGATCTGACAAATGATGTTGATTTCATTGGTAGTGATGTTGTTTACAATCATATCAGGAAAATAAAGCCAAATAAGGCAGCAGGACCTGATGATATTTATGCTAGGGTGTTGCGGGAAACTGAAAAGGAACTGGCATTTCCACTTAGTATAATATTTTGTAGATCAGTTTCACATAATGAAATTCCAACCGATTGGAAAAGGGCAAATGTAGTTCCTATTTTCAAGAAAGGAGAAAGAGGGAAAGTTGAAAACTATAGGCCAATAAGTCTCACATCCCTAGTCTGCAAGGTACTCGAATCAATTATCAAGGATAGAATAGTTAGTTATCTGGAAGGTAGCAGATTGATTCAAGATACTCAACATGGATTTAGAAAAGGACGATCGTGTCTCACAAACCTCTTGGACTTTTTGAACTTCGCCACAGAACAATTTGATCAGGGAAATCAGGTTGATGTAGCATATCTTGACTTTAGTAAGGCCTTTGACAAGGTACCCATAAACGGTTAATGATACAGCTTCAGTCCCATGGTATTGCAGGTAGCATCTTAAAATGGATAGAGTTGTGGCTTTCAGATAGACAGCAAAGAGTGATGCTAAATGGTACAAAGTCATCATGGCAAAATGTTCTTAGTGGAGTCCCCCAGGGGTCAGTACTAGGGCCATTACTGTTCATTATATTTGTAAATAACATTGAAAGTGGCCTAAGCAGTAAAGTTTTGAAATTTGCAGATGATTTGAAGGTCTTTAGGGCAATAACAGGTCAGGATGAGCATATCTCGCTGCAAAAGACTTAGACGAACTTGTGAAGTGGTCTGAAGAATGGCAAATGAAATTTAACTTTGATAAGTGCAAAATCATGCATGTAGGTAAGCAGCATATGAAGGCTCCATACTTGATGGGTGGCCAAGTGCTATCAGTGACTCAACAGGAGAAGGATTTAGGTGTTATTCTAAACACAAACTGGGGGCATCAGAACAGACCAAGGAAGCCAGAAGAAGGCACTGAGAATGCTCGGGGCAATAAATAGGAATGTATCGTACGAAGTGAGGAAGTGATCGGAAGCTTTACTGTGCATACGTCAGGCCACATTTGGAATACTGCATCCAAGCTTGGTCTCCTAGCTATGAAAAAGATTGTTGGCTTTTAGAGAGAGTACAAAAGAGGGCTACAAAAATGGTTAATGGCATAAGCAACCTGGCATATGAGGAAAGATTGAAGAAATTGAATATGTTTTCACTTAGATATAGAAGGTTGAGAGGAGATCTCATCGAGGTCTTTAAATTTGTCAATGGTCTGGAGAGGGAATACCTTGGGGAAATGTTTGAATTTAACAGAAATGATGCAATTAGAGGTCATAAATTCAAAATTAAAGTTAACCACAGCAGAACAAGGTTAAGGCAAACTTTCTTCACCAACAGGGTAGTGGAACACTGGAACCAGCTGCCAGAAAACATCGTCAGTAGCAGCACATTGAACATCTTTAAAAACAGCATAGACAATCATTATAAGAATAGAGGGCTTGCTTTTCAGTATTACAGGGAGGGCTGATTGGCATATTTGGTGGGCAACTGGTTCGTGTACAGAGTGCAACCAAGAAAGGCCCTTATGGCTCAGAGTTGCACTAATCTTTATGTCTTTATGTCTTTATGACAGATTGGTGGGCAACTGGTTCGTGTACAGAGTGCAACCAAGAAGGGCCCGTGCGGCTCATAGTTGCACTAATCTTTTATGTCTTTATGTCTTTATGTCTTATCAGCATGCGTAGCTTAGTCGACAGAGACGGCCTAACCATGCACGTTTTACCCTCTGCTGAACATCAGCGATGCCGATATATACAAAGCCTCTGCACAACGCCTACCAACATTTGGAAATTGGAAATGAATGACGACAGTGCCCGGTGGTGCCTGTATCTGACCTCGGTGAGTGTCCCCTGGCGCTCACATCTGACCTTGGTGACAGTGTCCCCTGGTGCCTACATCTGACGTCGGTGACAGTGCCCGCTGGTGCTGCATCTGACATCGGTGACAGTGTCCCCTGGTGCCTACATCTGACCTCGGTGACAGTGTCCGCTCGTGCCTACATCTGACCTCGGTGACAGTGTCCCATTGTGCCTGTATCTGACCTCGGTGACAGTGTCCACTGGTGCCCAAATCTGACCTCGGTGACAGTGTCCGCTGGTGCCTACATCTGACGTCGGTGACAGTGTCCGCTGGTGCTGCATCTGACATCGGTGACAGTGTCCCCTAGTGCCTACATCTGACCTCGGCGACAGTGTCCGCTGGTGCTGCATCTGACATCGGTGACAGTGTCCCCTAGTGCCTACATCTGACCTCGGTGACAGTGTCCGCTCGTGCCTACATCTGACGTCGGTGACAGTGCCCGCTGGTGCTGCATCTGACATCGGTGGCAGTGTCCCCTGGTGCCTACATCTGACCTCGGTGACAGTGTCCGCTCGTGCCTACATCTGACCTCGGTGACAGTGTCCCCTGGTGCCTACATCTGACCTCGGTGAGTGTCCCCTGGCGCCTACATCTGACCTCGGTGACAGTGTCCGCTGGTGCCCACATCTGACCTCGGTGACAGTGTCCGCTGGTGCCAAAATCTGACCTCGGTGACAGTGTCTGCTCGTGCTCACATCTGACCTCGGTGACAGTGTCCGTTGGTGCCTACATCTGACCTCGGCGACAGTGTCCCATTGTGCCTACATCTGACCTCGGTGAGTGTCCCCTGGCGCCTACATCTGACCTCGGTGACAGTGTCCCTGGCGCCTACATCTGACCTCGGTGACAGTGTCCGCTGGTGCCTACATCTGACCTCGGTGACAGTGTCCGCTCGTGCCTACATCTGACCTCGGTGACAGTGTCCGCTCGTGCCTACATCTGACATCGGTGACAGTGTCCCCTAGTGCCTACATCTGACCTCGGTGACAGTGTCCGCTCGTGCTCACATCTGACATCGGTGACAGTGTCCCCTAGTGCCTACATCTGACCTCGGTGACAGTGTCCGCTCGTGCCTACATCTGACCTCGGTGACAGTGTCCGCTGGTGCCTACATCTGACCTCGGTGACAGTGTCTGCTGGTGCCTACATCTGACCTCGGTGACACGGCACGTGAGGAACTCGCCAAGCTCATTGAGGCTGTCGAAGATATATGTTCACTTCTTACCATGTCTGAAGCACTGCTCAAGAGTGAAACAAATGAGCAATATGCGCAACAAATAACACACCATGATGTCTTAAAAACCGACGTACCTTCATTTGCTTCTCACACGATCTTCAATTCCTGATTGATTTTGGCGACTGGAAACAACTAGCAGCCTCAGACTGGCTTACGCAACTATTCTATTGCATTGGTCGTGTGGAGACGTATAGCATTCGGTAGTGAGAACATCGGTGTGGCATCAACATGGTACAGAAATCAGTGACTGGAATTGCCACGGTGGGCAGAGTTGCCGACATCTTCGGCAGCAACATGCACCACGCGCAGTGAATTACCCCGCATGGTAAATTACCAGCCTCAGCGAATTAGCCCACCTAGTGAATTACCAGCATCAGTGGATAAGTCCGTCTATAGTGAACTATCAGCACCAGTGGATTAGCCCACCTAGTGAATTACCAGTATCAGTGGATTAGCCCGCTTAAGGCCGATGTGGGAGAAGGAGCGACTGGCCACGGATGGCTACGGATTAAGACATCGTGAATATGTCCCCTAGGCTGCCGTAAATGGAGCTAGGTGGCTTCTTGTCAGTCTGTCGGTTGTTCTTTATGTACAGAAGCAGCCCTCCGGGTAGAAAGGTTGTGCCAAGTCGGTTTAGTTTGAGTTCAGATTAGGCCGAAAAGTACATGACTTACGCTATTTCATATTGCCATCAATGTACGTATATTGGTTTGCATTGAGCATGAAATTAGACAATACATTATTGGGAACGCCAGAGAAACACTAAACATTATGATTTTTGGCATTTTGAACAGGTCATCATGAGCGAGCACCTGTGACCGTTGCTTTGTCTTCTCTAAAAAATCGACGCTAAATTTGATTCATTATGTGACTGCTGATAGACGTTTCGTCCCAATATTACAAAGATAAAATCATGCACGTAAATGTATTAGCTTATCTTAGTGCGTTCACTTGTCTGTCAATTCACTTGTCAACAATGCATATTTTGTTGCAGAAAGTTATAAGTTGGATGTCGTACAAAGCAAGAAGAGCCGACACTTTTATCTGGCATATGTGTTTAGGTTATTTGTATTTTATAAAAATCCGTTCACTGTTCACATTCTTGTCTGCTTAGTATTTTCCAAATACGCGAAATAGGAGATGCAATTTCAGAAGTTTCACTTCAGATGAACTTTACGAAGTGCCAGTGAGCGCTGTGAAGTGGAATATTGCCAGCCTGTTCATATATCTCCCAAATTACAGTACTACATAATCAAGAGCACTGCTGATTGCGAGATCGCACATGCTGTGCAGTGGAGGACATTGACTGGCAGTTTCTCAAGAAAATAAACCCAACATGTTGCACATTCCCTAAAAATGAGGAAACTCCAAAAGCCCTCGCTATCGCAGCAGGACGCCAGAGATGATGATGGTGAAGGTGATCGGGTGAGACAGCAGACCAAGCGTCACGTACGTTCGACGAGGAGTCCTGCGCTGGCGTTGACCTGACCCAGCCCGTTGTCGACCTGACAAAGGAAGAGGCCGATGTCTGCTTTGGCTGCACCGTACACGGTCAGGAAGGAGGTGCCGTTGCTGTAGAACGTCTTGGTCTTGTTGGTGTCGAAGTTGTACTCGTCCCGGGACCACGTGATCATATCGTCAGTGGTTGGGTTGGCGTCGGCCACGCACTCCAGAACGGCGGTGGTGCCCGGCACGACCAGCACCTCTCGCGAGATGGACGCTATCTCTGGCGGGTCTGTCGGCATGGCGATACAGGGTGTAAGCAGCCTGACACACATCAGCTAGAAGCCCTCCTAATGGCTTCTGATCCTCAGACCCCGACGCGCTTGGATCCCACAGAAATGAGACTGTACGTTCTGTCATTCACATTCCAGTTCTGGCAAAATTGTGATTTGGCTCCGCCTCTCAAACTTTCCGACTGCCTGCCGGCGCTCACAGCGGAGGTTCCAACCGCCTGCCGGCGTTCACACCGAACGTTCCGACCACCTGCCGACATTCACACTGGATGTTCCGACCGCCTACCGGCGCTCACACTGGATATTCCGACCACTTGTAGTGCTAACACTGGACGCTCCGACCTCATGCCGATGCTCAAACCGGACGTTCCGACCACCTTTCGGCGCTCACACCGGACGTTCCGACCACCTGCCGACATTCACACTGGATGTTCCGACCACCTACCGGCACTCACACTGGACGTTGATGTTGACGCGGAGCTTGGAGGTGCCCTCGGCGTTGGTGGCCTCCAGTCGGTAGGTGCCCGCGTCGACCTTGGCCACGTCGCTGATGTTGAGTAGCGGGCCGAGTCCGACCACGCGAGCGTCGTCGGCGGGCAGCGGCGCGTCGGCGCGGTGCCAGCTGTAGGTGATGTTGTCGGGACTGGCGCGGGCCGTGTAGTTGAGCAGGCGCGACTCGCCCACCAGGATGTCCTCGGAGGCCGACTTGTCGGCGAACACGGGCGCGACTGCCGGACAGGGGACTGGCGTCGGCGGCACAGGAGCAGAGGCGCCCGAGCCAGGTGGTGGGGACAAAAGCAGAGCGGTCTGACGAAGAGGAGAGGTCAGGGAAGCACTGCAACAGGAGAGATCAGGCGTATCTCTGTAGGAGGAGAGATCGAGGCATGACTGCAACATGAGAGGTCGGGGATATTACTGTTGCGGTGCAGGGTGGAGATACATTTACAGCAGACCAGTTCTGAATATATCTGTGCAGCACAACAAACACCTGCAATATCAATCGCCGGCGTCCACCAGAACTGGGTGGGTTCTGTCGCGGTCTTACCAGTTCACTGGCTTACCTCAGTATCGACAATCGACATGGCGACAGCTGGCTCATCTCAGTACCGACATGGCGACAGCTGGCTCACTACAGTACCAACATGGCGACAGCTGACTCACCTCGGTACCGACATGGCGACAGCTGGCTCACTACAGTAACGACATGGCGACAGCTAGCTCACCTCAGTATCGACATGGCGACAGCTGACTCACCTCAGTACCGACATGGCGACAGCTGGCTCATGTCGGTACCGACATGGCGACAGCTGGCTCACCACAGTACCGACATGGCGACAGCTGGCTCATGTCGGTACCGACATGGCGACAGCTGGCTCACCACAGTACCGACATGGCGACAGCTGGCTCACCACAGTAACATGGCGACAGCTGGCGCAGCGCCTCACAAGCTGTTACCAGGAGACTGTTATGCGGCAGGTGCTAGAGCTGCCAAGCTGCCACTTTTTCAGAGGTTTCACTTCAGCGTATTGGTGTCGTTACGCCATCAGCATACTAGACTTGGTTCACGCACTCCCTTCGTCGTCCTCCACCAGGCCGCAGGCGGTGCCACTGGCACCACTTGCAGACCACATCGTCCCGGCAGAATTATGGGCCACATGTTCCGGCAGACCTATGGACCACATGTCCCGGGCAGACTTAGAGACCACATGTCCCGGCAAACTTACAGACCACATGCCTCCGGCAGACCGACGGACCGCATGTCCCCGGTAGACCTACGGACCACATGTCCCCGGTAGACCTACGGACCACATGTCCCCGGTAGACCTACGGACCACATGTCCCTGGTAGACCTACGGACCACATGTCCCCACCTACACCACATGTCCTGTAACCACCACATAGCACCAGCCTACCTACCAACGTCCTGTAACCACCCACATCCCAACTACCAACGTCCTGTAACATAGGCCAACGTAACCACAGTCCCGTAACCTACGGCATGCCTGGTAGACCTACGGGCCACATGTCCCCGGTAGACCTACGGACCACATGTCCCTGTCCCCGGTAGATCTCGGCCACATGTCCCCGGCAGACCTACGGACCAAACGTCCCTGGTAGACCTACGGACCACATGTCCCTGGTAGACCTACGGGCCAAACGTCCCTGGTAGACCTACGGACCACATGTCCCTGGTAGACCTACGGACCACATGTCCCCGGTAGACCTACGGACCACATGTCCCTGGTAGACCTACGGACCAAACGTCCCTGGTAGACCTACGGGCCACATGTCCCTGGTAGACCTACGGGCCACATGTTCCGGCAGACTGACCAAACGTCCCTGGTAGACCTACGGGCCACATGTCCCTGGTAGACCTACAGGCCACATGTCCCCGGTAGACCTACGGACCACATGTCCCTGGTAGACCTACGGGCCAAACGTCCCTGGTAGACCTACGGACCACATGTCCCTGGTAGACCTACAGGCCACACGTCCCGGCAGACTCACCAAACGTCCCTGGTAGACCTACGGGCCACATGTTCCGGCAGACTCACAGGCCACGCTCAGTGTGATGGCGTCGTGCATGTTCCCGGCCAGCACGGACACCGTGGACCGGCACGTGTACACCGCCTGGTCGTCCGTCCACTTGAGGCGCTTCCGCAGTCGGATCCGGCTGGCAAATCTGCCGGCCAGTGGACACATACTGACTGGCCGTACAATGTGTAGCATGCCGTGCTGTGCGTCCACACTGCTGCGACAGTGGACACATACTGACTGGCGGTACAATGTGCAGCATGCCGTGCTGTGCGTCCACACTGCTGCGACAGTGGACACATACTGACTGGCGGTACAATGTGCAGCATGCCGTGCTGTGCGTCCACACTGCTGCGACAGTGGTGGGACCGCCAGTGCCAGTCGTAACATAACCAGTCCGTGGCCAACATTACCCTGGCTGATGCTCCAAGTGCGTTGTTGCACAGTCTCGTCGGGATGCTTCGAGTAAGATGCATTGATTGAGGATCGTGTGCAATGGATAGTAGGTTGAAACATCTGCAGGTATAAGTTTAAAGAGGCATAATCTAACCTGTCATGAGGTGTCATATTTGAATGCGCTTCACTGAAGTTGATGTTTTCATTTGGACATTTAGGTGTGATTTGAAACAACCATAATCGCCCAATGTGAGAACTAGAGCAACTATAAACGCCTAGTCTGTACAGTTTGGGATGCATCGTGCGACTGGGGTCGACTTCTGGGGACCGTCTCAAACCTGCAGCACACTGGCTGAGGTCGTTGGATGCTCACCCGCCATGGCTGCCGGACGACTTGCTGGTCACGTTTGAGACGCCCTGGGTGACCATCTCGCTGTCGCGCCACCAGCTCAGGTCGGCCGCTGGGTTGGACGGCTTTGAGTCGCACGTGAGCACAGCTCGCACGCCGGCCTTGAGCCGCTTTGGTTTGACCTTCAGACTCAAACGACTCGGTGGATCTGTCCGGGTATGATGGGGAGAGAGCAGTGGAGTCGGTTATTACGTGAGAGGGCGTGCTAGATAACCTGTGATAAAGAACAGCAAAGACCTCTAAACCGTAATTGTGAGCACAATTTGTAGAAGAGTCCATGTTGGCGATGACCACAACCGAATTTAGCGTTCATGAAAAGCGGTATTGATATTTTCTTCACTGATAAAAAAGTATGTTACGGCATTGTCTTCACAGAAATAGCCTATATAACGGGGTAGTAGACAGGTTGATGTTTCAGTATTCGACTCTTACTGTTCCTGCCAGCAGCCTGATTGGCGCTTTTCTTATCATGCAGAGACCCTGCATCCACTGCAGGAGCCCAGCATAAGGCATCTCCTGTTTCGGGGAAACTCCAATGTGCGTCGTACACCTCTCACTCTGAATCACAAACGAACATATGCACCTGTACACATCGTGTGCACCCGTTCAATTGTCATGCCATTTCAGATCAGTGGGCGACAGTGCCAACCGCTGCAGTGCTGGTCGGCAATACCAGCGCAAAGCGCGCCGTGACACGGCCTCGAACCCACCACCTACCCGTGGGCAGCAGAGTGGGCGCTGGCCAGCCGCCGACTCGCAGTCGACTCACAGTAGACGAGCAGGGTGACGTTGACAGTGTGCGGCTCGTCCAGCGCCGGGTTGGTGCTGGAGCACTTGAACACCTTCTCGTTGTCGCGGTAGTCGACGGCGAAGGCGAGCACACTGCGAGCCACGTCATCCTCCACGTCCGTCTTCGAGTCACGTGACTGGTCGCCCTGACAGTCGCCCAGCCAGCGTCAACAGGCGCTGGTGTTGGTGTCGGAGTGGTGTGCTGGGCTGCAGCCAGTCGCCCAGCCGGCGTCAACAGGCGCTGGTTAGGTTAAGTTAGGATAGGTTAGGTTAGGTTAGGTTAGGTTGGCGCTGGTGTGGATCTCGGAGTGGCGTACTGGCGGAGAGGTATGTTCGCGAAAAAGAGTTCGAGCTCTATATTTCGCCGTCATCAAGGTTTCCAACTGACAAGTGATCCACGGGAGTGATCGACGAGCATTCATGACGTCTGCGGGCAACGTGGACAAACAGAGGTTGATAGATAACATCGGGTAACCCCCAAAAATGTGTTCCTTGTTTCTGGGCGATGACCCTTATTTTCCGATGTATTGTGCTTGAAATCACCGGAAAAAGAATCGTCAGTGTTATTAAACTTCGAGTTTGTTGTCAGTACATCGATTTAAAATACAACATTATTGTGTTTAACACTACATGAATATCTTCGACAGATCTGCAAACGCTCCAAAATTTACTATATATTTATCGAAACATGTACATTTTAGCTTACATGACGATATCGTCAAATATGTAATGGTTTAAGGATTTCTATCACGAATGGGCAACACCTACTTCAGAAATCCGAGCTATAATAAAACAAATAAGTTGGTGCGTCAGTAGAAGTAAATGTGTACTGTTACGCAGTTCGTTTTCATTTCCATCACTTTATTTGATTAAAGGTAAGTTCAACAACTGTGCATTGCTCACTATATGTTGTTAGAGTGGCTGAAGTAATATATAACAATTCTGATAAACTGAGCACTATAATATTTCATTATAACGTAAGAATATTGATGGCTCTGACATCCATGTCCTCTTTGCCACATGGTATAAGGTTGTCCAATTCGTACCATATATAGGTAGCATGTATGTCAACGCCGACATCGATTTGCACACAGCATCACCTGTGTGTAAATCACAGGAGATCTGCATCGATCAACAAACCGACGAGAGGGGAAGAATGCGCCTCTCATTGAGCACCCTGACATTCCGTCATCTATTGCACCTGTTGCCCATAACGCGACGGGTCTACCTGTGCCACAACCTCCCTTCAAGGGTTAATCTTGTCCAGCAGAAGAAGTTAGTTAGTTGAGCTTTAGGGCGCTTCGACCAGAATTGATCATTCGCGTCCACCAACAGAAGAAGCGAGGTATGATGATTTCGAGAAGGAGCGAGGTGCGTCATCTGTTGCGGGGATCTTGGACGCCGGGTGGCCGGTGAAAGATGCCATACTACCCTAACCAAGAGGACATCAACGACCTCATCAAGGAAATGGCCTTGTCAAAGTTCAACGCAGAGTTGCTCACTTCCAGACTGAAAATGTGGGACTTACTGGACGACAGCGTTCGAATTACTTCCCAGATGAAGCGGCACCGCGGCTGTTCAGTGTTCGCCACTCTTAGAGATGTGTTGTTCTTCTACCATGACATCATAGGACTTCTCGACGCTGTGGGCATCTCCAGCAACACCCCCGACTGGCGGCTCTTCGTCGACAGTTCATCTAGAAGTCTCAAGGCTGTTCTGCTGCACGACCCATATCAGTGGCCCACGATTGATCTGCAGCTCATTCAGTGCACATGGAAGGAGAGTAGCAGAACATCGAAATCCTGCTGAGTGCACTGAAGTACGACCAATTCAGCTGGGAGGTTCATTGACAATTTCAAGACGGTAGCCTTCTTAATGGGGGCTTCAGGGAGGTCACCAAGTTCCCTTGATATCTGTGCCTCCCCTGGAATAGCCGAAATACATCCCTTCACTACGAGAAGAGAAACTGGCCCCTCAGGACATGCTATGAGGCTGGGGCCCATAACGTTAAGAAAGAGCCGCTGGCAGAGCCAACGAAAGTGCCGATGCCATCCCCGCGATGTCACCCCTGCACATTACATTGGGGGTCATTAAGCAGTGTGTTAAACAGCTGGATCAATAGGGTGAGGCCTTAAAGCACGTCCAGGAGCTGCTCCCGAAGTTGTCGTAGGAGATAACCAAAGCAGGAGTATTTGTGGGCCCTGAAGTGGAGCAACTTATTGACTCCGATTAAAGCTGCTAAGGACAGTACAATCAAAGTATGGTGGAACCTTTTCCGTTATAGTGTACTGAAATGCAATCGCCAATCTCGTAGACAAACTTCTTTTTGGTTAAACCATAATGCTATCATGTTTGCATCAATTATGTATCAATTACCCGTTGCAATTCTCTTTATCAACACTCTTCATCTCTGCACTGTATTACTGCCTATGTATTAATATATTGTAATATATAATTATACGCGACTCGTTTTCTTCTCTTCAATTCCTTCTTGAGTACATCATTTGTCATCATTTATTTATCATAATAATCGTGTTAACATCAGTTAAAATTATACCTGGCAGGATAAATTTGATCTAAAAGGAGATAGCACACAGACCCATAAATTAATAAGCAAGAATGGCAAAATATAATAAATCGATCTCCTGAACACAGAAGCAGTCTGAACTTGGTGACTGCTCATTTGATTTATTTATGCCTTTAAAAAATCAAAACATAATAGTTTTACCTCATGCATAAATTATGTGCTACACGGTGTAATGTGTGAATGGGCGGCATATCACGTGTTTCTCTCGAAAAGTGTCACGTGACATGTTCGTGAACTCCCGCAATACATCAACGGATATCGTGTCCGGGGAACACAGCCCTGTCGGTTTTGCCCGCCCACCGGTTACATTGTTCGTGCATTTGAAGACACCCTCACCTTGCACCAGGTAATATCGTGTCCGGGGAGCACAGCCCTGTCGGTTTTGCACACCCACCGGTTACATTGTACGTACATTTGAGGACACCCTCACCTTGTACCAGGTGATATCGTGCCCTCCGAGGAGTACAGCACCGCCGGCTTTGCTTGCTCACCGGTTGCATTCTACGTTGAAGGACAGCCTCACCTTGTACCAGGTGAGAGAGGCGGCCGGGTTTCCTCCCTGAGCCAGACAGGAGAGCGACACCCGCTGACCCGACTTCAGATGGGTGCCAGCCAGGTAGCCCAGGATCCGTGGCGGCTTCGGCGGGTCTGAGGACGCGGTGAGTGCTCACGAGACTTATGGGCGCGCTGGGGGCGTAACGGCGCGACACATCCATACAGGGTATCTAGGAGGGACCTGCAGGCACTCTTGAGGGAAGTCCGCACCTGAAGCTCCGGGACAATGTCTGGCCTAGGCCAGAGGAGGCGCGTACCCACTATGCCTTCTCCACGCACCGGTGTGTTCTCTCAGACTTACAAGGCATGGAGCCTGACGTACAGTAAGCTCCATAGAGTCAGCTCTTTGTAGTGCTGGCTACATCTATTGTATCACGATGGTGCAATTAGGTGTCGATATTTAGCTATCGCCGATAATGGTCCAGTAGCACGCCCCGAATCAGTGGATAACCCTTCTGCTTGTAGAAAAGTTATCCCGCACTATCACTGTTTCCGATCGTGCTGATCCACCTTGCTGAGGGTTTGACGCGGTCTAGCCCAATGCGGTAAAAAAGTGTCACCTCTATGCTGTCGCTATTGATGTTTAGGATTGCGGTAGTCCTGCCATCACAAGACAGTAGGAAGCTGTCAGTGGATGCCTGCTACAGCGGATGCGGGGATTCTGTCACGTCCCATGCAGATGCATATCTATGCCAAGTATCTGGAACAGATCAGCAAATGTCTGATTTATCACGACTGCTGGCGAAGGGTGACATCTAGATAAGCCCAGCCAATCGACCGGTCCGGGACGGTCAGTTCGTGGGACTACCCTACTGGTTCTGGACTGCCAGTTCATGTGACGGCTCGACTGATGCGGAAGGACGGGTCAGTTTATGTGACGACTAGACTGATGCGGAAGGACGTTCAGTTCATGTGACAGCTCGACTGATGCGAAGATAGTAGTATGTGATGCTGTCTGGGGTGTTCTCACTATATGCAGACGTTCGTGCGCGCTATACAGAAGGATGGTCAGTTCATGTGATGGCTCGTCTGATACGGAAGGACGGGTCAGTTCATGTGACGACTAGACTGATGCGGAAGGACGTTCAGTTCATGTGACAGCTTGACTGATGCAGAAGGATGGTCAGTTCATGTGATGGCTCGTCTGATGCGGAAGGACGGTCAGTTCATGTGACGACTAGACTGATGCGGAAGGACGTTCAGTTCATGTGACAGCTCGACTGGTGCAGAAGGATGGTCAGTTCATGTGATGGCTCGACTGATGCGGAAGGACGGGTCAGTTCATGTGACGACTAGACTGATGCGGAAGGACGTTCAGTTCATGTGACAGCTCGACTGATGCAGAAGGATGGTCAGTTCATGCGGGCTCACTGATACAGAAGGATGGTCAGTTTATGGGAGAAATCAAAAAAAAAAAAAAAAAAGGAATGGGAAAAAAAAAGCAGTTCATGTGATGGCTCGACTGATACAGAAGGTGGTCGTTCATGTGATGGCTCGACTGATGCAGAAGGACGGTCAGTTCATGTGACTGTTCGCGCCAACTCCCCGAGTTCCACCATACTACGAAATGTATCGTACCTTGTTTACAAGGCAGTAAGAACTTTTTGTCACAATTGATTCACGGTAATAACTCCGTCGTGCAGCTGCATTACAATTGTAGCGTCGAAGGACAGCCGTCAGGGACGATCTCGCCCGGGAGCCCGAGTCGGGGCCTTGGCACTGAACAGTGGATTGGCCAATGAGGCGTCGCTACCTGACCACTGTGCGCGACCTTGGACTGCCGGAGATGCGCTGCAGTGGAAGCCCGGATGAGCGCCCACGCCCCCGACTCACACTGTACGGTGACCTTGTGGGTGCCGACCTCGGTGAGGCCCAGCGCTGGGTTCAGGGCGTAGCACGAGACCACCATGTCCTCTCGCATGTCGGCCGGGATGGTGGCCGACATGTTGGACGCCGTCACCCAGCCGCCCTCCGCGTGGCTCGTGATTTCCTGCGAGGTCTGCAAACAGGCGTCACAGGCGAGATGACTGACTCGAATACAAACCGACCGAATGATGCAATATGTGTTCGCATGTGTAAATGACGCGGCATGACAAGAAGCTCGGCATGGTTCGGTAGGAGTTGAGAACTAGTAGCTTGGGACAATTGTCGTCTCATAATATTTTAATCGGAACTTGAAATGGAATCATTTTCACGCGCGAACTTGCAATCTCAATAGTGAGCTTGCAAGCTAAGTCCAGACCTCAACTTGCGAGCTATGTCTGAAATCTCCTCATGATGTGAGTCGATGGAACAGTGTCGTGACATTAACTCAGCCATTTGCTCGCCTTGTCACCAGCTCAGCATTATACCTGTTGCCTGGACTGTATTCCCGGGGCCTTGGAGCTCCGTCCTCAACACACCTTTGCCTTGCTAGAGAAGCGTTTGTCCATGGTCAGACCAAGGCTGACAAAGGCAGACACAGCTGAAGCAGAGTGCGGGGAGGAAGAGAGAGAGAGAGAGAGAGAGAGAGAGAGAGAGGCCACGAGGTCACGAGACGATCAGGACTGACGGCGACCCCGTGTGACGGTCAGACCTGCGGGAGCCATGGGTGTGGATATCGGGGCTTATGTTTGGAGCGGTGTGGCGGCTCAGACCGACAGGGGATGGGTGTGGGTGCCGGGACTCACGGTAGTCGCGGTGTGACGGTTCAGCAGCCAGGTGACGGGTGTGGGTACCAGGGCTCACGTTAGTCGCGGTGTGACAGTTCAGCAGCCAGGTGACGGGTGTGGGTGCTAGGGCTCACGTTGGGGGCGATGTGACGGTCAGACCGGCAGGGGGATGGGTGTGGGTGCCGGGACTCACGTTAGTGCGGTGTGACGGTTGGGCAGGATGGGTGTGGGTGCCGGGACTCACGTTAGGGTGTGACGGTCAGACCGGCAGGGGGATGGGTGTGGGTGCCGGGACTCACGTTAGTCGCGGTGTGACGGTTCAGCCGCAGGGGGATGGGTGTGGGTGCCGGGACTCACGTTAGTCGCGGTGTGACGGTCAGACCGACAGGGGGATGGGTGTGGGTGCCGGGACTCACGTTGGGGGCGATGTGACGGTCAGACCGACAGGGGGATGGGTGTGGGTGCCGGGACTCACGTTAGTCGCGGTGTGACGGTCAGACCGGCAGGGGGATGGGTGTGGGTGCCGGGACTCACGTTGAGTCGCGATGTGACGGTCAGACCGACAGGGGGATGGGTGTGGGTGCCGGGACTCACGTTGGGGGCGATGTGACGGTCAGACCGGCAGGGGGATGGGTGTGGGTGCCGGGACTCACGTTGGGGGCGATGTGACGGTCAGACCGGCAGGGGGATGGGTGTGGGTGCCGGGACTCACGGTAGTCGCGGTGTGACAGTTCAGCAGCCAGGTGACGGGTGTGGGTGCTAGGGCTCACGTTGGGAGTGATGTGACGGTCAGACCGACAGGGGAATGGGTGTGGGTGCCGGGACTCACATTGGGAGCGGTGTGACCGTTCAGCAGCCAGGTGATGTTGGCCGCCGGGTTGCTGCTCGAGGTGACGCAGGACATCTCGATCGTGTCGCCACGCTTGGCCTCGTCCGTCCCCGTCACCTCCACCGACTCGGGCCCAACTGAAGCGCACCACCGCACAGTATTGCTATAACTCATGGCATTTGTTTATGGCTTAAAATTGTGGTTCAAGTGCGACTCAGTTCCTTCAAAGTCCCGCAGTCCCTTGCGATTTCGCTACACTGGGGATGCCGTAGAAAACTTAAACTTTGCTCTGGCCTGGCTGGACTGGTGACTACTCAATGTATACCTAATGAATACCACAAATAAAGCATAGGCCCCTCCCTCACGCACACCTTAGATGCACCCTTGCATGTCCATTTGCCTATCTGACAGGTCATAAGGCTTTACAATGAGAGATCAAAGTGCCCTTCCGGCTTCTGAAGCCTCCGAATTCTCTTTTCATGGTTCAGCGTACCCTCCTGGCAGCTCAGGTTGTATATTAGTATGCTAGAATGAGGCTTAGGAATATCACGAGTGCCTTTCATAGCCGAGACTGCCTTTGAACAAAGCAAATACCACTGCTACCGTTAAACTGTCCTTTGTTGGACTACAATGCTTTCCCCGTCATTGTAAGTGCCCTGAAGTGGCTTAGATCTTAGGCGAAGTTACCACGAATGGTAAGAATGTTTTTCGGCCTTGTCCTAACCAAGATCACGTGTGCCTTTCTGCACAATGATGGGCAAAAAGAACGTCATTTTCGTGCACCCAAAGTGTCCACTTCCGAGGGTTGGAGTGTCATTTTGTCCAAGTGTCTCCAGTGAAAAAAACGAATAGAATGCACTGTCACCATACACAACAGCATCACGCTACGCAGCATCGCTAGAACTGAAGCGCAGCACAGCATAGCTACATCGCAGCACCGATCGCAGCGCAGCACCGATCGCAGCGCAGCACCGATCGCAGCGCAGCATCGGTCGCAGCGACCGCTCACTCGACACGAGTCGACACACAATCACGGAGGTTGGCACGCCATCCCAGCCGGCTCGGGAACCAGCCCGTCAGCTGGCCGCCCATCATGCACTGTCTGGAGCACAGCCTAACGCCACGTCCAAACAGTAACAATGCGGCAAAACCAGCCTGTCAGCTAGCCGCTATCATACACTGTTGGGGTCACCGCTACGTCAAAACAGTGACAATGCGGCAAAACCAGCCTGTCAGCTAGCCGCTATCATACACTGTTGGGGTCACCGCCTAACGCCACGTCCAAACAGCAACAACGCGGGAAAAGCATTGGAAGGCCTGCATCCTAGAGCAGTCCAAAGGTGGACTTGGCTCATGGCCCCTCTTTCTAATCAATTGCACATGATTTTTGCTCAGTGCAATGACTTGTGCTCACAAAAATATACCATGTTTGGTGGATCCCACTATTCTCTCGGAATTTAGCAACCGACATGCCCTGGCGGCCGTACAATGCTTTCTATCGTCATCGTCATCCTATCGCCATCCTATCGCCATCCTATCGCCATCCTATCGTCATCCTATCGCCATCCTACCGTTATCCTATCGCTATCCTATCGTCATCATATCGTCATCCTATCACTATCATATCGTCATTCCCATCGCCATCGTCACGTCGTCATGCCATGTGACCGTATGCAAAATGGGATAGCATGAAGCGAGGCATGTTTTGCTGTGTATGAATGATCTGTGATCGAAGCCTGTCCGCGTGCCTCTTGCATGTGCTGTTTTATGCACCTATGGACACTTCGTATGTGATGTTCATCCAACCAACCTGGTATGGATCCCACATGCAGAGATGCTTTCTGCAGCGGCGCCACTTTCCCACGGGGAGGGTATACATGCCCCCAGTGCTGCCCATCTCCTGTATCCTCCCCCCCTGTTAAAACTCTGCATGTTCAGAGGTCATGGCACCCGGGTCATAGTGGAGGAAATTGCCATGGATTCCATGCATCTCTTCAAAATCGTGCTTCTCACTTTTGCCATGTGACCATCCTTAGTTATGGCGCAATGTACCCGAAGCAGCTGACGCTCACAAAAATTCCAACTACACACACACTCTTGCGACCATCCACATGTTGCAACCCTTACACTGCACGTTCATCCTCAACAACGCCACCATCGGCTGAGGATGCACTATCGATGACGCCTCGCACCGATAGAGGGCATTCAGATCGGAGGCGTCAGCCTTGAATGTGTACTCTGAAACGGCACGGTTGCGAATAGTGCGGTACTGGTAGGTGATGGGCTCGTCGTTCTTGAACCACACCAGCTCGGCCAGAGGGTTGCCGGCGCGCGACACACAGACCAGCGTCTTCCTCTCCCCCATCCTGACCACCTCGTCCTCCTCGTAGCCGGTGATCTCCGGAGAGCCCGGGCGATCTGTCAACGAGACTGGCGCTCAGCTGGCTGCGACTGGAATCGGCGAAGTGTCATGGTCTGCGCATGACATTCGATCTATCGGAAAACTAACTGGTTCAGGAAGCTAAACCTTGAAAGTTTCAGCATTTGCGGCCAACACGCACAGTCAATCCCCAGGTCATGGAACAGAACGATCGTCCAAGTGGCTCGAAGCTACCCAGGGGTCAGGACAGGTCAGATACGGACAGACCATGTCAGGGCAAGTCAGATGCATCAATCCTCATGACGAGGTGATGCGTTTTACCATACCCACATAGGAGAGATACTGTGCCGGGGACGTGGACCATCACACCAGCAGAGCACAGAAGTATGCCAGGGTGGGGGTCATCCCACCCGAAGAGCACAGCTAGTGCGCCGGGGTGGAGGTTCACCACACCCACAGAGTACAGTATCGGCGGTGCGGCCCATGACACCCATAGAGAACAGACAATGTGTTGGGGGTGTTACCCATCGCACCCGCAGAGCACAGTGTGCGAGAGATGTGACCTACTTCGCCCACCGAGCACAGTGTGCCGGGGTATAGTTAACCGTGCGGCTAACTGAGAGCCCACTCACACAGCACGGACAGTAGGACGGTGGTGTTGAAGCGGGCCTGTTCGGCCGGGCGCACGGCCGGGTGGTGTGCCAGACACGAGTAGCGTGCGCCGTCGTCCACGTGTGTCGGCTGCAGGGTGATGGTGGAGGTGGTGTCGTTGCGCTGCGGCTCGTCCGGCTCGGAGAAGGCCAGCTCGCCTTCTGCCACAGACCGGCCGTAGGCGACGTCAGCTCCGGCGTTGGCTGCCATAGCCTGAGGCGTCAGCTGGGGTGCTGGACGGGCGCGAGCAAGAGATGCGCTGCAGAGCTATCTTGCTGCAGGCACAGGATTGGCGGTCGTCCATAGCATTGGTGCGAGCGCATCATTTAGAGCTGATCGGCCGGCGGCAGATGTTCTGCGACGGCCACCCGCGCAAATGGAACACATGGCAATTCAGAGGAAATTTCCGCACCAGAAACAATGCGACTTTACTTACCCATTGGTTGAGCGCTTTCAATTTTTATTAATTGTTCAATGTAGACGTGCACTGTGATTTTAGCTTGGCCCGGGCGTCGGGATTATTTGCCTTTTTGTACATCCATAGGTGAACGAATTTCCTCGGTAAGTGCGACTGGTGCGCTATGAGGTCTCGTACTATCATAATACATTACTGAACCTAGTTACATGATGAGCCCTGATGTCCGCAATACCTTGAAACACCATAGAGCTGAGTTACCTGGGTAGATGTTGGCTCCGTTTCGCTGCCACTGCAGAGCTGAGTTACCTGGGTAGATGTTGACTCCGTTTCGCTGCCACTGCAGAGCTGAGTTACCTGGGTAGATGTTGACTCCGTTTCGCTGCCACTGCACTGTGGCGGCCGGCTTGGCTTCGGTGACGTCACACTGCAGGCTGAGGTCGCTTCCCTCTCTCACCTCAAATACACCTGGTCTGGGCTCTCGAGCTGGTGACGTCACCACCACCGAGACCGGCTTCACTGGGAACAAATCACACTTCACCGGGATTGTGGCAGGTGGTTAATCAGTAGTATCAGAGGCCATACCGTCACACGAATTAGGCATACACCTGACATACACAGGCAAACGCTTGGCGTACATCTGACACACACCCGACATACACCTTGCATGCGCCTGGTATACACCTAACATACATAGGCATGCCAGGTATATGCATCTGGCATATACCTGGCATACACCTGACATACATCTGACATATACCTGGCATACACCTGACATACACTAGGAATACATTTGACATACACCTGACATATACCTGGCATACACCTGACATACACCTGGCATGCACCTGGCATATATCTGCACATACATCTGTCACACAACTGACATACACCTAACACACAACTGTAATACACCTGACATACGCCTGGCATACACCTGACATACACCTGCATGCATCTGCTATTCATGCATGTATAGGCATGCATCTGCCATTCACCTGTCATGCATCTGACGTATGCCTGGCATACACCTAACATACACCTGACATATACCTGGCATACACCTGACATACACCAGGATTACACCTAACATGCACCTGACATATACCTGGCATATATCTGGCATACACCTGACATACACCTGACATACACCTAACATACACCTGTAATACACCTGCCATATACCTAACATACACCTGACATACACCTGACATACACCTGACACACGCCTGACGCACACCTAACATACACCTGGAATACGCATGACATACACCTGACATACACCTGTTATACACCTGATATACACCTGGAATGTACCTGGCATACACTTGCCATACACTTGACATACAACTGACGTACACCTGACATACACCTGGCATGCGCATGGCTCGTTCGTGTTCGGACGACTATGTTTATGAAACACTACCATTGCAAGGCAAACAACCAACAGCAAGCAGCTAACGGCAAATCACCATGCATCCAAAAGCGAACGGGACTGGCGTGCACCGTTTGGATGATTTTTTTCTGAGCAGTAATTTCTACTGCTCAAGATTTGTTCAACAAACGTGAATAATTGTGTAAATCGTCAAACCAAATTTTGGTATCACGTATGACATGCCGATGTCACACCAACATCTGTCGTTTCGTACCAAAATATTCCATGCAGAAAATGCATGGCACATACCACGCCACATAATGCACAACTGGTCGACTGGCGGTTCTTGCATGACCCGGGGTGAGGACGGGTCACCCAGCGCGATCACTGTGTTTTGTGAGATTATATTTGATGGGATCGCCGAGTGACTCACGATCAATTCAAACATTGTGCTTAGTGAGATGATGGCTGCTGAGATCGCTCAGTGTCTCACGGTCAACTCACGGAGCACGGTGTTTGGTGAAATGGTGTCACCCCGGGTCATGCAAGAACCGCCAGTCGACCAGTTGTGCATTACGTGGCGTGGTATATGCCATGCATTTTCTGCATGGAATATTTTGGTACGAAACGACACATTTTGGTACGAAACGACACATTTTGGTACGAAACGACACATTTTGGTACGAAACGACAGATGTTGGTGTGATATCGGCATGTCATACGTGATACCAAAATTTGGTTTCACGATTTGCACAATTATTCACGTTTGTTGAACAAATCTTGAGCAGTAGAAATTACTGCTCAGGAAAACAAAATCATCCAAACGGTGCACAGCAGTACCGTTCGCTTTTGGATGTATGGTCATTTGCCGTTAGTTGCTTGCTGTTGGTGTTTGGGATCGCTCAGCGTCTCACGGTCAACTAACGGAGCACGTTGTTTGGTGAGATCGTGATATGTGTTTGGGATCACTCAGTGGCTCACGGTCAACTCACGGAGCACGGTGTGTGGTGAGATGGTGAGATGTGTTTGGGATCGCTCAGTGTCTCACGGTCAACTCACGGAGCACGGTGTGTGGTGAGATGGTGAGATGTGTTTTGGATCGCTCGGTGTCTCACGGCGACCTCACGGAGCACGGTGTGTGGTGAGATCGTGATATGTGTTTGGGATCGCTCAGTGGCTCACGGTCAACTCACGGAGCACGGTGTGTGGTGAGATGGTGAGATGTGTTTGGGATCGCTCAGTATCTCACGATCAACTCACGGAGCACGGTGTTTGGTGAGATGGTGAGATGGATTTGGGATCTCTCAGTGTCTCACGGTCAACTCACGGAGCACGGTGTGTGGTGAGATGGTGAGATGTGTTTGGGATCGCTCAGTGTCTCACGGTCAACTCACGGAGCACGGTGTTTGGTGAGATGGTGAGATGTGTTTGGGATCGCTCAGTGTCTCACGGTCAACTCACGGAGCACAGTGACGAAGGCCGCTGCTCGGATGGCTTCTTGGCCTCCGCTGGGCGACACTTGGCACTGGAACCAGCCGTCGTCCTCCAGGGTCACGTTGGTGATCTCAAGATTATGCACACCAGACTCTGGATCACCCACCAGCTGGTACCGCGGAAATCCGGGCAGGGATCGTTCATAGCCTGCGGCGGAGCGGCGCACCCGATTTGTGTCGCACTATGCGGTTTGGTCGTCGAACGTGCATATATGCGATATATATGTATGTATATGTATATATATGTATATATATGTACATGTATATGTATATATATGTACATGTATATATATATATATATTTATATATTTACATAACCACGAATAATTTAAATCGTGTCCGTTCAAATAGCAACTTACGCAATCTAACGGTGGATTGGGAGCTGATTGCAATGGCTCACGACCATCTAAACGTAATGGTGAGCGTCGAATTCGAATACATTGGCCATGTTTACTCTCAGCAAATTCTCCAACCACTAATTTCCATCAAACTTTTCACATGCTGAAAACAGAACTTGACCCATGTTACCCAACAACGTCATGGAGGATGCTGGGTCATATTCCGGGTCAGTGAGAGGCGAAAAGTGACCAGATGAACACACTGAAATCGTAAGTACGCCTGAAGAGTCATCAAACACATTAATATCACGCGTGAAATAATTCAAACCTACCTGAACTAGCCTTACCTTCAGTTAGTTCATGGGCGGGTCATATTGAGGTGACGTACATGATAGCATAACAGCCACATATAATAAGTGAATGCACTTTCATGCGTTCACTATTTCGGAACATCCATTCATTAGCCTGCCAGTGACAACATGTGTAACATTACAAATTAAGAAAAGCAATATCGACGCATCGTATGATGACATCGATGACTCGTTTTCCGAAACATAGCCCAGCCGTTCACCTGAAGATACTCATAGTTTGGGCTTACCAGCGGTAGCGTGTTCCATGCTATTCAGGAAAAACACAGGGCCCCAGTGACTTCCAGTTGAAGCGAACTCACTATTGAGATTATTGCCAATCACAGCTTTATGGGGTCAGATTGAACCTGTTCATATTGGGCTCGCGTGAGAAGACAATTATGCCGTTTTGAATGAGGATACTTGTTGAGATGCTGTGATTTAATCATATAAAAGTGTACTTGATGCAAATTACAAATATCTCGTCCATTTGAAAGTGTATTGGTGACAAGAAAAGGAAACAGGTGAAGTGATTGACAACATTTGTGGAAGTCTTTTATCTTCTGAAAACTCCTGCGAATAGAGTTACGCAAAGTTTAAGTGCAATAATTTCACCGGTAAAGCCGTGCAATGCCTGTTCAGCCACTCCTTTCCCATTCGGCCCTGTCCGTCGCTGCGCGTGTCACGACCGGGCTGCCAGATCTGGCGCCGGATCTGGCAGCTCGGCGCCGCCCACGACACCCGAGCCGACGGGGCTGTGGTTGCCGCCTCCTGTTACCGACCCAGTCACCGTGGGCGTACAGTGGCACTCGCGGCGGGTCGACCGTCTGTCACAGTGTGGCGCACTGACAGGCGGTCAGTCACACTGTCCGTCACGTTGTGTCACACTGACAGGCGATCAGTCACACTGTCCGTCACACTATCCGTCACACTGTCCGTCACACTGTCCGTCACACTGTGACACACTGACAGGCGGTCCGCCACACTGTGGCACACTGACAGATGGTCCGTCACACCGTCCGTCACACTGTGGCTACTGACAGGCGGTCAGTCACCTGGCCACGGATTTGTCGAACGAGAAGCATTCTTTTTAGTGGAACCATGTTAGTACCTTTAATCATTCCCTTCCCCGAGAAAAGGTCCCGGGCGGAGTTACCTATACATTCTGTGGTGCCTGGAACCCAACATCTTTGCCTTCTTGACATCATTGGCCGATATGGCTTTTTATATTGGTCCTTATAAAATGACTCGGGACGGGTGAAGGAGAGCAGAGGTGCACAGAACGTCAAGAATGTCACCTATAAGCATTGAAACCTATAAACCTGTCACATTTCGCAACAGCAACTGTCACGAACGTGCAATTGCTCATACCTCCGGCTCACGGTCAATCGCTTGGTGAAGGCTTCATTAACCCGTCCCGTCTCGGGGGAGTCTTCAACCGCCCCCTGGGGTTTGTCGCAGATAGCGGACGAACCGCGCACGGCAGCGCGCCCGAATTTGGCATACCTTTTCCCACATCAATTTGACATGCTGATTCAAAACTTTTAGGTCAGGTCATCTAGGGTCAACGAATTAGTCAAGGTCAAGTGAGGTCAACTTAAAAAAGTTCAACCAGTCGTCACGCTTCAACGGACACAGATATTTTAATGAAACTTTCAGCGTTTGCTTACCTTTAGGGATGCAACGAGACGTATGGGTGGAATTTTTCATTTTTTGGTTCGTTTTTTACTACATATAAATTTTGCGTCTTTGCCAAATTGCAGTTCAAATCCAGGATTCTGGCTAAAGTAAGCATTTTTTATTAGGGAAAGTTGACTTCCAACAACGTTTCTCGGTCTGCTCTACTCATTGATGAAGGAAAATTAAAGAAAAGTTGAAAACTCAAAATTTTAAAATTTTAGGAAATATTTTTATTTTTATTCTCGGGGGCCAAAAACATTGTAGCCCTGGTCGATTTCGCTGTCCTTTTTTCATTCCAAATATTTTTTTCTTCTCATATATCCCCCAAAATGAATTCCCTAGAGTCAAAAACATAATGTAAGTCTTGAAAAGTCGTGAAAATCTAGCCCCTGGTGACGTCACTTTTGTGGACGAGAAATTGTTTTGGAGGATGGACTCGGACCCTACTTGTCGAGCGCATCCCGATGACACCTCTTTCGTTTTCGTGCGATGCTTAGTTTGGGTTTTAGAGGGGGTCTTCAACCGCCCCCCCTCCCGAGACGGGGGTGTGAGGATTTGACCGGAAAGACGGCGCGGGTTAAGATTGATCCAGCGGCTGCCGAGATCGGCCATGTTTGTAAGCCCAAACTAATTTTTCTTTCGACGATTTGGTTACCTTTGACCTGACCCAAGGCCACAAAATTCCCCACCGTACGCCTCTGGCACACTACCAATCGTTTTGTGAAGGTTTCATTAAGATCGAGCCAGCGGTTGCGAGATCGGACATGTCTGTAAGCCCAAAATTATGTTTTTCAGCGATTTGTTTACCTTTGGCTTGATCCAAGGCCACGAATGTCCAAACCGCACACCTCTGGCACCGATTGATCACTTGGTGTAGGTTTCATTAAGATCGAGCCAGCGATTGCCGAGATCGACCGTGTCTGCGAGATGGTGTTTGTCGAACGGTATATGTGTGGTGGTATCTGTTGACCCTCCCGTTGGCGGGTGCCCGTCGTAAGTAGTTTCCCATACAAACTTTTGGAACTACGCCGCATTAACTGTTTATAGGACAGTTTATAGGGAATTCATGATTAATTTACGTGTTAAAGGCCAATGCCATCAGATCAGGTCACTTGTCATGGATATTTTATACCATGCTATCCTATACAAAATGCTGCTGTTTCTCACCAGGTGATATCTGAATTCAGTTTGACCTTGGCTTAACTCGTACGACATGATGTATGGCAATCGAACGATATTTTGGAACATCACTTCCTTTGACCCATTCCATGTAAATCACCTTTGACTACCTGATTTGAAATTTTTACAAAATATTCCAAACAGATAAATAATGAGGTACTGAAGAACTGGTTTCTTTTTTCTACTCATTCGGCAACTTTTGCAAAGAAAACCGCAGAAGGCTCCCGAGAGCTCCCTAGGCCCGGCGGTGGTTTATGCATACATAATTGCAATACATAATTGGTTACAACTATACTGCATGAATTACCTGGATAAGTTGTTATATGTACCATTTTACCCTAATACGTTTTTTATTAACTAACTCTGAACCGTCGGGTTATGTTCATAATTCCCCATCCCAGACATGGGTAGGTTTGTTTTTATTATTGAAATGTTCACATAAGTTTTGCACATATTTGTTCTCCATAAAGCAAGCAAATGGGTCAAGCTGAGCTCAGTTAGGTTTTGTTGGTTTAAGTTTTCTAAATTGGACAACTTTGAAAAAATTCCACAATAATAAAGACAAGGAATTGTCTTATTGCAAAGCAGGGTACATTAGTTTGCCAGGTTCAGCAATGATTTTTGAAGTTTGAAAATGTTAAGAATAAGTATGCTTCAAAAATGCTACGACTTAATTTATTTGCGTTTCTTTTCTCTAGAGGGTCATCAGGCTAGGTTAGGATAAGCTAGGTTATGTAACAATTTGGTATTTATTTTTTAACCGTTACGTTCTATGCCATGCTTCATAATCCAAAGCGATATTTTGCTCATCAACTGAAAAACAAACATTTGCGCAGGAAACGACTGCTCCCATCACCTTAATCACATTGAAGAACATTTATTGCATTGGAAGGATGCCTTCGGATAATTTTTAAAATAGATTATACGCATTAATTTACAAAACACAAAATACATTACCCACCATGGTGGATAATGCACGGTGATTGTCAGCATGGTACTGAAAAGTTTTACCCGGCTTTTTCCATGGTAATGAAGGAATCGTAACGACAGCGAAGTGTGGCATCCAGGTCAGATAACCATACCGAAAGATTCCAATAAAGCGAACAATAATTATACAGGTGGTAAGAGTTGGTCCTCTGCGTTCACCACCTCTTAAACACCAAGAAATTGAGCATACTCCGCTAAATGTAGATAAATATGTTTTCAGTGTAATGATGGGACAGTCTGCCAGACTGTAAGACAGGAACTGCTGCTGACTCGGCGTTAAAATATTCGTTTTTCGTCAGGTGTGAGATGTTGAAATGAGTACGGTAAGATGCCGAAATTCGCCATAGAAACGATATCGCTTAACTTAACTAAATATGTTCTTCAAACAAAATTTTGATTCAACGGCGTACTCATACGTGCACCTTTTCATTTGATTTGAGGTACACAATTTAAGATAACTAGTTTGACAATAACGATGCAAAATTATGATACCCAGTCAACTAGTATTGTATAACCGGCCAGAGGTAATCCTTTTACCTCAAGTTATGCTAATAGATGCGCGTGCATCACAATCCAATGGTGAGCATAAACACAAGACTTATCAACAAGATGCTGTTAGAAATCAGATATGCAGATGAAGATATACATGTGAAGATATATATGAATATATATATGTGAAGCACGGAGACTCATCACGAAACTCGACGTCGACACTTCGCTGGGATGGATGTCGATTCATTGTTCAGAAAGTGGCATATTCTACCTTATTTCACACAAAATGTTGTGTTGTGCTGTGCTAGCTAGCTTAGGAATGATACGGATTCCATGCTAACTAATGATACCTGATATCTTTATATCTCATACAGTGTCTTTACATGCCAACTCATATATTGCGTGAATTTATGCCTTCGGGTACTTTATGATTTTTTTAAAGGAAAACATTTCCAATCCAGCATTCGGCCATATTCTACAACCAAGATTCAGCTTCATTTCCTGCAACAGCCAACATCATACGAGCCTCTTCATGGTGAAGGAGATTTGCATCACTATAGCGCTGTACCTAGCACCCAGCGCTCTACACAGGCAGAAGGAAGATACCTATTTGTTTCTAATGTAGTGTCTTCATTGGACTTAACCTAGCCTGTTCACTCCCTCCAACACGAAATGTCTGATTTTTTCCTCTAATACATCCAACATTATGGTTGGTTTTATTATCGTGCTCGTGTTACGCAGTTTCGCTTGCCAGTTGTAACTAGTATTTTCACAAACCACATTATTTATTGATAGAGCAAAATCAGTTGCTTTCTTCATAACTCCACAAATCTGGAGTGTTCACCAAGAAATCAAACATTGAAGTGATCAAATCATCCACAGCCACAAACCCATTCCAGATTGTCTGTCAAAGCGCTCAACCAACCAGCACTCTATAGCCGGGCGCCAAAGTTCGAAGTGTCGCAGCCAAAAGCTCCGCGGTTGAGACTGCACGGTTGCTGTACCGCTCTTTACCTGGCACTGCCATGGGAAGCTAAAGCAGACGGACGGTCAACGTTGTTTTTCTGCCGGCAGCAGACTCAACAGGTCGCCGCCAGTAAATCGGCGCCTACTTATATAAGATATAGTAAACAATTGAATAACCGTTATGGTTGCTTATAATTTACGAGACTGCTGTCGATGAAAAAGAAAACACATTCACTCCAAAGATATATCAATGCACCTCCAACTGACGCCGACGTGCGTCGGCATCTAGCTGCTTTCTTTCACCTCCACCCAGGTAACGTTAGCCGGTGTCGTGTCACACACTGTGTAGTGGTCTTGACTAACGTTGCTACCCACCCACTCCCACCAGCGATCCATCAGCGCTGCCGCCTGACACGCGCACGTGGGGGCACGTGAGGGTGGGTGCCACTCACCGAGGGCGAACCCCTGCCTGGCCCACTGAACGTCACCGGCCTGGTGGTTCACCTCGCACGGCAGGGTGTGGCTGTCGCCCTCCACCACACTGACGTTGGACGGGCGCACGCGAAAACGCTGCTGCTGCCCCGACGCTGAAACAGTCGTCACCGTCGTAACCGCCATCATCCTGGCAGGCGACACTGACGATAGTCCCTGTTTTGGGCACGTCGCGCTAAATTACGCGGCCCTGTTGCTTGCAATACCATGAAATAATGCACAAGTTTGAAACCGGGTAGTACGGAGGGATCACTGGTTTCCATCGATGGGAAATTCGAATTGAGCAATGACAGACGAAATTATTTCGGGAGTAGAATCAGAACAGACTAAGAATGAACTTTAATCATTGGAGCACCCAATATTTATTTCGGGACGGAAGGCTGCCCCTTCCATGAGATGCCTTATTTTCGGTCAGGGTCGCCTTTGCCTAGTTACATATGACAATGCTTCATTTTTTTTTCTGGAGGGCACGTCATTCTGGCTCGCGCCTTTATACCTACTCGGCATTTCTGCAGACTGCAACGGTCTCTACAACGGTCGAGGTGCCGGTATCTACAGACTGCAGGCCAGCCTCTACAAGAGCATGGGTGGCCGTCTGCAGATTGTACGGCCGCTCGTTCGACGGCTGAGGTGTTCCTCTCGGTGGATCCAGATTTCCAGCCATGACGGTGAGGGAAACACCGGTGGGGGGAATCCGTACCTCGCTGTGCGGTGCGGAAACTTTTAAGGCTTGATCAGACCGAACTGTTATTTCTTTTTTCTTTCTTATTTTGCTTGAACTTAGTGCATGTTCCGCACTGCCTTCTCCATTTTTTTTAAATTTCATGGCGCTTGGTTTAGAGTAGCCACTGCCTGTATGAGTGGCCCAAATGATCGAAAGCAGAGACATAAATGAATACACAAATACCTGCTGGCAGCAAAATCCAGACAACAGCAGCCAGCTCCCAAGAGATAAACCGGCGGGCCACAGTCGACTCCTTACCTGCTGGGAGCAAAGCCCAGACGACAGCGCTGAGGAGCAGACGGAGCGTGATGATGCCGCCGGCGGCCATGCCCAGCTAGACTCTAACTGTCGACTTTGGCGGGGGCTCCCTCGGCTCTTCACCAGCTACAAGCTACCACTGATGTGGTATTTGTGATGTCAGATGATCACTCATGGACATCAGCGCCGTGACCTCAGCAGCACCGTACAGCACACTGTCAGTGAGCCAGGCCGCCGTGACCACAGCAGCACCGTGCAGCACACTGTCAGTGAGCCAGGCCGCCGTGACCACAGCAGCACCGTGCAGCACACTGTCAGTGAGCCAGGCCGCCGTGACCACAGCAGCACCGTACAGCACACTGTCAGTGAGCCAGGCCGCCGTGACCACAGAGGCCGTAAGCACCAGTGAGCCAGGCCGCCGTGACCACAGCAGCACCGTACAGCACACTGTCAGTAAGCCAGGCCGCCGTGACTACAGCAGCACCGTGCAGCACACTGTCAGTGAGCCAGGCCGCCGTGACTACAGCAGCACCGTACAGCACACTGTCAGTGAGCCAGGCCGCCGTGACCACAGCAGCACCGTACAGCACACTGTCAGTAAGCCAGGCCGCCGTGACTACAGCAGCACCGTGCAGCACACTGTCAGTGAGCCAGGCCGCCGTGACTACAGCAGCACCGTACAGCACACTGTCAGTGAGCCAGGCCGCCGTGACTACAGCAGCACCGTGCAGCACACTGTCAGTGAGCCAGGCCGCCGTGACCACAGCAGCACCGTACAGCACACTGTCAGTGAGCCAGGCCGCCGTGACCACAGCAGCACCGTGCAGCACACTGTCAGTGAGCCAGGCCGCCGTGACTACAGCAGCACCGTGCAGCACACTGTCAGTGAGCCAGGCCGCCGGGGCGGATCAGCGTCGCCTCTCGCCGTCCCACTGAGCTACGCTGTCCTGTTCACCGACTGTGTTGCGACTGCGGGCCGCCGCTCGATCTGCGCCAGCTCGGCGGCAGTTCACGCGCTCGGCGACGGTCGTCGGGACAGAGCTCGACCTGGTCACACGCGCGCCAGAGGGTCCCGGCTGCGACTGCACACACAGCTGCTGTGATTGGCTGTGCGTGAGGTGACGTCAGCTGGATGGTGGCATGGTATTGGCCGGCGCTTGGCGAGCAGCGGCGTCACTGAGTTCCGCTTCATGTCGTCAGTTATCGAGCCTCCTGTCCGGCACCTGCGAATTGACGGGTAGGGATAGGAAAGTTGGGTGCACTGCTTAATCTGTTTGCAGGCGAAACGGATGGCTTAGTGCGCCGTGCAGTTCCAACCTCATCGTCGTGACGCGGCGGCAGGGCGCGGATTCCTCCCTTCTTGAGGAGGAGGTGGGGTGAGGAATCAAGTTGCCTTTGTGAGGGATTCTCCTTCCGTGAGGAGGCAGCGGATGGGATTCCTCAGCAGGTACCCTGCGTGGGAAGGTGGCGTCCCTTTGGCCGGGAGCAGGCACCCTACGGGGAATGGTGACGCCCCTTTGATCGGAAGCAGGTACCCTACAGGGGGGGGGGGGGCTCTAGTCAAACGTACAAAACTCACTCCCACCTTCAATGAATTTTTCAGCCCTGGGTGCCTTGTTACTCGTCAAGCGCGGACATTAGCCGCCGGCCGTCGCGCGGCGAAACTAGCGCCACCAATCGGGCGGCGGGGGAAACTATAGGCGGAGCGCCCGACATTAGTCGGTTTTACAGCGGAAATTTGCTCGCAAGCCCCAGGCCTCAGGGAAGAGACCTGGGACGAGATAGAGGGAGAAGACCTGGCATAATGGTCCGCATACATTAAAAGCGACCGCCAAATCTAATTATCACACCAGTTTTAATAACGAAATAGGTTTTACTATCGATGATGCTGAAATAATTACAATTAAACTTATGAACATCAGGAAATTGCAATACGCTTTCTGATTTTCGTGAAGACTACACTCAGCTCTACTGCATATGGCAGCCGACGAAGGAATGCCAGAGAGCAAATTGGCGCTGTGGTTAAATTAGTGAAGGACGAGGTTTTAAGCCAATTTCTTGAGCAACGGCAGACGAAATACAATAGAAGTATACTTAATCGATGTCAACCAAGTTTATCAATCCATGCCTGATACTCTCGACATGCTGACACCGCACAACTAGCAAATATTCACAACACACCCCATGAGTAGGACACACGCGCACCGACTGATTTGCTACTTGCCATCTATTGGGATATAAGTTTCGGAGTATAAAATGGTGTAAGGAAAATTATACTAATGCGATCCGTCTAAAATCGTTTAATTCTCACGATGAAGAACAATTTTTTTTCCACTGAAAAAGCTGAGAAAATTGATTGAAGCCAATTCCTATTAATATTAAAAGCTCTTGGATATACTTTTAGTTCATGTCTGGAATATTTAATTGAAGGGAGGAATAAATGTGTTTAAAAAGTCACAGCACTGCGTTGTAGTGCCATGAATTTGGCGAACGTGAAGCTTAGTTGCTAGCATTTTGTTCGAAAATTATCTTCGGGATTTGGACCCCCAAAATAATGTAATTATTGATCCATTCACTAATTGGTAATTGTTTTCCGCGATATGAAGAAAGCCGGCCACGTATCTAAAATAGTCGCAGTATTGCCTTATACTATGATGAATTCGACGACTATTAAGCTCAGTTGTGATCATTTTGTTTAAAATTCAAATTGGGATTTGGACCCCAAAACAATGTCGTCGTTCATCAATCAACGAATATGTAATTGATTGCCACAACATTAAGAAACGGGCCAGGAATATCAGAAAGTCGCAGCATCGCCATATAATATCATGAATTCGGCAAACATTGGGCGAAGTTGCAGTCAGGTTGTTGACAAATACGGTCCGAGATTTGGACCCCAAAAACGATGCCGTTATTGATGTATTTTGGGACATCAGTGGATTGACGACGTGCTACATTCAACCCCAAAATGTCGACACCAATTTTATTTGGATTTATTTGGAGCCCCCTACTCGAATTCTGGTGGACCGAGGACAATTTTGATGGCCAAAGCGCGACTTTTGGGAGTTCCGGCATGATTCTTGGAAGGTTACCCTTCTCAGGAGGGAGGGTATTTGCCCCTTTAATATGCCACTGGGGGTACTGAAGGAGTTTTGTTTTCAGTCCTTGGCGCCTTTCGGAGTAGAAAGGTCATTCGGATAATTGTTGTCCGGAACCGTTCTGAATTTTACGGTGTTGGAGTCGATTTGATCGAGTCTCGTGATATTTTTGTAGATGGAGTTATATTTTTCCTATACGGCTAGTGTTTTTATTTTGCCTTGATATGTGCCTAACAATTCGGCATCAAAATTAGATCGCTGGGCAATCGGCATTTTTTCTCAAAATGAGTTTGAAAAAGAATCTGTTTTCGGCATTCGGCGTCATATTTGCTTTCAGAACCAATCCAGATAAGTGGGTCAAATAGTACCACTTTTTGATTGTCTCGACGTGCTGAGTCGATTGGATCCAGGCAGTATTGTTGAAAAATCGATAGTTAAGAAAATATCGGGTATCTTCTGTCTTCTAATGCACCAGCAAATGTCCATTTCGAGGCATACAAGGAACTCTGAGGTTTAAGCAGGTAAACATCATTATACAGCCGCGGTTCCTGCACTTACTCTTTTGAAAACTTCAGCATCACTCACTGGGGATATAAATATGGACAAAGCTTCATATTTATTCGCTGTTTGAACTACATAACAGCATGATTGAGGGAGGCTGCTTTGTACGCATGTGCATCACATACCAAATACAAGGCTATCCCGAAAGGCTATCTGAATGTCTCAACATGCAACGAATAGATTGCTTTTCGTCACATGTTGAGATATTTGAGATTGCCTTTCCACATCACGTTCAGAGAAAATCATATACGTGAATGATACAAATGATTACAATTCGCCATGGTTATTGAAATTCGCCGTGATCATCATGGGACAATCGATGCCTATTTTGTTCCCAAAGGGACACATGTCAGACATGAGTCAATGAACACTGGTATATCCAAGGCAAATATCGCGCGAAGGTGCGGAGCACAACTGACTGGACGGCATAGGGCACCCCAGTTCTATCTTTCATGGAACTCACAGTCGTTTTAGTAAAATCTCCACGTCCCTCTTAGTTGTTAGCACGGGCAAAAGCTGCCGGTGCATGTACGTACACTATACGTGTCAGATCATGGCCTGGAAGGCACTGCATGCAAACACCTCCGGCGTATCGTTGAATTCATTGTGGGTGTTTACTATCCGATATGGTTTCGCGCGAAGGTCCAGCACAACTGGCTGGATGAGCCGTGGGCATGTGCTGCGCCAGCTGCAGCTCACTCGGCTGCAGCATGGGGAAGTCGTGAGCATCGTGATGCCGTACCTCCACTCTAGTGCCTGGTATGCTCACAGCGAAATGGTGCTCCAGACACTTTTCTATAGCGATGGCAGAACAGAGCGGCAGTTCGCTGTTGAACTATCAGGTGCATCCGCAGCAAAAATGAAGGTGGAAACCCCAGCGTCCGTCCCAGGAGAACTCAGAGACTAAATGAGACTGCGGATAGTCTGGAGTAGTTGACATCCTGGGACGGCGCCTTCGAACCGGCCATCCTGTGCTACACGCCAAGCTCCGAACTCCATGGCTATTTGGACATGCCAATGACATTCATATTTAGAATGCATCGGCAGCTTTTGCCCGTGCTAACAACTAAGATGGACGTGGAGAATATGCTAAAACGACTGTGAGTTCCATGAAAGATAGAACTGGGGTGCTCTATGCCGTCAAGTCGGTTGTGCTCCGCACCTTCGCGATGTTTGCCTTGGATGTATCAGTGTTCATTGACTGATGTCTGACATGTGTCCCTTTGGGGAAAAATGGGCATGGATGGTCCCATGGTAATCACGGCGAATTTCAAAAGTCTCGGCGAATTGTAATCAATTTCATCACCACCGTATCTGATTTTCTTCTGAACGTGATGTGGAAAGGCTGTCTGAATGTCTCAACATTCAACGAATAGTTAGGTATTTGGTATTTGATGCACATGCGTACAAAACAGCCTCCCTCAATCATGCTGCTATGTCGTTCAAACAGCGATTAAATATGAAGCTTCGTCTATATTTCTATGTCTAGTGAGTGATGCTGAAGTTTTCAAATGAGTAAGTGCAGAAACCTCGGCTGCATCATGATTTTTACTTGTTTAAACTTCAGAGTTCCTTGTATGCCCCGAAATGGACATTTGCTGGTATATTAGAAGACATAACACAGCCAATATTTTCTTAACTATCGATTTTTCGACAATATTGCGTTGTTTTAATCCACTCAGCGTTTCGAAACCATAAAAAAGGTACTATGTGTCCATTTAACTGGATTGGTTCTCACAGCCAATATGGCGCCGAATACCGAGAAGTCTTTTTCAAACGCAGCCCCTACAAGAAAATGGGCCACGAATATCAGAAAGTCGCTGCATCGCCATATAATATCATGAATTAGGCAAACATTGGGCGAAGTTGCATTAGGTTGTTCAAATTCGGCCCGGGATTTCCCAACGATGTCGTCTGTTTTTTGACATCGTGGATTCACTACGTGCTCATTGAACAAATGTCTTTTTTTGTACATTTGCCTCCTACGCAATTTGTGACCGACGACAATTTTGGTGGACGCTTTTCGTTCCGGCTATTCTTTAAACGCTTTTGAAAAGAATCATTTTCCAAATGCGTCTTTTTAAACGCATTCTGAGAAAAAATGCCGATAGCCCAGCGATGGAATTTTTATGCCAAATTGTTAGGCACATATGGAATCAAAATCAAAACAGTACCCGTTTTTTTTATAACACCACCTTGAAAATTATCGACACAGACTAATAAATAGTAGTGCTGAACCTCAGGCGTGAGCGAATGGAAATTGGATGGATGCAAAGAGGATGCAAATGTATGACGGTTTTTCTACTCATATATACATAAAAAACCTTTGCAGGATTTGCTGGACATGAAATTATGACACCCAGAGCATCGTTAGGTGCGAGTATTTACCTTCGAACGGTTTGGTGACCTCAACCTGACTACTCGGCAGGCTTAGTGCATACCCAGGTTCTTGCACTTTTCTAACACGTTCACAGGTCAAGAAATAAATACTAAAGATGTGACATTTGCATATACAGAAGTGCAGCCATGGGGGTCATCCACTTAGCAACCAAAGAGACATGAGATGGAGCAGGAAATTAGGAGATTCTCACTGTGGAAAACCAAAAGAATAGTCGCTTCAAGAGCGACAAAAGCGTTTTCAACATCATGCCAGTTTTTAGGTCCGCTTCACTTTAGACGATCTTGGCTGCGCCACTGAGCATATATATATATACCATTATATTCCAACATATGTCGTAGTATTACGCAAAGTACACAATCTCGTAATGGTCACCGGTCCGTGGGTGAGAAAAAAAATGTTATAAAGGCATTGAAAGACGAGCCGAAAACTGTCCCCCTGACTGTCATCCGCATTGCGTAATCTTCTTGTACCCACATATGTACAGCGGTACGGTACATCACTACAAAGGTGGTTGTTCAATTGGTGTTTGGGTCGATATATAGGCCTCAAAATACGCGAATGTTTTGAGCGTTGATGTGAGTTCTATGTCATAGCTCATAGTATATTCAGATACGTCGGAATGGTAATGACTGGCACGCCTGTTCCGACATATATTGTGGCGAGCCTCGAAAATCGACTGGAGTCGTGAGAAAACCCACAACCCCAACCCAGCCATTTTCAAGGCTCACCATATCCGTTGGAGTAGTCGCAGTGATACGGCGTACAGGCCATTACTTTTCCAACATATTACAATGCCACTGTACATTCAGCACGTTTTCTAGAACAATGCTCAGATGCTTTGGAAAGCTAGATTAACCCGTCCCGTCTCGGGGGGAGGGGGGTCTTCAACCGCCCCCTCAGGGTTTTCGCGGATAGCGGACGAACGGCGCACGGCAGCGCGCCCAAATTTTGTATGCCTTATCCCACATCAATTTGACATATCAATTCAAAATTTTTAGGTCAGGTCATCTATGGTCAATGAGTTATTAAAGGTCAAATGAGGTCACCTCCAAAAAAGTTCAACCAGTCGTCACGCTTTAACGGATGCAGATATTTTAATGAAACTTTCAGCGTTTGCTTATCTTTACGGATTCAAGAAAACGTACGAGTGGAATTGCTTCGTTTTTTTTATTACATCTTAGTTTTGCTTGTTTGCCAAATTACAGTTCAAATACAGGATTCTGGCTAAAGTAAGCATTTTTTATTGGGGAAAGTTGACTTCCAACCACGTTTCTCGGTCTGCTCTACCCATTGGGAAAGGAAAATTAAAGAAACCTTGAAAACTGAAAATTTTAGAATTACAAAGTTTTGGAGGGCCAAAAAAATATAGCCCTGGTCGATTTCGCTGCTCTTTTCTGATTCCAAATGTTTTTTTTTCTTCATACATCCACAAAAATGAACTCTCTAGAGCCAAAAACATAATGTAAGTCGTGAGAAGTCGTGAAAATCTAACCCCCTAGTGACGTCACTTTGGGGGGAAAATTGTTTTGGGGGTGGATCCGGACCCTACTCGTCGAGCGCTTTCCGATGACGCCTCTTTCGTTTTCGTGCGACGTTTAGTTTGGAATTTCGAGGGCGGGGTTACTATCCGCCCCCCCCAAGACGGGGTGTGAGGATCTGACCGGAGAGACGGCGAGGGACAGTTAAGCGACAACCCGTTGTCGCTTAACTGTCCTACACCTTGATTTGTCTAACCGGAATCGATAACCCCTATGTGATCGTCTAAATAGAAGGACATCATTCAGATTGACCTGATATAGCTCTTTAATAAGTTTACAGACTTCAATCAAATCACTCCCCGGTCGGTCGGTCTCTCTCCAGAGCCGGAGTAGTCACCGTTGATCCGGTCACCGGGTGCTACAATCGTGTTGGTAACCGATGTCAGAGGTGGTGAGACACAAGTGAAGTGTATCTGGTGTGTTCGCACTCATCACCCCAGACACCATCATCGTCCGGTGGTATGTTGCCATTTAAGTCGCATTCAACAAGTTCAGCTACCGAATGACGTGTTGAATATGATGGAGATTTTTTCCTGCCACTAATCCATAGGTGGAAGCCTGTTCATATTCGAAAATGGTCAGTCGATAAAAATTTCCCACTCACAAGCGAACATTTCCAACTGTACTGAAGAGGATGTCGGTTTCTGGCGTTTTGTCAGCTCTCCCATCGATTGCATTGCTTTCATATTAATTTGTTTTCTAAAAAATAGCACTTTTCCAGGGAGAACCCAGGAAGGGTCCAACGAACCGTCCAAGCGGTGACCTCCAGGTAAACAAAAAACACTTTCTCTCTATGAAAGCTATGGGGAAATCGAGTGCCGTTGGAATCAGCATAATCGGTTCATTGGTTGCGAAGATACAAGGAAATAGCCACCTTGATACAGAATCGGTCACCTAGAAATCCTTCGGGCTACAATTCGTGACCCGATGACCCAATCGAATCTAAAACAGCATGGTGTATACGAAGATCCGTTCAAAAGTGTCATCAATTTGGTTGCACGGATGTGTACAGCACTACATAACTGTCATGAGATGTCACTATATGCCTAACCTCAGGACTACCGGGGGATTTCCCCTCCCCTCGTGTTTTTTCTTGGATAGCTGTCGAACCCGTAGCGCGATCGCCCCCTATTTTGACACGCCTTCTAACAATTGTACAATAGCAATGGCATGGCTCTAAAACCAATGAAAACTGCGGAGCTCAATTGATGTCTCAAGACGCAAACCTTTGGTCTCAGTGCAATTCCTTTTCTTTGCTCTCCTTGTCTCCACCAACGTCATACTAGCGTTGCTGCCTGACATCCCTCGCCTGTCGGAACGTCAGTACCAGCTACGCTGACGTCACTCGGGCTGTTGTCACCGGTGATGATGTCACCACCCGTCAGCCGAACAACGACATTTTCATATCAAACGTGTATATATTGGTACGGAGACCGAGAGTGGAGCCGGCGGTCGACGTGGGCCACGATCGAGCCCGACCCATCGAGTAGGCCGCCCCGACATGACTAGAAGGGAGCCGTGGAGTCACAAGTCTGAGATCTGGCACCGGATAGTGAAGAGGTTCATTCTCACCCTCAGCAGGTGCCTCAGGCTCCTCGACATGGGTGAACGGAGCGGTGTTCGGGTGTCGAAGATGGGGCAGTCTGGTCCATACCCAGCTGACGCCCCAGACTCCTCGACAGATGAGCCGGCGTCTGGAGATGGGAAGTCTGCCCCATACCCAGCTGACGCCCCAGACTCCTCGACAGATGAGCCGGCGTCTGGAGATGGAGAAGTTCTTCCCCATACCCAGCTGACGCCCCACACTACTCGACAGATGAGCCGGCGTCTGGAGATAGAGAGGTTCTGCCCCATACCCAGCTGATGTCTCAGGTTTGAGCGCGGAGGGATGCTGGGATGGGCGCAGGTAATTATGGATCGATCTCTGGCATTAATGGTTGAGGACCGGCCACGCCAAATCGACGCTTCATCTCCACATGGCGTCGGGGAATGTTCCAGAATGACCAGGCATCAAAGACGAGATTGTCATAGCACACCTTACTACAATAGGGCATATTCATCCGCAGGTAAGACAATAATCGGTACATGTCGGAAGACAGACGATGCTAACATACATCAGGCCGGCCACTTCACCACAGCTTCACAACGGCAATGAAAGAAAACTGCCTGTCTCCACCTCCTTGTGCAGCTATCGGCGAGACGTATCAACAGTTTGTGGTGTGTGCGTGGCGCCAACGATCACGAGCTGCTCTGCTGCGCCGCGGTACAAAACTACACACATGTCAAGGTCACTGGCGTCGCCTCAACTGTGCAGTGCTATACAATGGGACGGACGCGTGACGTGTGGAATGAACGATGATCACAGTGAGGCATGCTTCTTCGCTGCAGCGCTTCATGACGTAATCACCCAATGATATATCCAAACATGTACAAAACACGAGGCCACATGCAGACGGAATTAGCCAAATCATCCGGCTAAGCGTCCAGCAAAGCCACCTGCCCTGCAGAGCACCACTTCCGTCTGCGACAGCAGTGAAATTTCCCAACACGGTAACAGATGCATTGCTATTCAGCTACGGACAATGGATAGCTGCCGTACCAACATCGGGCAGTGATGAGCGCGAGGAACACTTCGGCTGCTACTTTGTCACTCGCAGATGAACCGAGCAGCCGTCCAGCTGTCCCGGCTGCACTGCAGCCGACAACTGCACCGTCTAGTGCCGTATCACAGATGGCGCTGCGTGCGCAGCGAGGTCACCACGGCCGGCGGAGGCGGCGCGGCCTGCCGCGGCCGCCGCCGCACCTCACATGGCCGTCTCCAGCGGCTGCGAGCGCGTGCGGCCCTGCTGGAAGTAGTCGTCGGAGGCCAGGCTGGGGTCGCGAGGGAACGGGTCGGCCGACCTGGCGGCCAGCACGGCCGGCGGCGACGGCGTGGGCCGCGCCGGCACGCCCTGGTACACGGGAATGGTGTCGGACGCCTGCGAGCCGGCGTCCTCGGCGAACGGCCGCTTCAGCTCCAGCGTCGAGTCGCTGCCGGCCGACTCGTCGCCGTCGGCCGGCTTGGCGTCCGAGTCGGCCGGCAGCGAGGCGGCGGCGCCGGCCGCCTCCCAGGGCGACGCGCCGCGCGACGTGAACGTACTGCGGTCCAGATAGCCGCGGTTCTCGTAGCCCATCTCGAACGTGGGCCGCACCAGCGCCGCCGCGGTGGCGCTCTCCAGGCGCGGGTCCAGCGAGAAGCGCGCGTCGAACGGCGCCGGCTCGGCGTCGAACGACGAGCGCGTCTCGTCGAAGGACGGCTTCGTGATGGAGTCGATGCTGCCGCCGGTGGCGCCGTCGGGCATTGGGTCCGGCTGCCGGATAACGAATGGCGTTAGTGCGGCATTCGGACACTGGGTTCAGTTGTCAAATAGCAGATGGCGGTAGTGTTACATTCCGACATTGGGTTCGTCTGCAGAATAACAGATGGCGTCAGTGCTACATTCCAACATTGGGTTCGACTGCCGAGTTAAAGATGGCACTAATGCGGGACTATGTGAGAACTCCAGCAATTCAAATCCCTGCAGCACCTACTACACCAAGTTTCCAGATTATTGAAATCTCCGAATATCTCAAAACCTCAAAAACGCGGAGAATAGCTTTGATATGGACGACTGTCGGACTGACCGGCCGGCTGATCTACTCTCTGACCGGCCGGCTGATCTACTCTCTGACCGGCCGGCTGATCTACTCTCTGACCGGCCGGCTGACCTGCTCTCTGACCGGCCGGCTGTCTTTCTGACTGACCGGCCGGCTGACCTGCTCTCTGACCGGCCGGCTGACCTGCTCTCTGACCGGCCGGCTGATCTACTCTCTGACCGGCCGGCTGACCTGCTCTCTGACCGGCCGGCTGACCTACTGGCTGACCGGCCGGCTGACCGCTCGACTGGCTGCCAGCCCGGGGCAGGGTTGTCGGCTCACGTTGTGGTTTCGGCGGCGGTAGCCGCTGGTGCCCGACACGTCCGAGAAGCTGCTGGCCAGTGAGCGCGTGCTGCGCACGCTGCTGCGGATGCTGTTGCGCCGCTGCAGCTTCTCGCGGTGCCGGTGCCGAGACTTGACCACCCACAGCGCCAGGATACACAGCAGAAACAGCACGGCGGCGGCACCGGCGCCCAGCACGCCGATCACCACGTCGTCTCGAGTCCAGCCCAGCGGGTCGGCGTACACGCGCGGGTCTGCGGAGCGCCAGCCCAGGGGTCAGACTGCCGGCTGTCGGCTATCGACTGATGCACACAGCACAAAGGAAACGCCAACGGCGTCCGGTGTCTACATACCTTATGTAGTTCTCTAATTGTGCAGAATGTAAGAACAACAGAAGCATTGCCTATTCTTGCTAACTACGAGGGAATATGCTCTCGCAGTCCCTGATATTTCTCCCACAGTGCAATGATTTTGCCGACGCTATGAATGCCTATCTATTCCTAAGAAATCACACCGAATTTGCTGTACCGAAGTGCTGTGTACACGAACATTTATTGCACGGACTTACCAGAAAATATAAAGTAGTAAAATACTATTGCAATCACGTGACGCTTATATTTAGTGTTAACTTGGCTGGCACGCATAAAGGTAAAGGTAAAGGTAAAACTTTACCTTACTCTAACCGAATCATTTTGAACACCACGCGGACACCTTGGCATAATTTACCCACACACACACACCGTGTGTGAGTATATCACTCGAAATATCAAGCAACGATATAGTAACAATATTGTATATTGGTAAAACATGTATGCGCTGGAAATAACTAGAAACGTTGGCATGATTGTTTTCTATGCAGAACTCAAGCTCTAAAATTGAATACTTGTGAATTGCTTACGTCGCTCGATATTGATATCGATGAATTGTAGAACTATTATCGATTCAATTATTTCCTTGGCGTAAGCTTTTGATATGCCAATTATCTCTCACGATACTTACTGTAAGGGTAAGAAAAGCCGTAGAAATAAGATCTCCAGGGGTTAGCTGCAGCCCGCATAAGAGGTGCATGGATGCAACTGGTAGTGGTCGCAATGACAATGTCGATTACCATGAGAAGATATTTAACGTGTTAATAATGCACTGTGAGAACGAATAGCTACAGCGCGCTGGATTTCCACATTTCTTCAGACATCTTCCTTGCACCTCTGCGTCGATATCCTTCTGATCTGGGTCACTCCAAATGACGGAAAAGATTCAAACCAGTACACTTTGTTTTGCATTGAACTAAACATCGAAATAAAACACATACTGGCAGTGCATTTCATCACGTCCAATAATCCTGCTTCCTACGGTTTTCGGAAAACTGTCATGTTTTGCGTACGACCAAGTAAAGTTCTATGCAAACCTATGGGGGTGACACGCCTTTGTCATTTACTGAGGCCTCTGGGCCTGTAGCAGGTCATCCCATTATCAACAGACCGTTCTGTTGGCCTCATGCACTAAAATTTTGCGCGAATATACGTCGCCACTAGCAGTTCAGATGTCATCTGCTGCGATAGACATCGCTTGGTATCTTTTTGACCCGAAAGATGACCCAGGGAAATTTTCTGGAGTTAATTCAGGTAGAACTGACTGACTATGGCGAGTATATTTCCGGGGTTTTATAAGTATCACTTGCATTCATCGTGATCTGCCATACGAAACAAGACCTCTTTCCCTCCCAATGACCTAGAAGCCGAATATGTGACCTGCCCAGGTTGGAAAACATTCCTTTGGGGTCAAATTAACGTGGACGAAACCACGTTACTTGCATTTAAAAGTGCATAATGTACATAGCATTATTAATCTTAATGTATCATACCATTCCATCACATAAAATATTCCGGGAAACCTCCACCGAAACCTCGGGAGTGGGATCCCATAGATCAGCAGGGCGCGGGCTAAAAGGGGTCAATATACTGACCTGACCTGGCTTTGTCTATTATATTTAAATGCATAATATGAGGGTTCTTTACACACTGACAAACATAACAAAGGGAACTACTCAATAACAGTGTTCTAGATATTTTATCACGAAGCGGTGTCCGCTTGACCCTTGTCTCGGAGGTTTGATATGCGCCTCCCTAAGGTTCTCCGCGGAAAGTGAAAGAACAGCGCGCAGCAGCGCACCAAAATTTGGCATATATTTTCCCACATCAATTTAGAATGATGTGCGAACATTTTAAGGTCAGTGTCATCTAGAGTCAACGAGTCAGTCAAGGTCAAGTGAGGTCACCAAAATGGCTCAACCAGTCGTCACGCTTTAACGGAAAAGAATATGTTGAAGACACTTTCAGCGTTTGCTATATTTAAGGAGGAAACACACCGTACCTGAGGGTTTTTCTTTTTTTGATGACATTAATTTTGCCTATTTTCCCACTACAACCAAAATCGACGATTCTGGCTAAAGTATACATTTGTGATGAGGTTAAGTTGATTTCAAACGATGTTTTGCGGTCCGCTCTATCCATTACAATAAAAAAAGAAGCAAAATTGAAACCTCAAAGTTGTGATGTTCCTAATCATTAAAATTTTGATTTATGGTTGGAGAAAATTTATAGACATGGTAGATTCCCATTCCTTTTCTGATTTCAAATAATTTTTGTTTTCAAACCTCCCCAGAAATGAACTCCCCATTGCCAAAAGCATGATGTCAGTCGTGAAAACAAGGACACTTAGTGACGTCAATTTGGGGGTGGGGGTACAATTTTGGGTGTGATTCCTGGCCCTACTCATCGAGCACATTCCGATGACACCTCTTTCGTTTTCGTGCAGCGCTTAGCCTGGAGATTAGAGGGGGTGGGGGTGTATTAACCCCCGAGAGCAAATTCTTGAGATCTGCTTTGTACTGACTTCTTCTTACATCTTGACAACGATATCAATCCAGCTGGGTCTCTAAGGCCGTGCATTCGCCGAATATCTGATGTGCTTAGGTCCTGTTTCTCCTCAGCTATAGCTGAGTTCCCGCATATGGAAACCTGACAGTAGAGAGCATGACGCATCCACTATCTCACCCATTTCGCAGAGGAACGGAAGGTGCAGGTCACACGGCCCGGTGAGCACACGCCGCTGCACGAAGAAGCTGCACTCGCTGACTATGTCCAGGTGCTGCACCCAGACGCGGTCCAGTCGCCAGTTGTAGTGCTCCTGCCTGCGCCGGATGTACTGCGCCAGCTGGTCGTAGTCGGTGCGCAGGTACGGCATGGACGCGTTGTCATCCTGCCACGTGCGAATAGGCGTCACACAGCCGGCGGTACACACAGAGAGGCGTCACATAACCATCGGTAAACATGGAGAGGCGTCACACAGCTGGCGGTACATACACAGCTGGCGGTACACACAGAGAGGCGTCACACAGCCGGCGGTACACACAGAGAGGCGACACACAGACGGCGGTACATGCACAGCTGGCGGTACACACAGAGAAGCGTCACATAACCATCGGTAAACATGGAGAGGCGTCACACAGCCTACACACAGAGAGGCGTCACACAGCCGGCGGTACACACAGAGAGGCGTCACACAGCCGGCGGTACACACAGAGAGGCGTCACACAGCCGGCGGTACACACAGAGAGGCATCACACAGCCGGAGGTACACATAGAGAGGCGTCACACAGCCGGCGGTACACACAGAGAGGCGTACACACAGCCGGCGGTACACACAGAGAGGCGTACACACAGCCGGCGGTACACAGGCGGTACACACAGGGCGGTACACACAGCCGGCGGTACACCGGAGAGGCGACACACAGCCGGCGGTACACGCAGCCGGCGGTACACACACAGCCGGCGGTACACACGGAGAGGCGTCACACAGCCGGCGGTACACACAGCCAGCGGTACACACGCCAGTCGCATCACGGTCTGTTAGAAGTTGCCACATCTCAGACGGCATGTAATGCCGTATGTATTCCAAGCACACTACGCACATTCATTTCCCGTCTCGTCATTCTCATCGACTTCGTTTTTGCAAAGCGTGCCACCGTCGCCGGCGGCGGTAGTTTGTGCTGCCCCCTGAGCCGTGCCCCCGGCCACCACACTCACCAGGCAGAACTGCTTGGCCTCGCGGAAGTTCATGGGCGCCGGCACGTACATGAAGCACGTGGTGTCCACCAGGCGCCATCCCGGCGGACATTTGTCACTCAGCAGCGACTGGTTGTTCATATGAAAGCGACTGCGGTCAAAATGGAAGCAAGTCAGTCGGTCAGACAGTCAGCATAGTCGTGTAGTCAGGCATTGCGGCACGTATAGCATAGGAGCCAGCTGAGATCTTAGGTTACGCTAAGGTCCCTGCAGAGTGGATTGCAATGGGCGCTGACTGACCACGTAGTCGACGCGCCCCCAAAAAACCCTAAAAATAATCGATGAATATTCAGCTGAGAGGATGCTGTATGGAGGCCACCGGAAGCTGGTTCTCCCATGCCACGCTGCATGCATCGTTGGCGTTCCAAGTCTTTGTTATGACGTCATATGATAAGCACATGATTGATCAGACAAGGTCGTCAAATACCTGCGTGAGACGAAGTGCCAACGTCGTTTGATTAAGTTGAGAAACCCCCCGATATTTCATGAACAAGAACACCTGTAGATATTAATTGAACAAGGTCTCGGGCATGACTGGCGGTGTTCACTGCCTGCGGACCTACACGTGGAGTAAGGTCCCAACAGGACCGGGCGGTCATTTTCGACCGAGAGCCGGTGCCACATGGCGTGAGGGGGCTCACCTGAAGTCGACGCGCAGCAGGCCCTGGCCGTCCAGCTTGTCCTTGATGCGGCCCTGGATGGCCAGCGTCTCGTTGTAGCCCCACCAGTTGTGGCGCGCGTCCAGCGGCGTGCGCCACACCTCGTACCTGCCGCGCCGCGATCGCACCGAGGCCGTCAGTCGGCGTCGCCAGGGTTATCGCGGTGGTGCACGAGGTGTGGCCCACAGGCACTACACGTCACAGGGCAGGGACGCCGGACATGGGTCATGTGGATGGCATGCGAACGAATAGGTAACGTGGGTGGTACGCGACACATATGCCACGTGGGTGGTACACGGTCCATAAATTACAGGGGTGGTACACGTGTACACATGTATGGGTAGTACACGGCATATGTCATGTGCGTAGTACGCGGCCCATAAATGGCGGGTAGTACACGGAGCAAGTGACACGTGGGTAGTGCACGGAACATACGCCACGTGGCTAGTACATGAGGAAATCCCACGGGGTGGTACACGGTACATAAGCCACGTGGGTGGTACATGGACCAGATGTGGTACACGGTCATGGTAGTAGGTGTGGTATTGATGACAGAGGCGGTTCAACGGGTATACGTAATATGGGTGGTGCCGGGTGTATACATAACATGAGCCGTAAACAGAACGCATATCCCAGGGGTAATATTGAGACCAGGTCACAAGGATGGTACGCAAGATGCATAAGCGATAAGTCACGGGCGCCGACCACAACTTCCGGCACACCAACACATATCGACACTGAATTCAAACTGGATCAAAGCCAGAACAGCACGACTTGACAGGGATATTACAACGCGTAATCTTAGTGTATGCAACGAATTATATTTGAATATTGTCATATGCACTGCTAAAACCAAGCTGGACACTTGCCCGGTAAGCGTGCTTAACAACATTCCATTTTCCACGTAGTTCCTTTCCGTACAGGAGAGCGGCAGTAGCGTGCACATGCATATCAGCGGCCCTGCTTCAAGGCGGTGGCAGCAGTGCATCCGGCTCAAAACAAGACAGTGCTGGAAAACCCACCTGTAATTTGAGATTCTAAGGTCTTCCCTGTGAAGAGAGAAGGAGAGACGATAGTTTCAGTGCGCGCGACGTGCGGGTGACAGGGTACACGAGCCAACGCCTCTGTCTCCAACAACATGACAAGACCTAGCTGTTGGTCATGCCAACTTTTGACCGTTTTAGCCCAGCTGTCTCTGGACCGGGTGCCAGCTGATTGCCATTCATTGAAGACCATCTGGTATGCTAGGTAGTGACCAGTTGTCGGGACTCGAGTGGGCTGCGCCACAAATTGTCAGCAATTGACATCACCAATACCATCGAGTGAGATACACAGTGAGCAAAGCAGTGGCCAGCGCGTGACGCGTGAGCTCGTAACGTAACGGCCGGCCGGCGCGTGACGCGTGAGCTCGTGACGTCGCATGCCATTCCACGGGTAGCTGTCATTGTGACGTGACCTGAACAGGTGCGGATGGGTACTGGGCAGGTGCTAGGTGCATGCACGGGGCAGCTTGGCAGTGTACACGGTCAAGCGGGGCGTGCACCACCGCATCGTCATGTCGGCGTGCCAGCTGGACACCAGACCAGCTCGCCGAGAGACGACGGCGTAACGGCAACACACGCCCAGAGCGTACTGCATGCTAATCATGGGCCAGTGCAGGCAACGTCGCCGATGACGACGTTGCATGCACAGATGTAAAACATTGCACACAGGTGCAATGTTTCCGAGCGGTGTACGACATAGTCATCAGTGTAGGAACTGCGTGCCTACCACCATGCTGAATTTTACAGTAAAGCTTACATACATATTGTATAAGGCAACTGTAATTGCATACCATTTCTGATTCATTCGATATAAGAAATAGGTTATATACGAACAAGGACATCGACACCCATGGGGGCCCTGTGGCTCGGACCATACCTGGAATAGGAGACGCTCACGGTCTTACTTCTCCGGTACAGCAATCGTTCCTACGTCCCTGTTTTACTAGAAATATCCTCACAACAAACGTACACGAACCACAGAACACAAGCTACCTGCGATACTGAGAACCACAGCAGACCAGGAAGGCGGACCGAAACGTGTAGTTAATGAACAGAAACAAATATGAACAACACATCAAGCTAGCCACAATAGTGCACACAACGGCCACCCCAAACACCACAGGTGGCCAGGGATGGGCGTCAGTGTGACGTCATGTGCCGGGGTGACAGACCACGCATGCGCCCAAGTGCGTGCCCAAAAACTCACAGCGTGCGGTTGACGGTGACTAGTTCATAGTCGTTGTCGGGGTTGACGAGCACGTTGTCGACGTACTGTTGACCTGCACTGCTGGCCAGCACCGTCGTGCGCTCCTCCGGGTCGGTCGCGTAGTTCCTGTGCCCGCCGACAGAGGCGTTAGCGACGTCGCAGTATGAGCGCAGGGTTATGGGGAAGATTTTAATCACGGGTGAGAGTGGCACCGACCTGAGTCGCCCAGAGAAGACTGGTGAGCAGCCGCCTGTCTGTGTGCAGCGGATTGGTCGGCCACGGACACTCCATGGTGTGTTGATCAGCTATATGCATGGAACTTTACGCCAAATTTGCATCGATATCCATGCCATTAGGAAGTGGAAGGTTTGTACGAAATGAGCCAAGTGACCTGGTATTAACATGCTCTAGCACTAAAGGCTACCAATACAACACCCACGTCGGTGAATCCGGAATCAACCGACTTCGCCTGCACGTACTCTGGCATTCCAATGCTGATTGCATTGCAGTTCATATGACTGCACGGCAGAATTGTTGCTGATTTACAGAGACACGCAGGGCCCTGAGCAGGCAGCACAGCGCGTAATTACTGCGTGGGCGCGCCGTGTACGGCATGGCGACTGTCAACATGGGAGACAAATCGGCTCACTTTGTATCATGGGGATATACGAGAAGGCCGGCCTACAGCTATACATGGGACCGCTGACGTCTACAGCTGTGCATGGGACCGCTGACGAGTCTACAGCTGTACATGGGACCGCTGACGAGTCTACAGCTGTACATGGGACCGCTGACGAGTCTACAGCTGTACATGGGACCGCTGACGAGTCTACAGCTGTACATGGGACCGCTGACGAGTCTACAGCTGTACATGGGACCGCTGACGAGTCTACAGCTATACATGGGACCGCTGACGAGTCTACAGCTGTACATGGGACCGCTGACGAGTCTACAGCTGTACATGGGACCGCTGACGATTAGCTTACATGGGACCGCTGACAGTCTACAGCTATACATGGGACCGCTGACGAGTCTACAGCTGTACATGGGACCGCTGACGAGTCTACAGCTGTACATGGGACCGCTGACGAGTCTACAGCTGTACATGGGACCGCTGACGAGTCTACAGCTGTACATGGGACCGCTGACGAGTCTACAGCTGTACATGGGACCGCTGACGAGTCTACAGCTGTACATGGGACCGCTGACGAGTCTACAGCTGTACATGGGACCGCTGACGTCTACTCCGCTGACGAGTCTACAGCTGTACATGGGACCGCTGACGAGTCTACAGCTGTACATGGGACCGCTGACGAGTCTACAGCTGTACATGGGACCGCTGACGAGTCTACAGCTATACATGGGACCGCTGACGAGTCTACAGCTGTACATGGGACCGCTGACGAGTCTACAGCTGTACATGGGACCGCTGACGAGTCTACAGCTGTACATGGGACCGCTGACGAGTCTACAGCTGTACATGGGACCGCTGACGAGTCTACAGCTATACATGGGACCGCTGACGAGTCTACAGCTGTACATGGGACCGCTGACGAGTCTACAGCTGTGCATGGGACCGGTGGTCTGAATAGACACTCAGTAACCATGGCCGCCGCCACCGCTCACCGCCAGAAGCCGTTGTGAGCGAAGTTCTGGTAGATGGGCAGGTGCACCCTCTCGAAGCCGGACACCTTCATGATATGGAAGCCGCGGTTATTGTACACCGAGTTGTAGCTGAAGTTGGCCACCACCTGTCGCACAGAATATCAGCTCAACGGGGCTCAGCCGACTCCTTGGCAAATTATTCGGTAATCATGCTTAACATAACATAACATAACGCACTCGACAACTTAGGCAGTCTGCAGAAATAGCAGAACATTTTGTCAGCAGCGAGCACGACTATGTGACACGAAATGCACAAACAATTTTCGACTACTCAGAATACAAACCGAAAATAGCAGGTGCAAACTTATTTATGACGATGTGTAGGACGGTGCAACTTCTCAGCTGGAGACAATGGACAGGAACGGTATCCCGAAACGAGTCACAGGCGTATTGCTAATAGACAAACCGGAATCGACTGGCTATGTGTGTTGCGGGGCCAGGCGGAATATTTTAAATCACCGTGTACATTTACAAATGACCAGCGATGAGGCACAGCCCGCGATGGGATTTGTTGCCGCTAAGCAAGTGAAATGAGCTGATGTGAGCCATCACGAACTGATGCTCATCATAGCATCGTATATATAAGGTGGGGAGGCACCTCATACCCCATGTTTTTGTAATATTTTTTTTAGCATGATTTGTGCGACAAAAAAATTCCAACAAATGGCTCACTGATGCAAACAGTCATGAAGAATCGAATGGTGCAACTTTTATAGCCGGATCTCTTCGGACTCGAAAGTTACAGAGCGATCACTGTGAAATCGAAAAACCCTAAAAATGAAATCGAACACTTTTACTTTTTCCAAATTTCTCCATTATTATCAGCGACCCATTTGTACTTTCTGCGAAAAGAAGCGAACGTCTTCTTGAACCAGTCCTTGTCGGCATCAAGTTTGATAATTGCTCGACTCAAAATGTCCATTTTCTCATCAACAGTTCCCTTCCATTCGATGCCTTCTTCGCGCAGCAACTCAGGCAGGACGTTGTACTTCAAGTGGTTTTGTTCAAGTTCAGCAGGGTTCAGCTCCGGTGAGAGGGCAGGATAGTGATTTTTACATCACCGCCATCGCATAACCATTCCTGACTCACCTCTCACAGACAACTGCCAAAAGAAAAGGCCCGAGATCCGGAATTCATGCCAATTTAATGGTGAAAAATAACCGACCAGCGAATTTCATTTTTGGGATTTTTCGATTTCACAGTGATCGCTCTGTAACTTTCGAGTCCGAAGAGATCCGGCGATAAAAGTTGCACCATTCGATTCTTCATGACTTTTTACATATGTGAGCCATTTTTGGAATTTTTTGTCCCACGAATCATGTTATTTTTTTTTTAAATCATGGGGTATGAGGTGCCTCCCCACCTTATAGGCGCCAAAAGTTAATACGGTCTTTAATTATTAGTTGACAGCGTCAACTGATCATGCACCAAGTTGAAGCAGATTCATGACCCCCGGAACACCCGAACTCTAAGCGTGTGGCGTACTGCGGCTATTATTGTACATTCTTTGGCTATCAGGGAGCTCAGGTTCACACAGCCAATAGGCAACTGGTTTTAAAGAGCAATGCCACGGACAAACACTCGCAGTTCACTTGTGGCGAAGACCAGTCAGGCTACAAGACACTGCCCGTCACGACTGTGTCACTGTCAGAAGATGAAGGGTGTGGTTGTCGCTTACCTGGGCGAACTCGAGCACGTTCTGGTAGGTGCAGTTGGCGCGCGTGAAGTAGTTGTAGTAGAGGATGACCTCCTGGTACGGCGACGTCTTGCGACCCCCCACGTACAGCGTCGACCAGCCGTCGTTGTCGCTGAACAGGTTGGAGTAGATGTAGGCCTTGAGGGCGGTGGCCAGCCCGTTCGAGTCGGCACGGATGCGCAAGCCGCCTTGGTTGTGCCGAACCACGTTGTTCTGTCGATCGGTAGAGGTCAGGTCAGTCGCGATGGTGGCGGTGTAAGGGTCGGCAATGGTGCTGGTAACCATGATGGTAACAGTTGTTAATGTTAGAAATAACAATGCTGATAATGGTGGCAAGACCACGGTGTTGGCAGCTTAGCAGCTATGACAGGTTCAGGCAGCTTCCTGAAGCCCCGGCACTGGTGCTCACTATTGGTGATTGAAACGTTATGGGGAGCCTTCCACGGCGTGAGTGCCGTGGATACCGTGGACACCACTCGGCTTCAGACCACCGGGCGGCTCGTGCATATGTCTAACTATCGTCGCTGTAATGTCTCAGTATTGTCACACTGTGCTCGTCTCCGGTGGACCAGAGCCTCGTACAGGAGACTTAAGCCTGCTGCCGGAGACCGAAGCCTGGTGCCGGGGACCGGAGTCTGGTGCCGGGGACCGGAGTCTGGTGCCGGGGACCGGAGTCTGGTGCCGGGGACCGGAGTCTGGTGCCGGGGACCGGAGTCTGGTGCCGGGGACCGGAGTCTGGTGCCGGGGACCGGAGTCTGCCATTGTGCCGGGGACCGGAGTCTGGTGCCAGTGGTGCCGGGGACCGGAGTCTGGTGCCGGGGACCGGAGTCTGGTGCCGGGGACCGGAGTCTGGTGCCGGGGACCGGAGTCTGGTGCCGGGGACCGGAGTCTGGTGCCGGGGACCGGAGTCTGGTGCCGGGGACCGGAGTCTGGTGCCGGGGACCGGAGTCTGGTGCCGGGGACCGGAGTCTGGTGCCGGGGACCGGAGTCTGGTGCCGGGGACCGGAGTCTGGTGCCGGGGACCGGAGTCTGGTGCCGGGGACCGGAGTCTGGTGCCGGGGACCGGAGTCTGGTGCCGGGGACCGGAGTCTGGTGCCGGGGACCGGAGTCTGGTGCCGGGGACCGGAGTCTGGTGCCGGGGACCGGAGTCTGGTGCCGGGGACCGGAGTCTGGTGCCGGGGACCGGAGTCTGGTGCCGGGGACCGGAGTGCCGGGACCGGAGTCTGGTGCCGGGGACCGGAGTCTGGTGCCGGGGACCGGAGTCTGGTGCCGGGGACCGGAGTCTGGTGCCGGGGACCGGAGTCTGGTGCCGGGGACCGGAGTCTGGTGCCGGGGCTGGTGCCGGGGACCGGAGTCTGGTGCCGGGGACCGGAGTCTGGTGCCGGGGACCGGAGTCTGGTGCCGGGGACCGGAGTCTGGTGCCGGGGACCGGAGTCTGGTGCCGGGGACCGGAGTCTGGTGCCGGGGACCGGAGTCTGGTGCCGGGGACCGGAGTCTGGTGCCGGGGACCGGAGTCTGGTGCCGGGGACCGGAGTCTGGTGCCGGGGACCGGAGTCTGGTGCCGGGGACCGGAGTCTGGTGCCGGGGACCGGAGTCTGGTGCCGGGGACCGGAGTCTGGTGCCGGGGACCGGAGTCTGGTGCCGGGGACCGGAGTCTGGTGCCGGGGACCGGAGTCTGGTGCCGGGGACCGGAGTCTGGTGCCGGGGACCGGAGTCTGGTGCCGGGGACCGGTTGCCGGGGACCGGAGTCTGGTGCCGGGGACCGGAGTCTGGTGCCGGGGACCGGAGTTGGACCGGAGTCTGGTGCCGGGAACCGGAGTCTGGTGCCGGGGACCGGAGTCCAGTGCCGGGGACCGGAGTCTGGTGCCGGGGACCGGAGTCTGGTGCCGGGGACCGGAGTCTGGTGCCGGGGACCGGAGTCTGGTGCCGGGGACCGGAGTCTGGTGCCGGGGACCGGCGCCGGACCAGCACGCCACTGACCGTGAAGTAGAGGTGCTGCGTGTTCTGCACGTCCAGCGTCACGGCGGCGCGGACGGTGCTGAAGTTGCCGAACAGCCGGCGCCCGTTGCCCAGCAGCCGGTTCCAGGCCAGCGTGAGCGTCGGGTTGATCTCGCCTGCGTTCACGTACGATATGCCGCCGCCCTCGTTGTGCGATATTTCAGAGTAGGAGATGTTGTGGCGCACGTCCCGACCTGTCGGACGTTCAGTCGGTGACCGGTACTGGCCGGTGTCGGCAACAGGTGCTGCGATTCTCAGCCAAGCTGCCCATATCCGAAACTCAATATGCACATAGTATCTGGCGCAAGCAATGCAAATTGGAATTATGTCTCGCAAATAGGGTCTGCGAGCTGGAAAGGGAGTGCGAGTTTGAAAGGAGTATGCTTCGAGTCAAATATGGCATTTGAATCGGTAGCACCCACGCTGGCCAACTGTTAGCTGCACTTGGTGGTCTCTGGCGACAACTTTATCAGAAGAGTTGGTTGTATCCAATGTACCACCCTGTGGTGGCAGTCGTTGCTGGCAGCACCCACTGGACCCGACGTACGCAGGGCAATGCACCACATTGGATGTATTTACTGAACCCAAGAAGGGCACACACTAATCGTTTTTGAGGATACTGAACTTTATGGATGACGCCCGCCGAGCATTGTGAATGATACTCGCTGAACCCCATGGATGCCATTCACTGAACCCATGAATGCCACTCACTGAGCCCGATGAATGCCACTCACTGAATCCATGAATGCCACTCACTGGGCCCATGAATGCCACTCATTGGTCCCGATGAATTCCACTCACTGAAGCCGATGGAGGAGACGGGCAGCGTGACGACCTCCGCGATGAAGCCGTACTGGCTGCCGGCGCCGCTGGCGTGCAGCTGCACGCTCAGGGACGTGCTGTTGGTGGTGTGGAAGACGGAGCCGTCGGCGGAGCCCATGACCAGCCGGGCCAGCAGGCGGGACGTCACGTTGTAGATGTCGCCGTCGTACAGCCGGATGTTGTCCGGAGTCAGCAGCGGCTCCCACGTCGAGTTGACCAGGTTGAACTGGAGCAGCCTGTGGCGACACAAGTCAGTCGGTTTGGTCATACCCTGCACTCCCTCCCCAATTCCGACAGAGATGGGCACGGGCTGCGGAGATTAAGTACCACTTCGGTGTTTTTGACGATACGATACTAACCAGAATATAAAAATGCACAATTAAACATGATGCACCTTTTCTTCTTCCGCATAAATATATACTGCTAGTTTGGACTGACGGTGAAATAAGGACCATTATGGTTTATGTCAAGTCGTAACGGACTGACTCCAAAGCCTTTTATGGCTTGGCGTCCTTGTTGAAGCCTACATCAATAACGTGCAAGGGCCCATAATTTGGCTATATCTAATGTATTGGAAAAGTAGGTCATTTACCCATAAGGCATACATCGTCTTCTAATCATCTCATGTGTTGTTCATTTGTGAATGATGCACTCAATACACTTCAGTACTTCCTTGGCAACAAACTCTGCCAAAAATAATCCTCGCCATACGGTTAAATTATTATAAACCAGCCCTGACCAATTGTACACAATGAGGAGACGCATTGAATTTGTGAAATGAAGTGATGCAAAACGACATCAAGAAGTGTCTGGGGTGAAACGGCCCGTCAAGCTGACTGGCCGTTTCATCCCAGACACTTCTTAAAGTCACACACAGAGAGAAGCACATTTTGTTGCCAACGGCCATTAACAACATCCACAGCACTAACGACGAAACGGCAAGGGCCATTATACCGGCAATAATTGCGAAGACAATAGCCGTTCAGCTGACAACGGCTGCCATGGCAACCGCCGCGCGATTCCCGCCAGCTGACCTGAAGCCGAATGTCTTGATGCGGGCAGCGGAGGTGAATATTTTGACACAATCCACCGGTCGGTTGTCGTACTTGTAGTACAGCAGAATCCTCTCCAGCACCACAACCTCCTTGTGGGCGTCGCACATGTCCAGCATGCCTGCAAAGAAGCTGGTCAGCGCGCATAGGACACACCACCGTACGCTGCTCATCGCTGCCACTGGGTGTCTGGTGTCAGTTTTGCAAAACAAAGTTGGCTTTTTGTGAATGCTGTACCGTAATCGTGATAACAAATTGCCGCCGGAAAACTGAGTCACAATTCAGACAGCTGGCCGTGGATCGGTGACGTCCCATACTGCGGGACGGGCTGTGGGTGTGGTGACGTCACGACTCACCGAACAGGTTGTAGGGTACGGCTGCCCGCTGGAGCGGCTCAAACGAGCTGCGCCCGGAGCTGCCAGCTTCGCCGGTTAGCATCACCGTGTTGAATCCGATACCCAGGTTGTTGTGTACCCTGCCGGTGACCGAGGTCGTCAGAGGTCAGCAGGGCTCGGCATGGTACACTGCGACACACTCAGCAGAAATGCAAAACACATCAAGAGCTGTTAGTGAGACCAGCAGCCATTTAATTGCATTTCAGCTGAATACCGGATGATCACTTGCAGATGACGAAATAATTTCACTTTTTACATTGCCCGATAGCGTACTTACCGCTACCAGTCAGGTAAACCATCGGGATCATCAACCTAAGTCGTCATGATGAATATATTTGAACAATAGCTTAATGGTATCATGTCACCGATTCTTTGCCTTTGTCAACCTATCGACCAACAAGTAATGCCACAACTCACCAAAGCTGTGGTTACTTCAAAGCATGGTCAAATATGACACATTTGCGATTTAAAGCGTGAACATCCATGTCCAACCACGACGTTCTTGTTCGGTAGGCAGCTTTGTGCGGTTTTGCGTGAGAGAATTGCTTGCCTGTTGTCGAACGGTATCAAGCCAACATCCTCCCAAGCTCGGACTGGACATCATGTGGCCTGCGTTGCGATACACAGGTACTCGAGACACAGGCCGTTTCCCCTTAACGGCGTTACTCCCGAGGGACACTAGTCGTCACCTGTTGCCCGGATGGTGTGTGGCTCCTTGCAAGTGATGATGATCGAGCGGAAGGGTGGGACGCGTCACTCACCAGAGGTGCTGGTAGTCGAGCGAGTGTGTGGGGTTCAGCACGGTGATGCCGTCGCTGAGGCTGCCGGAGACGTTGACGACCCGCAGGTCCGGCGACTGGAACACGCTGAGAACGGCCGGCGACTTCTCGCCGTGCAGCCAGCCGGCGCCGAGCACGTTGACGAAGCGCAGCCAGGAGACCGGCCGCCGGCCGCGGCCGTGCGTGTGCACGTCGTGCAGACGCTCGAAGAACGACTGCACCTCGAAGCCGGGCGCCGCGAAGCGCACGCCGCCCCATGCGCGCTCCGTGTCGTTGACGTTGCTGGCGCCGCAGTCGATGAAGACGAACTCTGCGCGCCAGTCGCAGCGCGGCACGTCATCGCGCGGCCGGCCGGACATCCGCAGCGGACAGTCCGCTAGCTGTGGCTCGTCGCCGAGGCAGCGCAGAGGCTCCGGCCAGCTGGTGACGCGAGACACCGAACTGGCGTGGAACTCGACGCGCACGCCGTGGCGCAGGTGCACGTTGACGGTGGCTCGGCCCAGCTGGCGGCACACCACCTGCGCGTTGCGGTCCGAGAAGCGCCGGTCGCACACGGGCACCCACTGCACGGTGGTGGCGTTGAAGAGCTCGAGGAAGCCGGTGCCGTCGTCGCACCTGCCGGCCGCGCACAGCCGCAGCCTGTCCGGCCGCGAGTCGTGGCCCCACAGCTGGCGCTGCGCCACTGCGCGGCCCACGCGGTAGTGCTCCGGCTGGCTCGTCAACGGCCGCATGGTGATGCGGCGCCGCGGCTCGCCCTCGGCCAGCAGCGTTCCCAGCACCAGCAGGCCGACCGACGGGTAGAACTCGAGCGTGACGCCCGGCTCGAGGCGCAGCGTGGCGTCTGGCATCACGGTGATGTCGGCCCGCACGAGGTACGGCTCCGACCGGTACCTGCCGGCCGGTTATAACCGTCACCCTCGCGCAGGCGGCGTGCCACGGCGTGGTGCGATGGCACGTGCTACGAGTCCTGTGGCACGTGCCACAGGAGTCTGCACTGGGGACGGGAGTGGCTACACATGGCGCGGCAACAGGAGGTGTGATCGTTGAGAGTTGAGGCCGACATTTCGTGATGAGGAATTTAGCATTTCTAAGGAGGAAAAACTGAATGTTCCCGAAGTCGGCATGCCTGAGAAATTCAAGAATAGCTGATTTTCGCAATCCGTTGATTAGAGAATGGAAGCTAACGAAACAGACCGGACACACAGAAGAAGACTAGAAGCCTGCAAGTAATGGATCAGACACCATTGATGGCCAAGAGCGATGCTATGCCTGATGTGATACTGACCGCAACGTGAGGTTGTGTCTGATCCTGCCGCCCAGGTTGTCCAGATCGGGCTGTGCCTCGCGCTCGTACTCGCTCTCTTGTGGTCCCGACAGTGAATCGGTCGCCAAGAACGGACTGAAGCGCGCTATCGCGTAGCTGTTCCAGTCGTCGAAGTCGAAGATGCGCTCGCGGATCTCGTGCGGGTCGCGCGTGCCCCACCAGTTGCGCTGCGCCAGCAGCTCTGTGGCCAGACTGGACGAGTGCACGCCCGCCAGCAGCTCGTAGTCCATCTGGTTGCGGCCGAACAGGTTGTCGGTGATGTTGACCCGCTGCACCCCGCGCACGGCCACCACGTGACTGGCCGGGTGGCGACTGTGGCGCGTCAGCGCCTGCTCGTTGAAGCGCACCTCGTTGCGGGTCAGCAGCGCCTCCACGTGCCCGAGGATCTCCGACTGGCTGTCGATGTCGAGCTCCACCATGAAGGAGCCCGTGTTGCGCCGCACGATGTTGTCAGCGACGAGCAGCTCCTTCTCCATGCCGCGCACAGCCAGCAGACCGCCGGCACACTCGTTGTCGGTGAACTGATTGCGCAGCACTTGCAGCCGCGCGAAGTGGCCGTCCACGAGCGCCTCGAAGTGTCGGTTTGCGCCGAACTCCGACTCGGCCACGTACACCGAGTGAGTGAAGTTCTCGTTGTACTGCCACACGTACGGCAGCGTCAGCTGCAGACCGCCGCGCCGATTTGACGTGATGGTGTCGTTGTCCAGCACCCAGTGGAAAAGGTTGTTGGAGAGCCACAGGTCCCTGTGACACGAGGGTGAGGGTTATCGACGGTGTGGCCCGAACCAATCTGGAAGGATACACTTCACAGTACATATTAACATCAGCAATGCAAGAGAAAAAACCGTAGCGTTCATGGCCTACCCGGATCACATCGCCCACAGCACACAATCATCACAGTGGGCAGAGATACTGCCCCGGATCAATGCGTCAATGGAGGTCATTAGGGCTCTGCGATAGCCACATAGCGACCACGACCAATAATATTTACATTCCGTCACGTGTTGTGTATAATCGTCGACGCATTCTGTGGATGGATGAGGGTAGAGCAGGTACGAGAGATTTTGCCAGGTCGGCTTGTTCCATACAACATCATATACGTATTTATAAATTTTATGGAGGTTGGGTGGGGGCGGGGATGGCCGAGTGGTTAAGGTGTCGGGCTATGGGTACCAAAGGTCCCGGGTTCGACTCTAGCGCCACTAAGGACATTTCCCAATCCCGCGGCCCACCGGCGAGACAGTGTGGGCGGCGCCATTAGCCGTGAATGTGCATAAAGTGTGTCGTGAACCAACCAATAAACAATGGAGGTTGGGTGGAGGGGGATCCTCGTCCCCACCGTGATTACCATGCATGCGTGTTCAAAATCAGACCTCTAGCACCGCATTACCCTTCATTGTCATCTCTACATCCTATTCGGTATGAAGCCAGCGACCAGACACCTCCCGCGTAAGCGCTGTCCCACCAGCGGACGTTGTACCTGGAGAACTGGCGAATGCCGCCGCCGTTGTTGTGGATTCGAGTCCTGTTTATGACGATTGTGGTCTCGGAGATGTTGTGGGACACGACCTCGCGGTATGGCGACAGCAGGAACACCGCCTCCTCGCGGTTCCCGGAGATCTCCGAGTCGTAGATCTCTATCGACTCGTTGGCCTTGCGCAGGAACAGCTCGTGCAGGTCGCCATGGTACCTGGAGGCATCGGGGAGCGGTCACGGCCGAGGTCAGGCCACACGCCACGTCACTGTGGCACCTGGTAATCGGGGATATTTGTGATACAAGAGCGCATATCAGGCGGCAGTGATTCCTGGGAGCACCGGAGCGTGATGAGTCGTTTTAAGTTAGATCATGTACAAGCCCAGCCGATCCATCAAGTAACACATTTAGTTGGTGATGTTTGGTGGATTGTTCCAATCTACATGCTTCTGCCACACTGGAAAAAAAAACAGACACACTGCCACAGGAAGTTGTAGACATGGCGAATTGTCAGGAAGCATTAACCTAGTACAGGGTTCGGCCTAGAACTTAACGCCGTGCGCAAATGAGTCGCTACGAATCTTATAAAACCCCGTTTGAGCTGAGGTGGTGAAATTCTGCGCAATTTACCTTGATGAAAACCATGCTCCAAAGCACAATGTGTGGCATACAACCTTGCATGTAGTAGACCTGGGTTATACTATCACTGGAGAAGACATTGGATGACAAGTTAGATTCCAACCTTTGCGAACACGTAGAAGTGTGAGAGGAATGACTGTATACGTGGTACGAGCACAATGTCACTGAGAAGTGTGAGAAGCCTGTACATGTGGTACTAGCACAATGGCACGGAGAGGTGTTAGAAGCCTGTACGTGTGGCACGAACACAGTGGCACGGATAGGTGTGTTCGTGTCATTGTGACACACCTCTCCGTGCCATTGTCTTCGTGCCTGTACATGTGGCGCGAACACAACGGCACCGAGAGGTGCGAGAAGCTTGCGCATGCCTGCTATAATGAAGCGCTGACAGGCCGTATCGGTTCTTCCTGATGAGGGAGTTGTGGATCCGCAAACGCGGGACCCTGCCCGTGCTCCTCTCCGGCCGCAGTAGCGAGGTCGGCTGCACTTCGCGCACATCAGAACCTGCCGGCGGTGTCCACGGCGGTCAGCACACCGAGATGTGTAGCAGTTGGAGTATAGCTGATTGATTCGTCCTACCACACACCGGGCGAGTATATGGGACATAATAACGCGGATGATGATTGTTTCAAGATAATGTTTTTTGCAGTGTACAAAGTGATAGCTTATCACTAGGCATCACGCTACCAGAGCTCAGAAATTGCTCATTCGGCATTGCGATGCGCAGGACGTAAATATTTTGTAAGATGGGCACATATATATTGGAAAGTTTGGGTGTAAATTTGCTAGCAACCTCACATATTAATTTAAAACATACAATGTAGGAGCTGCAATTGTGTGGCATCACTGTTCATATGTATATGGCAATATTCTCTAGACACAACGAAATCCCTATGTTTGACGATATCTTTCAAGACACTGGATCACGAGACCCATCAAGACGAATGTGGCAACAATGCCACCGGCAAACTCCAGTCTGACGCCACAACTGACTCGACTCGAAGTCGCACAGCAGATATGCCGCGTTGTCCGTCAGCGTCCGCGATATATCCAACAGACCGGCGGAATTGGCGGTTGATCTGGGCCCCTCCCAGTGCCAGCGAGCCCGGGGAATGGTGCACTCACGTCTGACGGCCGTGAGCAGGAGAACGGCGCCGCCGAGCGCCCGACCGCCAGTCACATAGCGCAGTGTGATCTGGTAACTCGACGAGCTGACCGGAAATGCCAGCAGGTCGCGACGCAGCTGCCAAATCTGGCGACAACGGAGCTGGTCAGGTGGTTCAGCTGCCAAACCTGGTGGCGATGGTACTGATCAGGGGTTCAGCGGCCAGGTCTGGTGACGATAGTACTGATGAGGGGTCCAGCGGCAAGACCTGGTGACGATGGTACTGGTCGGGGTTCAGCTGCCAGACCTGGTGACGATGACACTGGTCAGGTGGTTCAGCTGCCAGACCTGGTGACGATGATACTGGTCAGGTGGCTCAGCAGCTAGACCTGGTGACGATGGTACTGGTCAGGGGTTCAGCTGCCAGACCTGGTGACGATGGTACTGGTGAGGTGGTTCAGCGGCCAGACCTGGTGACGATAGTACTGATCAGGGGTTCAGCTGCCAGACCTGGTGACGATGGTACTGGTCAGGGGTTCAGCTTCCAGACCTAGTGGCGATGGTACTGGTCAGGGGTTCAGCTGCCAGACCTGGTGACGATGGTACTGGTGAGGTGGTTCAGCTGCCAGACTTGGTGACGATAAAACAGGTTAGGGGTTCAGCTTCCAGACCTGGTGACGATGGTACTGGTCAGGTGGTTCAGCAGCTAGACCTGGTGACGATGGTACTGGTCGGGGTTCAGCGGTCAGACCTGGTGAGGATAAAACAGGTCAGGCTATGCAGCTGCCAGATATGGTAGCATTCGACTGTTTGGTGAGATGACCCTGTGCTTCACGTCCCAGAATCCCCATGTTACAACACATTTTAGGAAAAGGAAGCTGTTATGATTTTACCATATTAGAACGTCTCGACCAGAGCTGAATCGGGATAGGGGCTCATAATGGCCAGCCATCTGAATGGCTAATATTGACGAGCAGTAGTCTTGGTGGAGGGGGGCATAGGGAGGATTGTAAGATTATAGTGAAGTCGGGATTACTGTTCGTGTCCTGTGTTTTAAATTTTGTGGAAAACCTTCATTTTTTTTTCTTTTTTTATACACTCTATAAGAGGGACCAAAAAAAAAAACCCAAAAAAAATTTTTAAAAAAAAAAAAAAAAAAAAAAAAAAAAAAAAAATAAAATTATTACAACATGAGAAAAAAAAAAAAAAAAAAAAAAAAAAAAAAAAAAAAAAAAAAAAAAAAAAATGTCAGTTGGCATAATCGACTACTCATACAACTGACAACGGAACATTTTCATGTATAGGAAATATAAGCCGAAGTAGCAAATGATGCGCCAGGCGGACATCAGCACGGACCACGATTGGCTGGGCTTGTGTCTATTCCAACATCTCAGCACCTTCGCTACGAGGTAGCAGCAACTGGACTGCGCATGCGGATTGTGTCAAACGGCGCACATGCCGATCACCAACCTCTGCGTTGGGCTGGATCTGGTAGAAGTCGTAGATGTGCAGGTCTTCAGACGATCCCACGGCGGCGGGGTTCAGCACCTGGATCCCGATAACGTTCTCCCGCGACGTCTGTGTACAAGGAATATGTCAAGGCTGTCTCCTCGGTCCGTCACTTGTATTATTATTGCTGTTAATGAGTGCAGCATTGAACATGCTGTCTTTGCTCGACTCTTAGCCGACATCTGTCAATCTAATGGAAACCAGCTTGAGGAGTGATATGAAACACAACCGCATGGGCGATGAAACAAATATGACCAACCTGTGAAAGCGATCTTTATAAAATATATCGACCGCAGGCCGATCGTACTGTCATTAAACGACACATAAAAATAATTGACAAGTCTAGCTGAAGGGAATCAAATGCGTATCAGGCCAGGTGTGGTACATAGCAGCCAGGTTCAGCAGCCAGTTCACAGTCAGAACCAAGACTCCTGTGTTGGTCTGAAAAGACCTTAAAGCACAACAACAATGTATCTCAGCTAAGAACTCATAATTCTGGGACTCTTTAATAGAAGTATCAGATATAAGAGCAAGGAGGTCGTGAAAACTGTACTTAGCATATGTGGGGCCCCAATTGGAATATTCTGTGCAAGCATTGAGCCCATACCTAGGACAAAATATTGATATGTTACAATGAGTGCAGAACAAAACAACTAGACTTATCAGTGTAATAGGTAACATAAAATATGAAGAAAAACTTGTACCATTATACATGTACTCACTCATGTATACAAATATAGGAGAGTAAGGGGGTGGGGCATGATTGAAATATATATAAAAATTGCCACAGGACTAGATCAGGTCAATTTGAATGATCTCTTCAGGTTAGAGTATCATACAGAGGTCATCAATCCAGGGTAGATAAGTTGAAGTGTAGTGCAGTTAAGCGACAACAGGTATTCAGCCAAAGGGTTGTTGATAGTGGAATAGGCTGTCTGCTGATGTTGTGGGGCATTCCTCATATAATGTATTTAAAAGTAGGGTGAACACAATTTTTTTTACAGGAAAATTGCGTTTTTGAGTTCTGATTTGTGGTGGATGGGGTGATGTTTGTGCTAGGTGGGTGCCCACGGCACGATGCGGTTTGAAAGTTGTTGGTAATGCTTTCAATCCACATGTGTTGAGGGGATCAGGGAAATAGGGCTGGATAGCTAGGGTAGATAGGCACTGATAGGTGTGTGGGATGTTGGTGGATGGTTTCTTTAGGAAGTGGTGATGTTGGAGTAGGTCAATTTACCGGGCATGTGGTATCTTCCATTTATAGACTTAACTGGATGGGCCCTTGTGACTCTTATTAAGTTTAAACACTTCATGACTTTATGACTCTCCCACCGTTCGTAAAATATACATAACGGAGAGGACAGGTTCGACCGCCGAGTCAGTCGCGCAACAGGCTGTAGCATCACTATCTACTTACTGTGACGTAGAAAACCCGCTCGATGGCATCCGGACTGCCCTCAGTGACGAGGTAGGTGGGTTTGTACAGGTCCAGCTCGAGTCGCGTGGGCGCCGACGGCAGTTGCACCTGCCTCTCGCGTACCAGGCTGGTCCATCCGATCATTTCCCGCAGCTCGTGCCGACTCAGAGCCGGGTTGTAGTGCAGACCCGACTCGCCGTTCTCTTCCACCAGACAGTCTGCGAACGTCGGGGTATGCAACTCAACCACACCAGATCAGGCGGCACATCCACACTAGGACATGCTACTCACTCACGCCGACCCAGGTTGTTTATCAACACTGGGCCATGAGACTTATCAACACTGGGTCACGGGACTCATCAACACTGGGTCTTGGGACTCATCAACACTGGGTCATGCGACTCATCAGCACCGTTCCAGGTCGCTCATCAACGCTGAGTCATGGAACTCATCGACACCGGATCATGGGACTCATCAACAGCTTCCCAGGTAGCTCATCAACATCGGGTCATGGGACTCATCAACACCGGTCCAGATGGCTCATCAGCACCGGGGCATGAAACTCATCGACACCGGGTCATGGAACTCATAAACACTGGGATATGTGACCCATCAACACTGGGTCATGGACTCATGGACACTTGGTCATGGGACTCATCAACACTAGGTCACGAGACTCATCAAAACTGGGTAAAATGACTATTCTCAGCCAGATTGCATACTAGCATAAGGTGATGTAACTATGCGGTTATCGGACGAATCTCATCTTGCGTACACTCGCAACATGAATAGTGTGAACTCATCATGATTATCAGATGACTCATGTAACCATCGGAAGTGGTTGTAGTCGCTAAGACAGCAGACAATGCTGCTGAAGGCTCACCGACAATCTAATGTCGCTAAGTTCGCGGGCAATGCTGCTGGTGGCTCACTAGCAGTGTGATCTCACCATGTCTGATGCTGCTGATGGCTCACTGACCGGTTGATGTCACTAAGTTTGCGGACAATGCTGATGATGGCTCACTGATAGTCTGATGCGACCAGACTAGATGATACAAGGGTGATGGGAGTGAACATACGGTTTCCAGATAATGTCGTGCCAACACTGACGATATATAACATAATGTACTGCCCCAGCTCCACTTGGCTGTTCCGTTAGGTTGCTTCACAACAGTGCGCCGGTGCCGCTGAAATATACAATGTCAATTTGTGTTTGTCTAACTCGTACCGTGCCATGATAAATAATACAATATTTTTCACACCTCAGACCGGAAATAAACCGCATGCGTTTTACCATGTATGATTAAGTGTAAAATGTCCTATCACTTTCCTAGCGGCAACTTAAAACGAACGGCAGAGGCTGATGCAGCAATAAAGCCAAGCAAAGGCTGATTTCCTATCGCGACGCCGCATCTTGTGCAACTATCATCTCTAGCATGCCACTATTCCACACGTTCGTCTTCACATTAACCCGTCCCGTTTCGTGGGGGGGTCTTCAACCGCCCCCTCAGGTTTTTCGCGGATAGTAGACTAACGGCGCGTGGCAGCGCGCCCAAGTTTGGCATACCTTTTCCCACATCAATTTTACATGTTGTTTCAACATTTTGAAGTCAGATCATCTCTGGTCAACGAGTTAGTCAGGGTCAAGTGAGGTCACCTCCAAAAAGTAACCAGTCGTTACCCTTTAACGGATACAGATATTGCAATAAAACTTTCAACGTTTGCTTATTTTCAGGGATGCAACAAAACGTACGAATGGAATTTTCCATTTTTCCCCAGTTTTTGACTGCATATAAATTTTGCGTATTTGCCAAATTGCAGTTTAAATAGAGGATTCTGGTTAAAGTAAGCACTTTTTATAGAGGCCAGTTGACTTCCGACAACGTTTCTCGGTCTGCTCTACCCATTGGAAAAGGGAAATAAAAAATTTGAAAACTCAAAATTTTGAAATTTCACACAAAAAAAAATTGGGGGGGGGGAAAAAAAATTAAATCCATGGTCGATTTAACTGTCCTTTTCTCATTCCAAATATTTTTTCTTTCAAATAAAATTAACAAAAATGAATTCCCCAGAGCCAAAAACATAATGTAAGTCATGAAAAGTCGCGAAAATCTATCCCCCTGGTGACGTCATTTTGCGGGAAAATTGTTTTGGGGGTGAACCCGTACCCTACTCGTCGAGCGCTTTCCGATGACACCTCTTTCATTTTCATGCGATGCTTAATTTGGATTTTAGACAGGGTATTACTAACCGCCCCCCGAGACGGGGGTGAGGATCTGATCCGAAAGACGGCGCGGGTTAATTGAATCTCCCACAGGCTGGCCCGGCTCCTCGTACGCGCCCTTACGTCCGCGTCGCCGGCTTACCGGTCATTTCCAAGCCAGAGCGTGCGCATGCTGACGCCGTGGCCGCGGTTCTGCTTGCTCTCGATGCGCTTCAGATGGTTGACATCATCCACCTTGAAGACGTCCGAGTACATGATGCCAAGGCCGTCCCCATCGTTATCCGTCAGCACCACCGACTCGAGCACGTGGTGGTTGAAGTCAATCCGCAGCGCTGTCCACAACAAAGCTGTCATAAACAGGACACGAGCCTGGTCACAGACAGGATACGGGCGTGGTCACGGACAGGACACGGGTCTGGTCACGTACGGAACACGACCTGGTCACGTACGGGACACGGGCCTGGTCACAGACAGGACACGGGCCTGGTCACGGACAGGACACGGGCCTGGTCACGGACAGGACACGGGTCTGGTCACAGAGAGGACACAGGCCTGGTCACGGACAGGAAACGGGCCTGGTCACGTACGGGACACAGGCCTGGTCACGGACAGGATACGGGCCTGGTCACAGATAGGACACGGCCTGGTCACGGACAAGATATGGGCCTGGTCACGTACGGAACACGGGCCTGGTCACGGACAGGACACAGCCTGGTCACGGACAGGATACGGGCCTGGTCACGGACAGGACACGGGCCTGGTCACATACAGTATACGGGCCTGGTCACGGACAGGACACGGGCCTGGTCACGGATAGGATACGGGCCTAGTCACGGACAGGACACGGGTCTGGTCACGGAGAGGACACAGGCCTGGTCACGGACAGGACACGGCCTGGTCACGTACGGGACACGGGCCTGGTCACAGACAGGACACGGGCCTGGTCACGGACAGGACACGGGCCTGGTCACGGACAGGACACGGGCCTGGTCACGGACAGGACACGGGTCTGGTCACGGGTAGGCCATGAGGTTTGTCACAGACAGGACACGGGCCTGGTCACCGGCAGGCCATGAGGTTTGTCACTGACGGGCTATGGACTTGGTCACCGACAGCAGACGAGGTTGATGGCGTCGGCGTTACGACACGATCTCCACATGCATAAGCAATACATGAAGACTGTCATTGCTATGTCAGTCCAGAAGAGAGCAAAACGTGGTGATTTAGATTAATGCATGCACGCTGTATGGCGTGTCCTCTCTTTTCTACTCCTGAAAACAGCAGTTGCTCCAACAACATCATCGCTGGCGAAACGGATCTATGTGACATCAATTGTAAGAGAAAGGGAGAGAGAGAGAGAGAGAGAGAGAGAGAGAGAGAGAGAGAGAGAGCGAGAGAGAGAGAGCGAGAGAGAGAGAGAGAGCGAGAGAGCGAGAGCGAGAGCGAGGCGAGAGCGAGAGCGAGCGAGGCGAGGCGAGAGCGACAGCGAGGCGACAGCGAGCGACAGCGAGAGCGACAGCGAGAGCGACAGCGAGCGAAGCGAGAGCGACAGCGAGAGCGACAGCGAGGCGACAGGCGAGGCGAAGCGAGAGCGAGGCAGCGAGGCGAAGCGAGAGCGAAGCGAGAGCGACAGCGAGAGCGAAGCGAGAGCGACAGCGAGGCGACAGCGAGGCGAGCGAGAGCGAAGCGGAGCGAAGCGAGAGCGACAGCGAGAGCGACAGCGAGAGCGCAGCGAGAGCGACAGCGAGAGCGACAGCGAGAGCGAAGCGAGAGCGAGCGAGCGACAGCGAAGCGACAGCGAAGCGACAGCGAAGCGACAGCGAAGCGACAGCGAAGCGACAGCGAAGCGACAGCGAAGCGACAGCGAAGCGACAGCGAAGCGACAGCGAAGCGACAGCGAAGCGACAGCGAAGCGACAGCGAGAGCGAGCGAGAGCGACAGCGAGAGCGACAGCGAGAGCGACAGCGAGAGCGACAGCGAGAGCGACAGCGAGAGCGACAGCGAGAGCGACAGCGAGAGCGACAGCGAGAGCGACAGCGAGAGCGACAGCGAGAGCGACAGCGAGAGCGACAGCGAGAGCGACAGCGAGAGCGACAGCGAGAGCGACAGCGAGAGCGACAGCGAGAGCGACAGCGAGAGCGACAGCGAGAGCGACAGCGAGAGCGACAGCGAGAGCGACAGCGAGAGCGACAGCGAGAGCGACAGCGAGAGCGACAGCGAGAGCGACAGCGAGAGCGACAGCGAGAGCGACAGCGAGAGCGACAGCGAGAGCGACAGCGAGAGCGACAGCGAGAGCGACAGCGAGAGCGACAGCGAGAGCGACAGCGAGAGCGACAGCGAGAGCGACAGCGAGAGCGACAGCGAGAGCGACAGCGAGCGACAGCGAGAGCGACAGCGAGCGACAGCGAGAGCGACAGCGAGAGCGACAGCGAGAGCGACAGCGAGAGCGACAGCGAGAGCGACAGCGAGAGCGACAGCGAGAGCGACAGCGAGAGCGACAGCGAGAGCGACAGCGAGAGCGACAGCGAGAGCGACAGCGAGAGCGACAGCGAGAGCGACAGCGAGAGCGACAGCGAGAGCGACAGCGAGAGCGACAGCGAGAGCGAGAAAGAGAAATAGAAAATAGTAGAGCAGCCGGCTAACGACCTCACCCGGACCGAAGGTGTAGGTGGCGTGGTCGATCAGTCCCGCCCGCTCCACCCACACGTTCTTCAGGATGTTCTTCTCGGCGGGCAGGCCGAACCTGATGCCGGCCCAGCTGACCTCGTAGCAGCGCAGCGCCACGTCCTGGTCGTGCGAGCACGTGCGCTCCAGCTCGTCGGCCGACTCGTGCTGGCACTGGGTGACGTCCGTGTCGGTGGAGGAGCAGTGCACCGAGCTGTGGGTCCGGCAGTCGGTCAGTCAGGTCCGAATGGCCACAGAAGCCAACGAAGCCAACGACGGTCTCGTCAGAGTGGATAGCACACGGGCGATCCAGCGCCATACAAATGGCGTTGGCTGTGCTATTAATTAATACCTGAAACAGTTTCGATATTCTTCCCAGCAGCAAGCCATCTGAAGTTTGTCATGTGCGCCCAGAGGTGCAAAAAGCACCCTCTTACCCTCCACGTAGGGTAACAGATGGACCTGATAACGTTTAACTCCTCGGTGGTACACTCTTGTCGAGGACATTAGCAGCCCCACTGTGTTAAAATTGATGTTTCATGGACATGAAAATGCTCACCAAAATGCACGTATTAACTTTGAAAAATTGTAGCAGGAAAGATACATAAATTTTCAGTGGGTGGCACATTTGTCTGTAGTAGCACATTTCATCGGAAGACCACCACTGGGAAAATCCCAAGAAAGATACACTCGGAAGAAAAATCGCTGAACAGGTCAGGGGGTGCACTCAAGGATGCTGAAGTGGCCCCTTTTCTTCTTAGGGAGCCGCCTTTTTTTCTCTGAGAGGGGAGCCTTTGGGTGGCAAATCTCTGCAACGGAATGTGGGCGGATACATTCGAGCCTTCCTGGAGGGGAGCCACCTTTCTATGCGGAGGGGATACATGCCACCTCTGCTCCTCCACCCCCTGTTTCCGTCTCTGATTAAGATGTTTGGGGACATCTCTTCGTGCTGTGGTAGCGACAGTCCTGGGAAACCACATACCATATCTATTTTTTTATCGTCGGTCATTCTAAAATATGACTGGTCGGATACCATTAAAACTTAAGCTGATTGGAACGATGGTTGAGATGGGATACCCCATTGAAGAATGTGTTAGTTTGTTTAACTTCTCGAGTCGCTTGTCCTAAGACAAGGTATGCCAAGTATCCAGCGATGAAACATGGACAAACATTTCGTTGAAGATGATTTTGTAAAATATATCTTGGGTGCTTATTTTCCAGCTGATGTGTGCAAAATTTCAACAAAATTTTGCTACATTTTTATTAATTATGTATACAATGAATCCATACACATAGCTTCATTGCCACACTAGCACCCAAAATCATGCCATTTTACATTTGACAATCTGTTCTGCATTTGGTTTGTCCAGTGATTAACGAGGCTCGTGCAGTGGGTTGTTGCGTGAAAGTGCATTTGGAGGAAAGCGCCAATATGCCCTCTGCAAAATTATCGAGGAAAATAATTATGAATACAAAATAATTTCAGAATGCACGCCTACCGGTACATGCAGTAGATAGGACAGCATATGATAGGTGGTAAACTGGCCCTTGGTATGGAAAGGGCATCTGATTGGCACATTTTTGCACCTCTGTGCGAACCAGCCAGGGCTGGCTCACTGGCTTCATAGCCAGGACATAGGGCTATGAACACGGGCTGACATACCAACAACACCTAACCCCCCGTTACACGCTCTCACCTCATCACCACACTCGAGTCCAGCCCCTCCAGCGGCACCTCGGCCTTTTCCACCTGCCAGTCGAGAGGGTTGAGCACCCAGCCGAGTTGGCGGCAGACCAAAGCCGAGTTGAGTATGCTCCACTTGTGGTCACACACCGTGCCCCACTCGTTATCCAGCAGCACCTGTCCAGACATGGGGCACGGAACGGTCGGTCAGCAGCCCTGCCCCGGTGTACTGTACATCAGGTGTGAGATATGGTCAGGTCAGGGCCCCGGTGTACTGTACAGCAGGTGTGAGATATGGTCAGATCAGGGTCCCGGTGTACTGTACAGCAGGTGTGAGATATGGTCAGGTCAGGCACCCGGTGTACTGTACAGCAGGTGTGAGATATGGTCAGATCAGGTCAGGTCAGCAGTCCTGTCTCTGTGTACTGTACAGCAGGTGTGAGATATGGTCAGGTCAGGTAAGGTCAGCAGCCCCGTCTGGATTTATTCTTCGAGCAGGCATGGTATATGATCAGATGCAAATGTACAGCCAGTCAGGAGTTCGACGGAGGTGTCGAGAGGCACGGTGTCTACGGACCAACACGGACAACACTGGTCCGTTAGGCACCGGATGAACCGCCTTTGAACAGCCGGCATGTATTGCGAGTGCAGCAACCTACAGCATTGAGCGTGAATCATCAATCTAGGGAGGACATTGACGCTGAATTCGAACATAGTGTAAACAACAAGCAGCCTCTGCGCAGTAGTTTCCCAGATCAACAACTGGTTGATCCTGGGTTGAGCAGGAGCCATGTACCTGCTTTTCCTCACACGTGCCCCTAGTCAGCCGCCCAAAGTTGATCTGCAGCCAACCCCAGCATGGACTTCAACCATGCGTTCCAGCCTAACCCACCCTGTTACAGTGTAACCCGCTGTGTCCTGAACTGCCCCTGCCCCGTGCCGACATGGCCCCGTCACACGGTCCTGACATGATCAACGCATGACTCCCTCATATCGGAAACGGGAACGGTACCTGCCATTACTGATTATTATATATATATATATATATATATATATATATGTATAGTTGAAGAGGAACGGTGTACTTATGCCACATATCTCACGTTGACTTTTGGTGGTTTCCCAGCAAATCAGGCTAAGTCAGGCATCACTAATCTAGCCTCGCGCCATCGTGACCAGGTGGCAGACCTGGTCTGCCGCAATGCCATGCCTCTCCTACCTGGCGCCGACCCTGCCGTGATAACGTGCCGCTCCTACCTGGAGCCGACCCTGCCGCGATCACGTGCCGCTCCTACCTGGAGCCGACCCTGCCGCTCCTACCTGGCGCCGACCCTGCCGCGATGCCGTGCCGCGCCTACCTGGAGCCGACCCTGCCGCTCCTACCTGGAGCCGACCCTCCGCGCCTACCTGGAGCCGACCCTGCCGCGAAGCCGTGCCGCTCCTACCTGGAGCCGACCCTGCCGCGATCACGTGCCGCTCCTACCTGGAGCCGACCCTGCCGCGAAGCCGTGCCGCTCCTACCTGGAGCCGACCCTGCCGCGATCACGTGCCGCTCCTACCTGGAGCCGACCCTGCCGCGAAGCCGTGCCGCTCCTACCTGGAGCCGACCCTGCCGCGATCACGTGCCGCTCCTACCTGGAGCCGACCCTGCCGCTCCTACCTGGAGCCGACCCTCGCGCTCTGTCCGGCCGCCCACCAGCCGGACGGGAGCCAGGCTGACATTGTCTCGTTGGTCGCGCTCCTCCAGGCTGAACGTGACACGCTTCTCCTCGCTCATGGACGAGCCCTCGGCGTGCAGGTGACCGGCCACCATCATCCCTGACACACACGGCGGCAGACGGTCAGGTCAGGGCGCCGGTCAGGCGCACACATCTGGCCCGGGACACCGAACAGGAGCACACATCTGACCCAGAACACCGAACAGGAGCACACATCTGGCCCGGGACACTGAACAGGCGCACACATCTGGCCCGGGACACTGAACAGGAGCACACATCTGACCCGGGGCACACATCTGACCCGGAACACCGAACAGGAGCACACATCTGACCCGGAACACCGAACAGGAGCACACATCTGACCCGGGACACCGAACAGGAGCACACATCTGGCCCGAGACACCGAACAGGAGCACACATCTGACACGCAACACTGCACAGGGTCACCACGTCTGGGCCCGGGACGCTGGTCAGGAGCACACATATCGGCCCGGGAAACCAAACAGGAGCACACATATCGGCCCGGGACATCGAGCAGGAGCAGACATCTGGCCAGGGACAACCGAATAGGAGCACACATCTGGGCCCGGGACGAGGCACAGGAGCACACATCTGGGCTCGGGACAACCGAACAGGAGCAACATCTGACCCGAAACACCGAGCAGGAGCACACATCTGACCCGAAACACTGAACAGGAGCACACATCTGACCCGAAACACTGAACAGGAGCACACATCTGGCCCGGGATGCCGAATAGGATCACTCATCTGGAGACGGAACACCGAACAGGAGCACACATCTGGCCCCGAACACTGAACAGGAGCACACATCTGTGGCCTGGACACCAAAGACGTGTTCACATCCTGGACGAGCACTAACGTGCTAGTGATGGCCATGGGACATGGCCGGAGGATAACAGTGACGATACATGTTAACATTAATTGTGCAAGGAAAGACCCAAATGACTGCGACTGAACTCGAAAGATAAATCAGGGAATGGTTTTCCATCGGCAGACAACTGGTAAAGCTAGGGAAAGATATACAGAACTATGTGAAGTGAGGGGACGCAAACTGCAGAGATCCGGCTGTCCAATTATAGCGATGCACCATCCACGCGAATACCATGACATGTCGTTTTGGGTGAGATTCGGTATAGATGCAAACAATTGATATTGGCAACATAGTTACCTCACGATGATCTGGATAGAACCAAGAGAAGGAACTCAGACATTTCGTTAACTTAATAATTATTAGTATGACCAAATAGTACCCTGATATAAAGTAATGCCACATTGTAGGTGGTACACCATCGAGTGCAAACATATTACTGACTCAGCTACACATACTTATTGGCATACTGATGCTGGTTAAACTCATCCATATGCACACCCACACCATCGCTAGCAAACACTCACCACCTCCCTCCCTACATAGCGCCCAGTATAAATATATCCACCCTACCCCTTCATGCCTATCCATACCCATCATATGCACAAGGCTTGCCAACACACATCGTACCCATACCTCACACCAATAATCACTCCAAGCAACCCATCGTGTTCTCATCCACCACGCCTGACACCAACACTACCCATACCCACACCCGACGCAAGTGAGCAGCTACCCATCGGCGGAGACGGCAGTGACTGACCGGACTCACGCCATCCCACAATGCCACCGAAGCCCAGCCGCCATCTAACCCACTCACCAATACTGTGCACAAACCCAGCCGCCATCTCACCCACTCACCAATACTGTGCACACACCCAGCCGCCATCTCACCCACTCACCAATACTGTGCACACACCCAGCCGCCATCTCACCCACTCACCAATAACACCACTCACCAATACTGTGCACAAACCGAGCCGCCATCTCACCCACTCACCAAACTGTGCACAAACCGAGCCGCCATCTCACCCACTCACAATACTGTGCACAACCACCCCAATACTGTGCACAACCCAGCCGCCATCTCACCCACTCACTACACGAGCGCCATCTCACCCACTCACCAATACTGTGCACAAACCAAGCCGCCATCTCACCCACTCACCAATACTGTGCACACACCCAGCCGCCATCTCACCCACTCACCAATACTGTGCACAAACCGAGCCGCCATCTCACCCACTCACCAATACTTGCACACAAAGCACACACCCGCCGCCATCTCACCCACTCACCAATACTTGCACCCAGCCGCCATCTCACCCACCACCAAACTGGGCAAAACCCACCCCCAAACCAACACTGTGCACAAACCGAGCCGCCATCTCACCCACTCACCAACACTGTGCACAAACCGAGCCGCCATAACCAGCCGCCATCTCACCCACTCACCAATACTGTGCACAAACCGAGCCGCCATCTCACCCACTCACCAATACTGTGCACACACCCAGCCGCCATCTCACCCACTCACCAACACTGTGCACAAACCGAGCCGCCATCTCACCCACTCACCAATACTGTGCACAAACCGAGCCGCCATCTCACCCACTCACCAATACTGTGCACAAACCGAGCCGCCATCTCACCCACTCACCGACACTGTGCGCGAACTCCAGCCGGACGCCGAACGCCACGGTGAGCCGAGCTCCCGGCCGCACGTAGATGTCGCGTGTCACCGAGAACGTGCCCTCGGGCAGGATGATCTGGCCGGCGATCTCGCCGCCGATCTCGCCCAGCTCGTTGGGTCCGAACTCGGGCACGAACTGCTCGTTGAGGGAGAGCAGGATCGAGTTGGGGTCGTTCTCGCTCAGCAGGAACGGTTCGAAGTCGGCCTTGGCCAGGTTGTAGCGGTCCTTGCGGTCGAAGATCCTGCCGTACACCTGGTGCGACCGCTTGAAGCCGAACCAGTTGTGCGAGGCGTTGGCGTTGGCGCTCTGGTCCTCGAAGTGGACGCCCAGCTCGTAGGCCGAGTCGGGGTTGTACAGGATGTTGCGGTAGACGACGGCCGACGCCGAGCTGACCGCCACCACGGCAGACACACGATTGCGCGGGTTCAGACTTGGGAACGGCTCTTCGACGCTGTTGCGCAGCAGGAAGTTCCTCGTGAAGAGCACACGCTGCTCCGACGAGTGCACGTACTGCGACGCGCCGATGCTGACCACGTAGCTGCCCTCGTTGCGCTCGAAGTAGTTGTGTGTGATGTTGACGTGCAGCGGCAGCCGCTCGACGGCCGGCTCGTCGCCGCTGAAGAGACGCAGGGTGGCCACCCGCTGCTCGGCGAAGTAGTTGTGCTCGACGGTGGCCAGCACGTTGGCGACGGGCGCCATGTTGACGGCGAGTCGCTCGTTGCGCAGGAAGCGGTTGTGGCCCAGCTGGAGGGTGAGTTGGCCGGCGGCGGCGCGCTGGCACGTCCACACGTCGACGGCGACGCCGCGCGCCCGCTGGAACACGTTGCCGCTGATGTTGACGAAGGCGGCGCGGCAAAAGTTGCCCACGAACACGCCCTGCAGCGCGTTCTCCGACAGCTTCGAGTAGGCGAGCACGAAGCGGCGGCTGAAGGCGACCGTGCGGTCGGTGTCGTTGTACCAGAGCGACACGCCGCGGCCCGTGTTGGCCGCCACCTCGCACCACGAGATGTTCTGGCTGCCGCCGCCGTACGTGATGTTCACGCCGTCGCCGCGGTTGCGCGAGATCTGCGACCACGTGATGTTGACGTCGCCGGCGCCGCCGCGCACGTGCACGCCAGCCACGTGCGAGTTGTTGGAGACGAGCGTGCGGTGCACATGCACGAGGGAGCGCAGGTTCTCGACGGCGATGCCGCGGCCGCCGTTGTTGCTGATGTCCGAGTTTGAGACGTTCAGGTCGTACGCCTTTTCTGTCGGACAGAAGGTGCGGGTGTAGTCATTTCGCGACTGGCCATGTTTTAAGAAATGATGCATAATTATCGCATGCGGACTGTGCATAGACGAAGCACAGTAAGTGGTATCAAGATATACAAAATGTGACGGCAACTTATGCTTCCTATGATACAGCAAAACTTACTATTTTCTTTGCTTCACGGCCAGCCCTGGCACAATTTGTCGAAACACTTGAAAATAATTAGTCTGAATACTTAGAGGCTCTGCCGCAGTAAAGGAATTGAAGATTGAGTCAGTGGAAGCATAACGGAGAAAATGTGAATCGATTGGATAAGTGCAACGAAGTACTTTTTGTGCCACATAGCTACACTCTTGCTGCAAGCTATTCCTCATTTCTGACGGCAAGTGAGATTAGCTACTTCCGCTACCACATAGTCTCACCAGCCGAGAACCTCCGAGCAGGGAGTATAATGGCTCAGCCGTCATTTTTGGTTGTCATATTCGGCACAGTCACCAATGATTGATCAGCCGATCAGATGTATTACCGGGTACGTCATCACATCTAGTGCGTAGCATAATAGTATTTTAGTATTAGAATGGTGCACAGCATAGACAGAAACACATGCGCGTGAAAATGAGAAGCTGACCTTTGCCGGCTGTGATGGCCATGAACACCTGAGTCTGCGTCCGGTTCTGCGCCGAAAACGTCACCAGTAGGTGGTGTCGTGACGTAACCAGACTCTGCGGACGCGTGCCGTTCCGCACCTGCGCAGGAGGCGGAGGTGATACCAGTGTCAACGGTGTCAACGGCGTCAACGGGCAACAACAGCAGAGGTGGCGTCGGCAGTACACTGGGAGACAGTCAAGTCAAACAGAATTGTTACGTGTTTCAGGTGCAGATCGGAAGTTATAGGTGAAGGGTCCAGTATTGTTGGTGCTGTGAGTGCAGCACCAAGTAATTAGTAGTCCACGAGTAGGATGATCGTCTTCCAACTGAAGAGCTGTGGGTTCGAGCCGCACCTGTCGCTGTTCTTCGCCGGTGGTCAATCGGTGTCGGAGGCTGGCAACGCCATGTGGTGCACCTGTAGCATCGTCTATGCAGGTGGAGGTTTCCCGCAATGTTTTCAGATCCATTTTGTGTGAGGCGTCCGATGTAAGAAAGCATCCCAGTGATGAGGAAAGATGTAAAAATGAAGTATTTAGACGCGAATTTTGGGACACAGAGGATATCAAATCGGAACTGGAGCTATTGAACATGGTTGAAGGAAAGAACTATTGTCATGTGTGAATAAAACAACATAAGCAAACTTTTTCAAACAATATCTACCGCTAGGTACAACTCGATGCATTATGCATGACCCAATCTTCTATCATTTACGCACTAAACGAGTAGATTGGTAGCAGGGTGTAGAAAAGATATCGGGAGCGATGCAAAACAAAAAACTCTGTTAGGTGTCAACTTGCACCAAGCTGCAGGAATGTGGGAACCCTGTTCCCTTGCACACAGTACAGGCAGACCAACTGATCTAACTCCTCATTAATTGATGGCTGCACTTTGGACGAACCTCGTACGAGTGGTCTCACAAGGTTGATTACATAGTAGTCGCGTTTCTATAAAGGATAAATATGGGTAAAGCCGTAGTAAGGTTTTGGACTAAGCACACTTGAACGCTCATACATGTGACAGTAAAGTTGACCTTGAATTAAGCAATAAATATCAAAGATCCACACATGATTGACCACCGAAACACACACCTGCCCGCAACGCTTAGCCAGCAAAATGCAGGTAAATGTTGTGATAGTGATAGTGTGGATCAAGCCACACTTGCACTATCAACATATCGCCAGGTTCAGCGAACGCAGGACATGCATGACTCTTGTAATGACAGGGTTAGGCACGCAGGACATGCATGACTCCTGTAATGACAGTGGTCAGGACAGAGCCGCAGGACATGCACGACTCCTGTAATGACAGTGGTCAGGACAGAGCCGCAGGACATGCATGACTCCTGTAATGACGGTGGTCCGGACAGAGCCGCAGGACATGCATGACTCCTGTAATGGCAGTGGTCCGGACAGAGCTGCAGAACAGCATGATTCCTGTAATAACAGTGGTCAGGACAGAGCCGCAGGGCATGTACGACTCCTGTAATGACAGTGGTCAGGACAGAGCCGCAAGGCATGCACGACTCCTGTAATGACAGTGGTCCGGACAGAGCCGCAGGACATGCACGACTCCTGTAATGACAGTGGCCCGGACAGAGCCGCAATAATTATCGCAATTAAAAATAATTATCGCCGACCGAGGCACGCATTCATCACTGCTCCATCGCCTGCAATACGGACCGGTTTCTGCGCGGGCCAAACCCGGTGTGACTGGGGGCTGGGCGTAACGGTCGGGTTGGTTCAGTGCTGGTGTCCGTGTGAGATCCAGCGTGGAGCTCAGAAGTGGCCTTAGTGTACACTCAGTGCGGGATCCAGTGTAGAATTCAGATAAGAGTTCAGTACGGTGGTCAGTGCATAGCTCAGTTATGTGGTTCAGCGGCATGTTCAGCTGTGCGCTCAGCGCAGGATTCAGTGTGGTGTCAGCATGTAGTCTCCACCGTGGTGCCCATCACGGGCTCTAGGACACAGCGCAGTGTGGTGTTCAGCATGTAGTCTCCACCGTGGTGCCCATCACGGACTCTAGGACACAGCGCAGTGTGGTGTTCAGCATGTAGTCTCCACCGTGGTGCCCATCACGGGCTCTAGGACACAGCGCAGTGTGGTGTTCAGCATGTAGTCTCCACCGTGGTGCCCATCACGGGCTCTAGGACACAGCGCAGTGTGGTGTTCAGCATGTAGTCTCCACCGTGGTGCCCATCACGGGCTCTAGGGCACAGCGCAGTGTGGTGTTCAGCATGTAGTCTCCACCGTGGTGCCCATCACGGGCTCTAGGGCACAGCGCAGTGTGGTGTTCAGCATGTAGTCTCCACCGTGGTGCCCATCACGGGCTCCTAGGACACAGCGCAGTGTGGTGTTCAGCATGTAGTCTCCACCGTGGTGCCCATCACGGACTCTAGGACACAGCGCAGTGTGGTGTTCAGCATGTAGTCTCCACCGTGGTGCCCATCACGGGCTCTAGGGCACAGCGCAGTGTGGTGTTCAGCATGTAGTCTCCACCGTGGTGCCCATCACGGGCTCCAGGACACAGCGCAGTGTGGTGTTCAGCATGTAGTCTCCACCGTGGTGCCCATCACGGACTCTAGGACACAGCGCAGTGTGGTGTTCAGCATGTAGTCTCCACCGTGGTGCCCATCACGGGCTCCAGGACACAGCGCAGTGTGGTGTTCAGCATGTAGTCTCCACCGTGGTGCCCATCACGGGCTCTAGGACACAGCGCAGTGTGGTGTTCAGCATGTAGTCTCCACCGTGGTGCCCATCACGGGCTCCAGGACACAGCGCAGTGTGGTGTTCAGCATGTAGTCTCCACCGTGGTGCCCATCACGGACTCTAGGACACAGCGCAGTGTGGTGTTCAGCATGTAGTCTCCACCGTGGTGCCCATCACGGGCTCTAGGACACAGCGCAGTGTGGTGTTCAGCATGTAGTCTCCACCGTGGTGCCCATCACGGGCTCTAGGACACAGCGCAGTGTGGTGTTCAGCATGTAGTCTCCACCGTGGTGCCCATCACGGGCTCTAGGACACAGCGCAGTGTGGTGTTCAGCGTGGAGTGGAAGTCTTTGCCGGGGTGGGCATCATGTTCAAGTGTGGGTTTGGCGTGAAGTTCGGTGCAGAGTTCATCTAGCTCTCTCAGTCGTCATCATGTGTCGTGGTTGAGAGCAGGCGTACCTTGAAGCTGCCGAGCAGGGGGGACGTGGTGCTGGTGCCGTCGTAGAAGCTAATCTCAGCCTCGTCGTCCGCCTGGTTCATCACGTACAGGAAGTTGACGGTCAGCACCAGGCCGACACGCGAGCTGAAGCGCTGTAACGGCACAAAACACGTGTAACAGCTGGCGGGTGTGCTTCATCACGCACTACCACAACACCTCGTGACGTCACAAAACACGGAGAGCATTCGCGCCAAACGTGCTGCTGAAAATACTCTACTGACAGCACCAAAGTCGAAAAATGGAGCCGTAATTATCGGATAATTGCAATTTTAACTGTTGTTTCGTTCTGCTTGCAATCGCAATCAGCGGTATAATTGATATATACTGGTGTATTAGAGAGCATAACACGCGGGCGGGGTAGCATTGCTAGCCTTGTGTGCCAGGGAGTAGGGCACACGGGCGGGGCGACTGCATCGCGAGACACTCTCAAAAGTCACCATCAGCCATCCTAAAGTCAAACTGGTGTTGATAGAAGCAAGGCTAAGCTTTGTCATTCTAACAATTGGTTTTCTTTTCCTAGAAGTAATTTGGGTCCACCCCGCCTTTCAGTAATAAACCCGTTATCCCACTTACCTTCGCTACACCGCTGGAAGCATTTAAAAAAAGGTGAACCACGTAACAATAATCAAGACGAAAGCCGACAACTTCTTGCGAGTATTTCATAGCACGCCCACATAACCCAGACAGAGCGATTCAGACACTGTAAATGCGCAGGCCAGCACAGGAGCGCAAGGAAAAACAGCTGTCACCGCGCGCGGCAAAACATCCAATCTTCCGCCTAAAAACTAGCCGGCATATCTCGGCGGACCTGTCCCTAACTGGGCGAGAGCTGATCCCGAGTTGGTCCCGAGCTGGTCCGAAGAGTGCTGGTCTCTTCTGATTAATCTCTTTCGCCGAGGGTAACAACGCTCCCAAATCGATTGGGACAGCTAATCCACACCTAGCCTCGCCACCAATACGGTCAAGTCACGCCACTGGCCATATCCCCACCTACACCACCGGCATCACCAGTCACATCCCCACCTACACCACCGGCATCACCAGCCACACCACACCTACACCACCGACATCACCAATCACATCCCCACCTACACCACCGGCATCACCAGTCACACCACACCTACACCACCGGCATCACCAGTCACACCACACCTACACCACCGGCCACAGCGCCGCCCCCCCCTCCGACGGCAGTCGGCGCACCTTCTGGCACCTGATGGGCCGGTAGCTGGTCTGGAACTGCTGCGCCACCGTGTAGATGGGGTAGATCTGCTGGGCGATGGTGCCCGAGCTGCAGAAGTCGGTGACGGCGGCGCCGTCCACCTCCCTGCGCGGGATCTGCGTGTCGTGCTGGACCAGCCGCAGGCCGTCGGCGCCGTTACCACGCACACGACTGTTCTGCACGTGCACCAGGCCCGTGCTGGTGTTCACGTAGACGCCGATACCTGAGACGGAGCCGTGCGAAATGGAATTAAACGGCAAAGGCACGAGAAGGATCAGTGAGAAGCGATGTACTTTTTCCGCGTTGGAACGTAACCGTAACTACGAAACTACGATTAAGGCGAGGCGATTAAGCAGTGGCATGTATGAAAATGCGCCACAATGTATGGCGCTAAAATATTTCGTGAAAGGTCATGTTGTAGCACTTGATCCGGCAAAGTCAGTCACGTTTAGTGGTGCACTTACAATAGCCTATCGATGTATATAACTGGGGCATATAAGGGATAAGAGATGAATTATAATTCAGCATACATAATTACCGTACACAAAAATTTGCCACAGAAAGGTCAAATTGCATAACACTAGGATCACAAGGGTCATTTGCTTATGATAACCTCTCCATATTGCTATAATTTCCGCTACTTAAGTATGTAATTAATAGGGAGGAAAAGGTGTGTTGCATTCGATTTCAGCTTTAATAGCTATCCTAGATGCAAATTCTGTGGAACAGGATAATCAATTTATGCCCAGCCTTAGTCACCTGGGTAACCTAAAATGCCCTTGATGGTGATAATTTGGTGCCTTATAATATATTTACTACTGATGTCACTTCGCGTCCGTCATGGGAACTCCGTACCATTGCCGGAAGGTACGCGAAAGTTGAGTGGGGTCGCGCCACGTGGTCAACGGCCATCCCGGAGCAAACATAAACGAGGGGAAATCCCCCATCCCGTTCGGCAGTTTTATGGTTAATACATTCTTTGTACTCTCAATGTTACAAGGTATCGCGATTAATCGTCGTGTTAACAGTGAGACATGCATGCAATCTTACCGAGTCCCGACGGCCTACCTGTACAATATCTCTACCCGACACCCTGCACTTTACGAGCATGAGCTTGGGCGTGCGTGGGACCCACCAGCGTTCTCCTCAACGGTGCAGTTGTTGATCACGACGAGCGCCTCGGGCGCGGTGATGTTGATGCCTCCCCCCGCCGAGTTGCGGATGGTGACGCCGAACATCTGCGGCGGCACCCCGACACTCTCTATGGCTGCGTGCGTCTGCGGAGATTAGCGCTCACGTCAGATGAAGTGGACGGCAGAGGGACAGTCGGGAAGATTACCAGCAGGCCACCGTCAGGTCGGGGTTAGATGCTGTCAGGTCAGATCACTAGCGGATGGAAATGCAAAGTCAGGTCATCAGCATATGAGCACAGCCACCTACGGTCAGCGTCAAATGGAATGGGGCAGGTCAGGTCAACAGCATGTGAACACGATCAGGTCAGGTCAGCTGTGGACGGACAGCCATGCTAGTTTGGATCAGGTAAGGTACAAATAGATATCGGCGCAAGGCAGTCAGCAGGGGAAGAACCAGCATAACTGAACACTGCCATGCGATAGCTGTGCCTACTATCACGGCTTCAGTGAGCGAAACCATGGTATCACTGTGAAACGTTTCCGGGGGGGGGGGGGTATGGAACCTCCCAAAAGTTGAAGCCGGTACAGCGGAGAAGTTCGATGAACACGCGTGGGGCCGCACATAGCGCGACCGGTTTGGCGCGTGTGACGAGTGCGGTGATCCATCTTCGAACAGACGCCTCGCGCCAGCTGAGCGGACTGGCCCAAGTGGGAGACGCAGCCAGCTGCATGACCAATGCAATGTACACGCACTCATTAGCCGCAGACCAACGAGCTTAGCGGTACGCGTTAGTTTCGGGACCACGAAACCAAATCCATTGTCGGCTCACGACTGCTCGCGGAGATCCTATCGACATTCTCACCTCAGTATACCTGGACCAAGCTGCCGCAGGGCGTACGGCAGAAAACGGCTGCCAATTTGACGAACTAATGGGGGGGGTTAAGTGCCCACAAAATGGACCAGCATGAACAGAAACCGTGTTGTTCACAGGTCTTAACGGTTGGACAGTTCGAGAGACGCGTCGCTGCATTCTTCGACCGGTTGTGAGCCAGTGTCCGGAATGGTTGGCGACCAGTCGTACCTCAAGCTGCACGCGGTGACCTCGCTGGCTAACGGCATCAGCAGTTACGCGAGTTTCGGAGATACCAAACCGTACACCACTGGATGAACTTGGCTGGGTAAATTGATGTTGGTGGATTAGATTGACGCACCGGAACTACGAAATTCCGACACATTATGGAACTGCTAGTCACCAGACGACCGGACTGCCAGGTCGCACGTCGCTGCCTTCCGGACGACCATATTTCACGCGTCGCCGGCACGTTTCGGTCTGGAATGGCGCCACCGTCCGAACCAGGCCTCCTGACGCTAGAGGGCGCTCACCGTCCTTCCCAAACCCATGCCGGCGTGCAGCAGGTCCACGTGCATCAGCTTCGACTCGGAGAACTTCTCATATAGGGTGTCGCTGGCAGTCAGCATCTTGGAGAATGCCGCGTGCTCGAACCTCAGGCCCCGCCAGTGGGTGGTGCCTTGGCTGAGGTCCAGCACAGGCAGGCACCGGAGAGCCAGGTCGGCGTGCTCGTCTGCCGGAGGTCAGACCAGGTCATACAAGGTCAGACAAGGTCAGACCAGGTCAGACAAGGTCAGACAAGGTCAGACAAGGTCAGACAAGGTCAGACAAGGTCAGGCAGCTCAGTACTAGGTCGGCGTGACCGTCTGTCAGAGGTCGGAAGAGAGTGGGCAGCTTAGTGCGACGAGAGTATGATATCTCCTGAGAGGCTAAGTGACATTGGAGAGCAACAGGCAGCGCAGCGATAGTCTGGTATGATCTTTCGCGGAGAAGCCAGGCCACGTGAGAAACCATGAAACAATGGAATCTGGGCGCACTATTGAATAGGAGTGATGTTAGTTAGTACACGTCATATCTACATTGTTGCGGTTGTGCAGTTAGGGTACTCGGATATCCGCAGTATCAGTAACAGATCTCACACAGGCAACAAACTTCGCATGCTGGGTGCACTATCTTCGCGTTACATTGACTAACAGTCATTACGTTGTGCACCGTCATCCCGCCATCCGAACATTAGGAATCAACGAGCACGCGTTCAACTGCACAGCCAATACTGGCAGACAGCCCAGACCAGCCTCGGTGATGTCGGATAGCCCAGACCAGCATCGGTGATGTCGGATAGCCCAGACCAGCGTCGGTGACGCCAGACAGCCCAGACCAGCGTCGGTGATGCCAGACACCCCAGACCAGCGTCTGTGATGCCAGACAGCCCAGACCAGCGTCGGTGATGCCAGACAACCCAGACCAGTGTCGGTGATGCCAGACAGCCCAGACCGGTGTCGGTGATGCCAGACAGCCCAGACCAGCGTCGTGATGCCGGACAGCCCAGACCGGTGTCGGTGATGCCGGACAGCCCAGACCAGCGTCGATGATGCCGGACAGCCCAGACCGGTGTCGGTGATGCCAGACAGCCCAGACCGGTGTCGGTGATGCCGGACAGCCCAGACCAGCGTCGGTGATCCCGGACAGCCCAGACCGGTGTCGGTGATGCCAGACAGCCCAGACCAGTGTCGGTGATGCCAGACAGCCCAGACCAGCGTCTGTGCTGCCAGACAGCCCAGACCGGTGTCGGTACTTACAGCGGACGTGGCCGGCGAGCTACGTACCGCAAATGCCGGCGCCCATGGCTCGGCTGGTCCAGGAGCAGTCCTGCACGCGCTGCTCGGTACCGCGACAGTCGGGAGCCTCGTACAGCAGCCGGCGGGTACCGTTCAGCCACGAGTACCACTCGGCGTACTCGCCGCCGGTCAGGCCCATTTGGCGGCAGGCTACACGTGTGTCCGCCGTCGTCCAGCTGTGGGGGCAGGTCACGTCAGGTCACGTCAGGTCTATCTGACCACAGGTCAGGTCTGGTCAGGTCAGGTCAGGTCAGGTCCCGTCAGGTCTATCTGATCACAGGACATGGTCACGTCAGGTCACGTCAGGTCTATCTGATCACAGGGCAGGTCACGTCAGGTCTATCTGATCACAGGGCAGAGTAGGGCAGGGCAGGTCACGTAAGGTCTATCTGATCACAAGTCATATATGCAACCGTCACCGTTCAGCTCTGGAGGCAGGATGGATCAGATCAGGTCAAGTCTATCTGACGACAGGCCACACATGTCTGCTGCTATCCACCCATGGGTGAAGGGCAGGCCAGGTCAGATCTATCCGACCACATATCACACGGGTGTCCGCCGCCCTCCAGCTATGCGGGCAGATCAGGTCAGTTCAGGTCAGGGTATCCCACGACACACCGTACGTGTCCGCCGCCGTCCAGCTATATAGACAGGTCAGGTTAGGCCAGGTCAAGTGAAGCCGACTACAGGTCTTCGAACGCATACCGCCTTCCAGCCTCGGGTTCATGTCAGATCAGGTCAGGTCATGGCCAGTTCGCAGCTGCGCAAGCGGTTTCATCGCTGGACACTTTTGACGCCATGTCGGATTTGGCAACTAGACACACAGCGTGGTGATGGTCAGACCAGTTCACGCCAGAGAAGGAAAACCAGATCGTGCAGAGACCAGATCGCAGGGACAATTCAGCAGAGGGAAGATGTGACGGGAGAGACGGCCATCGCAGCTGCCCGACACATGATGGCTGAGCACAACTGGCAACACTGGCTCGATGGAGTTGGATGGTGAAATAAAGGATGGAGTTGGATGGGGATGTGGAGGACGGAGTTGGACGGCGATATGGAGGATTGAGTTAGATGGCGAAATCGAAGGTGGAATTGGATAGCAAAATACAGGATGGTGTTGAATGACGATATAGAGGATCGAGTTCGATGACGATATAGATAGCTGAGTTGGCTACGGAACAGAAAAACGACAATGCGTGAGAGAACAAGTTGCTCCGGAGAATTATAGAAGAGCAAGCCAAAACAGAGCAAGACCTTTCAGGATAAGGCCGGGGAAGGAAAACAGCTGAGGAAGCTTCACCATGAAGAACAAAAGACGCAAAAACCTGTTGCGAAAGGTGGAGCCGCAGTATAGAACGGATGGATGCCACCAAGCATGATTGTACCCTATGCAATACCAATTAATCCCACTACACTTCCCGACGAGCTCATACATTGTGGATCGACTCTGACAATATCAGGGTACTTTTGGATTGTCCGTGCTTTCGCTTTCTGAAGAAGGTCAAACATGCTTGCCACATTTCTTTGATTTAATGATTAGTTGGGTTTAAGGGCGCGCCGACTACAGGGTCATTTCGCGCCCGTCTCCCCACATTTCGAAGTCGTCCATACTGCCATGACATGTCCATTAGCCTGTGTCGATAATTTTCAAAGTGGTGTTATCAAAAACGGCTACTGTTTTGATTTTGCCTTGATACGTGCCTAACAATTTGGCATCAAAACTAGATCGCTGGGCCATCGGCATTTTTTCTAAAAATGGGTTTGAAAAAAAAACTGTTTTCGGCATTCGGCGCCATATTGGCTGTGAGAACCAATCCAGACAAGTGGGTCAAATAGTATCTCTGATCGTCTCGGGGAGCTGAGTCGATTGAAACAGCGCAATATCGTCGAGAAATTGATAGTGAAGAAAATATTGGCTATCTTGTATCTTATAATACACCAGCAAATGTCCATTCCCGGGCATACAAGGAACTCTGAGGTTTAAACAAGTGAAAATCATAATACAGTCGCGGTTTCTGCACTTACTTATTTGAAGACTTCAGCATCACTCACTGGGCAGAGAAATATAGACGAAGCTTCATACTTATTCGCTGTTTGAACTATATAGCAGCATGGCTGAGGGAGGCTGCTTTGTACGCATGTGCATTGCATACCAAATACCTACCAATTTGTTGCTTGTTGAGACATTCAGATAGCCTTTCCGCATCACGTTCAGACGAAAATCAGATACGTTGGAGAAAGAAATGATTAAAATTCGCCGTGATCACCATGGGACCATCGAAGCCAATTTTGTGTTCCAAAGGGACACATGTTAAACATCAAGCAATGAAAACTGGTATATCCAAGGCAAACATCGCGCGAAGGTGCGGAGCACAACTGACTGGACGGCATAGAGCACCCCAGTTCTATCTGTCATGGAACCCGCAGTCGTTTTAGCATATTCTCCACCTCCCTCTTAGTTGTTAGCACGGGCAAATGCTGCCTTTGCATGTGGCCAGCCCGGATGCAGCCGGATGCATGTTTTTTTTCCAGCTAGCGACACCTGTTTCACGCATCATCCAACTGACTGACCGTGCACGGGAATCTGTGGAACTGATATTGGCATGTCCGAATAGCCATCAAGTTCGGAGTTTGGCGTGTGGCACGTGAGGGCCGGTTCGAAGGCGCCGTCCCAAGATATCAGCTCCTGCAGACTCTCCGCGGTCTCATTTAATCTCGGAATTTTCCTGGGACGGACGCTGGGGCCTCCACGCTAATTTTTTTTTCCGCGGATGCACCTGTCACGTTCAACAGCAAACTGGCGCTCTACTCTGTCATCGCTATAGATAAGTGTCTGGAGCACCATTTCGCTGTGAGCATACCGGGCGCTGGAGTGGAGGTACGGCATCACGATGCTCACGACTTCCCCATGCTGCAGCCGAGTGAGCTGTAGCTGGCGCAACACATGCCGCGGCCCAACCAGCCAGTTGTGCTGCACCTTCGCGCGAAACCACATCTGATAGTAAACCCCCACGATGAATTAAACGATACGCTGGAGGTTTTTGCATGCAATGTCTCCCAGGCCATGATCTGTCACGTACAGTGTACGTACATGCACCGGCAACTTTTGCCCGTGCTAACAACTAAGAGGGACGTGGAGAATGTGCTAAAACGACTGTGAGTTCCATGAAAGATAGAACTGGGGTGCTCTATGCCGCCCAGTCCGTTGTGCTCCCCGCCTTCGCGCGATGTTTGCCTCGGATGTACCAGTGTTCATTGACTGATGTCTGACATGTGTCCGTTTGGGAACAAAGTAGGCATCGATGGTCCCATGGTGATCACGGCGAATTTCAATAATCACGGCGAATTTTAATTTGTATCACCAACGTATCTGATTTTCGTCTGCACGTGATGCGGAAAGGCTATCTGAATGTCTCAACATGCAACGAATAGGTAGCTATTCGTTGCATGTTGAGACATTCAGGTAGCCTTTCCAGACAGCCTTGTATTTGTTATGTGAAGCACATGCGTACATAGCAGCGTCCCTCAATCATGTTGCAATGCAGTTCAAACAACGAATAAATATGAAGCATTGTCTATAATGCTATGCCCAGTGATTGATGCTGAAATCTTCAAATGAGTAAGAGCAGAACTCGCGGCTGTATCATGATTTTTACTTGTTTAAACCCCAGAGTTCCTTGTATGCCCGGGAATGGACATTTGCTGGTGTATTAGAAGATACAAGATAGCCAATATTTTCTTAACTATCAATTTTTCGACAATACTGCGCTGTTTCAGTCGACTCAGCTCGTCGAGACGATCACACAGAGATACTATTTGACCCACTTATCTGGATTTGTTCTCACAGCCAATATGGCACCGAATGCCTGAAACAGTCTTTTCAAACGCATTTTGATAAAAAATGACTATGGCCCAGTGATCTAATTTTTATGCCGAATTATTAGGCACATATCAAGGCAAAATAAAAACAGTAGCCGTTTTTATAACACCACTTTGGGAATTCTCGACACAGTCCATCATTGTCGTCTCCAGGACAATGCAAGGGAGCATCGTGGACGGGCGGGAATGGAAGGCGACTTCTGACCAGGCACCGTCCACTGGATGATCCGTGTCGGAAGTGAGAGAGTGGGAGGGTGAGAATGTGAGAGAGAGAGAGCCATACAGTGTGCACTGCTAACTGAATTGTTATTCGCACCTTGCGAAACACAGTATTAATAAACTGATGTGTGATGTTAGGAGGTGAGGAAAGAACGGAAGTGGTGTGAAGTGCACTCCTTTGCATTACTTTTGCATTAGTTCATAACCGCAAGTCATGCTCATGCAGTAGGAACATTGACAAATTATTGTGCACTGGAACAATGGCTGTTGCAGGGCAACGAGGTCCTACAAAAGTGGTGCACAAAAGCACATAACAGTTGCCGTGCACAAAAAAACCAACAACTCTGATTGCTGTGGCGATTCCACACACTATTTGTATGGCGAGCATGTTAACACGTATTCTCACACCCCGTCTGGGGGTGGTGGTCGATAGGGACCCACTCTAATCTCCAAACTAAGCGTTGCACGAAAACGAAATAGGTGTCATCGGAAAGCGCTCGACGAGTAGGGTCAGGTTTTCACGACTTACATCATCTTTGTGGCTCCAGGGAGTTAATTTTGAGGGATATTTGAAAAAAAAATACTTGGAATCAGAAAATGAAAGCGAAATCGACCAAGACCAAAACATTTTCGGCCAAACAAAAATAAAGAAAAAATAACCTCCAAATTTCACAATTTTGAGCTTTCAAGTTTTCTTTCATTTTCCTTTTCTAATGCGCAGAGTGGACCGAAACCATTGGTCAAAATCAACTTGTTCCCATAAAAATGCTTATTTTATCCAGAATCTTCGATTTTAACTCTAATGGGCAAAGATACAACACTAATAAGTACTGAAAAACGGAAAACAATGAAAACTCCTCTGGTGCGTTTTGTTCCATCCCAAAAGATAAGCAAATGCCGGAAGTTTCATTAAAATACCTTTATCCGTTACAGCGTGACGATTGGTTGAGCTTTTTTGGAGGTGACATCACTTGACCTTGACTAACTCGTTGACCCTAGACGACCTGACTTCAAAATGTTGACATAACATGCTAAATTGATGTGGGAAAAGGTATGCCAAATGTCGGCGTGCTGTTGCGCGTCGTTCTTTCACTGTCCGCGGAAACGTTAGGAGGAATCGTCAACGACCCCTACACCCTAGATAGCGCAGGTTAGCGTTGTAAGCACCTGTGTGGACGTGCCTGGACCAAAATGTCGATGTCGCACAACACGTAGCGGAATAGCACTGCTGGAGGCACTAGTGTTATTAGCATGGCACTGGTGAAGGTCGCGAACGTGTACCGAATTAATGCTGGTGACGGTCACCACAGTGTACCAAAATATGATTGGTACCAACCAGTGCAGTGTAGCAAAACACCACTGATAACGACCGTTGATGTACTGGAATGGCACTAGTCACGGTCACCACAATGTACCGAAACAAACCGACAACGGCCAACAATGTGTCCGAATAGCATCGGTAGTGGACATCGTCAGTGCTCAGAAATAGTATTGGTGACGGCCACCACACTGTAACAAATTAAAACTGAAAACAACGCACAATCTGCGGGACGCGGGGAGAGACAGCGCCGGTCCATATCCTCGTGCTCGCCCGTCCACCGCCAGGTGGTCGGTTGCAGTTGGGAACGCGGCCGGGTGTGCGGTAATTTCGTCGCCTGTGACCAATCAGCGTGACATACTGACACGCCCAAATCTTCCTACCAACTGAACACGCCATAAGTCGCCGGTCGTGGTCGTGTTCGCCCTGCTGCCAATTACAGGCCGGTAACACGCCACAAGTCATCGGTCGTGGTCGTATTCGCTCTGCTGCCAGTTACCGGCCGGTAAACGCCACAAGTCATCGGTCGTGGTCGTGTTCGCCCTGCTGCCAATTACAGGCCGGTAACACGCCACAAGTCATCGGTCGTGGTCGTATTCGCTCTGCTGCCAGTTACCGGCCAGTAGCACGCCATAACCCACCGATCGGGGTCGCGTTCGCCCTGCTGCCAATTACCGGACGATAACACGCCCCAACACATCGGTCGGGGTCGGGTCCGCCCTGTTGCCAGTCACCGCCCAGCTGGCGGGCCGCCAGCTGGACGGCGACTGCAGCGGCGCACACGACACGAACCCGGCTGGTGCCGGCCTCCACTGTAGCCGCCCGGTCACGCCTGCTGACCCCAGCGTGACCCGTCTGATGACCGCCAGGTGTGTCCATCTGGCGCCAGGGCAGGCGGTGACCGACCAAAGGCTCGGGTCACCGCCCGGAGAGCTGCAGCGCACCCCACGCGCAGCCCGTCCGGCTGAGCGGTGGCAGACTTCAGTACGTCACTTTGGCGGCGCGTGGTGATGCGTCGACACTGTAGCAGCGACAGGCGGGGCGCGCTCCTCAGGCTCCAAGTACGTCACTTTGGCTGCGTGGACACTGCTGACGTGAAATCTTACTGTGCTGCCTTTTGTTACCGCATCAACATCCGTGAAAAAGAATCATTGCACTGCGGTGGGCGGCACAGTCGGGGTTCTCTGTTGATTGTCTTAGACTGAGACATTTTAATTCACCTAACCATGTCGCGCTTCAGAGCTTCCAGTGTTTCTTAGCCAGTGCACAGCTGTGTCGAAAAAGTTCAACACGATTCAGTAGCAACAGACCGGTATCGAACCAAAACAATGTCCAGACCTGCCGATGGATGTAAACAGTGCTCTGACCACTGCAGGGTAGTTGGTGCTCGTATGTCAGCGGTACTGATCTCCTGTCTACCGACTGCATCGCGCATAATCATCGTGAGAAAGGTCACGCAGGCGTGAGACAAATTACGACACGGCCATATCTGGGTGAACATGAATAATGCAAGTTGGCGCTACGGAGCCGAAACAAAAGAACAATGGCAGCATTGAATGGAAACATGTGGACCCGAATTGATGCAAAAAAGAAACGAAGGGAGCGACTTCTAATTAGGGGATCGTCCACTATTACTAGTGCTGGCAATTTAATAGTGCTGGTAGTGGACGCTTCCCAAGCTAGAAGTCGCTTCCCCAGTGACAAGTCACTTCCCCAATTATAATTCGGTCCCCCAGTTAGTAGTCAGTTGCCAAATTTTAATTCCCAAAGAATTATATTTCACGAAGTATTTCCATGGCATCCGCTAGCCGTCAGCCGGCGATAGTCCGACAATAAAACTCAACGATATTCAGCAGAATCAGCGTTAATCTGCTCCCAGCGGCATTCAGACAGCACTTGTGACGAACAGACTACTGATCGGGCTGCACGTCGGTCCGGTATAGTCGTGCCGACACCTCAGTCGGCCCAGAGGCTGGACAGCACTCACTTTAACTGTCAACACCGAGCACTGCTCCGAGCGATAACCGCGCTCGTGGCTAGGTTTCGGCAGAGAGTTAGTTGTCAACTGACCTCATGAGGTCCCGACGGTACCCGACAGTACCCGACGGTACCCGACAGTACCCGACGGTACCCGACAGTACCCGACGGTACTCCACCGTACCCGACGGTACCCCACGGTACCCGACTGTACCCGACGGTACCCACCGTACCCGACGGTACCCACGGTACCCGATGGTACCCGACGGTACCCGACGGTACACCACGGTACCCGATGGTGCCCGACAGTACCCGACGGTACCCGACAGTACCCGACGGTACCCGACAGTACCCGACGGTACCCGACAGTACTCGACGGTACCCGACGGTACCCGACGGTACCCGACGGTACCCGACGGTACCCGACGGTACCCGACGGTACCCGACGGTACCCGACGGTACCCGACGGTACCCGACGGTACCCGACGGTACCCGACGGTACCCGACGGTACCCGACGGTACCCGACGGTACCCGACGGTACCCGACGGTACCCGACGGTACCCGACGGTACCCGACGGTACCCGACGCGACGGTACCCGACGGTACCCGACGGTACCCGACGGTACCCGACGGTACCCGACGGTACCCGACGGTACCCGACGGCACCCGACGGTACCCGACGGTACCCGACGGTACCCGACGGCACCCGACGGTATCCGACGGTACCCGACGGTACCCGACGGTACCCGACGGCACCCGACGGTATCCGACGGTACCCGACGGTACCCGACGGTATCCGACGGTACCCGACGGTACCTAACGGTACCCGACGGTACCCGACGGTACCTAACGGTACCCGACGGTACCCAACGGTACCCGACGGTACCCGACGGTACCCGACGGTACCCGACGGTACCCGACGGTACCCGACGGTACCCGACGGTACCCGACGGTACCCGACGGTACCAGACGCCAAGCCGGCAGCTCTAATCAACTGGCCGCCAATGACCGCTGCGCCGTGCGCTAACGACCTTGTTAGAGTGTGCCGGTCCAGCTGACATAGGCCCGGGCTGGGTCACTCTCTCCTCCAGACCAGATGGACTGGCAGGCTCGTGTGGGACATATCAACTCACTGCCATAGTGGTGGCTAATATTAGAAGCAATGCAGTATCATATGCTGTTCCGGTGACGGCTACTTATTCAGTTGGAGACCTTCGTCAAGTCTGACGAACGACTTCGGTGGGGAAAAATAAGCTTGGGTATGGGGGCACACTAGCCGTTTTAGAGACTAAATGGTACAATTCTAGAAGGGACAAGTAGCAGCGAGTTTAAAACGAGATCAGAAAATTCGTTTCCTTTACGTCTGTAACAACGGTGGCATTGCAGTGACATTGGATGCAGTGCAATTGGATGCGATCGCGCGCAGTGTTTAGTAAGTGGTATTCGCAAGTGGTGTCCACCAAACTATAGTTAATGTTAGTGATCAATGTTCCACTGTCCTGATGATGAATGTTGCCCACATGGTTTCGCGCTAGGACTGTCAAATTGGCCGAGGAAAAGCACCGGGTGGCCTAGGGCACCTAAAGGTGGCAAAAGGTACAAAGATGGCAATAAAGGACAAAAGGCACCTAAAGGTGGCAAAACCCAGGATGTCCCTATGAGAACCGTGAAGTGTCCCATGCTAAGCCGATATAGAACGTGGAGCTGTGGTCGCTCCAAAGCGCATGAGCGAAGTCCCTTCCTCCCACCCCACCCCCATCCCCTCCTTACTACGCCACTGGCACGGAACATGCAACCGATGATAGCTAGCTAAAGCAGTCGTATTGTTGATTATTTTTGTCATTTCCGCTCACGCAGCGCGTGTCTGTCTTGATCACGCACCTCCTGCAGTCATGCAGTTTCAAAATACAAGGCTCTCCGCCGCACAAGCATTCAAGGTCTCTGAACAACAACACAGGATCAGAGCCTGCGCCTGCTAACCACGCGCAACACACAGCATATCGACTTCAAGGAGGAATCACGAACACATGTCGAGCCCTGCAGAGCGATGCTCATTCGTCGAATAAAGTATTTTGTCAATATATATTCAGAATACACGGGTCTGAGAATTAATGCCGTCCTACTCCAAACGGAAAAAAATGGCACATAAATTGCCAAGGGAACCCAGCACCCTGCATCGGCGCTGGCTCAACTCAATGTACAGCCACGCACAAAACGTGTCTCCTGCATTTTTATATATAATATAGTACTGTATCTCTCTGCACGTGTGTACGGTGACGTACATTGCTGACGTATCTACATTGCTTAGAAATTGTACACACCAGCCATTGCTATGTTCCGGCTCAAATATGGTGCATACATACAACCAGCTTGAACTTCAGTCAATCTCAGCTGGGGATGATCTTACTATCACTGTCAATGAGAGTAATGCTCGAGCCATCTGCTACGTAGTTGCAGTCTCAGGGAGAGTAGGTTGTCACGTGGGCGTGACAGTGGATGATAGTGTTCTGATGGCGAGTGTGGCCGCGAACGAACGCTATGTCCAGACCAGCAGGCTACAGTACTGGAGCCGCCTCCACCCAGAGGCTGAACATGTTCAGACGGAGTCAAGACACGACCGGACGCCAACTAACGGAGGTTGCCCGAATCCGTACGGGCCAAGCTGAATTCAAAGTTGTGGTGTTTTCGCATCCACCAAATTACTACGAACACTTTTTCGAATTTTGTTCAGCCGCCAGGGATTTCAGCATCATTACAGGAGTTGGTGTGGCGCATAGCCACCGTGCGCCTACAGGGGGTTACGATTTACTTCGCTTAAGCGGCTCCGAGGTTCGGAAGCATATTTTTATCCTGCTGTCTTTGATTGCTGCGAACTAATCGGCTGGCCACGTACATTATAACAGCGAAAAAAAGAAAAGCATAACGTCATAAATGGATGCCCTATCATATCACGAAATTCTGCATCAAAAGTGAGGAGATGTGAAAAATGTGTTATAAGCAAATGAAACGTGGATATCTATGGGCACGTGCAAGTGTCTTTTGAAATGAGTTTATATTTGTGTGCCGATGCGGCAAAGCTGACTCCTGGTCCTTAGCAGCATGGCGTACATAACTAATCGCCTGAACCACAAAATCAGCACGAAATCCTCAGCTGTGTTGGCGTGTACACTGGTACCCCATAGTTCCACCCCTGCCTCATGCGGCGAAGGCCACTGACCCGAGAGGTCCCTCGCCTGAACACCTCGCGCTGGCGCCTCGCACAAAAACCGCCCCAGTTAATCCTGCACCATCCCGACACAAACAAACTCCGCGGCGGGGACCGACTCCAGCAAACAGAGCGGCCGGCGGCCTGGGATGCAGCGCCCCAGCCCAACTGGCATACATGAGTCAGGAGCCGCCTCATGTACCAGACGGCACCACGCAGCACCAGGGTAGCGGCAGAGTACTGGGTACCATGCCACAGGGTCGTCATCTCGACCTACGGCAGGATGACCTCGAGGCAGAAGCAACTTGGATAATGAAGCTCCCACTTTTTCGACAGTTGTTCACACCGGGAATAACACCCAGATAAAAGGCTACGTAAATAAATAATGCAATGCAAGTGCATTAGGAATAATAACAGATATATGACCGTCTCAGTTTGGACAAATAGCAGTTTTGGTCCCAAGAGAATGAACGCGTGCATGGTGAGCCGCGCACCGCACCCGCTAGCGCGCGGTCAGATCGTACTGCAGACGTGCAGCGAAGTATCACATGAGACGCAACTGTTCCCGGCCTGGTCTCTGGCTCGAAGGGGTGTTGAGCACCACGACGCATCCACCACTGATCCAGTGGTGCGTACCACTGATCCAGCAGCATTTACCACTGATCCAGTGGCACATACCACTTATCTAGTGGCACGTACCACTGATTCAGCAGCACGTACCACTGATCCAGCGGTACGTACCACTGATCCAGAGGTATGTACCACTGATTCAACAGCACCATCAGCACTTGTTCATCGCGTTAACGGTACAGCATCCCTCTATACCGATGCAACTACCGCACAACCCCGCCGAGTACCGGGCATGGACCCGGGTGATACTCTGAAGGTCTGAGGATGTGACGATGCAGTCTCAGAGGTGGCGTGAACCGTATCTGTCACCATCTAACGCTCTGAGAGTATGGCTGTGTTTTCGGAGTCGGAGTGGATCATGCGCAGGCCTCTGACACTCTGAGGGTATGGCTATGCTCTCGGAGTCGGAGTGAGTCACCCGCAAGCCTTTGACACTCTGAGAGTATGGCTATATGTTCTCAGTATCGGAGTGGGTCAGTGTAAGCCTCTGGCGCTCTAAGAGTATGACTATGTTCTCAGGGTCGGCGAGGATCACTTGTGAGCCTCCGAGGCTTTGGGTGCAGAGTCCTGCGCTGAGTCGGAGTTCAGATGTGGCTATATTGGCCCGCCCCGGGCACATTGGGCTCAGTGGAGCCGTGGTACAACACAGCAGCGCGAAGTACCGCGCGCCGAGCAATAGCCGCAGGCCCCCTGCAGCTCGTCATAGCTGGAATCAGTGGCGCAAACGCAAAACCGGAAAGGAAGAGCGCATCCGAATCGAGGTGCATAGTTAGTGTGGTTAGTGGGAAGCACATAATACGGCTGTGTTCCACAACGCTTTACGGCATGTTCCAAACGTACCGACATCACACGTGCTTATCACATGCAGCGGAGGCACACGGCGCCCAAAATGTCGTGCAGTCGAACAGTGCAGACATGACATTTTGGCCGGCTTCGTGTTGCGCCCAAGCGGTTTAGCAACCCGTTACAAAGTGTTCGCATAGCACTGCCAGCGCCAGCCACAGGAGCGCACCACACGAATTACCTACAGGAAGCCGGACAAGCCCCGTTACCTCGACTGCCACCGGCCCCAGAGCGAGTCGCTAGAACGACAGGGCGGTCGGTGAACACACACTCGCAACTGAGTGGCGAAACAGCTACCGACGCGTCAGCAGACCGTGACACGAGGCATGTCACATGGGCATGCCATGATAGAGGGGAAACAACGCAAACGTGGACAACGTCCAGAACAAGTATACCAACACCATACAACATACACAATGAGTCCTGCTGGTATCCTGTTTTAATTGAGTAACCATTGTGCCCGATTTTTGACGACAGTTAAGCGATAACATGTAGGTGAGATTGGTATGGTTCCCCTTCTGGTCTAGGTGCTAAGCTGCGAGAACGCTGGCATTGTAGCACGATGAAAGGCGTTCGTGAGCGAAACAAAAAACAAGCTAGGCCAGAGTCGAGTTTTTCCACCGCTCCGACTAGCATTATAAACTGAGGATGGAGGCCCGTAAGATGTTTACAACAGGAGCATTCGATGTACACGCACGCATTACCTGCGTCATTATAAGAACGTTGAGTTGGAGGGTGATTATTAGGCCTGAGGTCCTATCAGAGAAGAATCAATTGAAATTCAGACAGGAGTTCGCTATGCAAAACCTGACCAGACGAGAGAAGATATGAGCATGACGACCTCACATTGTACTTACTTTCTGGAGTTGGTGCAGACGGCTCTCCAGTGATCCTTGTGGAATATTTGGACACGTCCCTCCCATGGGGTGGGTCCGTCCACCAATCGCATTGTCGGACTGGGCCGTGTAGTGACGTCACTCTCTGTGGTGGTCATCACGATCCCCTCCGAACCTCTGCCACCCTGCGCCGGACAGAAGTGAATGGTTAGTTCACGCACTACGGACTATCCAACCACGCACCCAACATGGAACACCACGCACCCAACTATGTAGCCAGGCACCCAACTATGTAATTACGCACCCAACTGTGCATCCACGCACCCAACTATGTAGCCAGACACCAAACTATGTAACCAGGCACCCAACTATGTAATTACGCACCCAACTGTGCATCCACGCACCCAACTATGTAGCCAGGCACCCAACTATGTACCCAGGCACCCATCCAAGTGCAAATGAACGTTAGCATCACACTGATTGAGCTGGGAGAGCTGTTTTGGAAGCTAAGATGTAAATGTAAATGAACTTCAATTTTCATCATAATTATGAGTCAACAATGCATATTTGTTAAGTTTTTCAAGTTTGCTTTTTTCCAGTGGATTTTCCAGTGCATCAATTTATGGAAATGACATACAAACATACTTCCCAGCTCTACTCAGGTGAGGCATGTGTGCCTTACAGGCAGCTCTTACAGCTGCCCAATTTACTGCATACGTGGGCCGATTACTGCGACCAGCTGCCATTCCGCAACCAGCTGCAGTCCACTCAGACCAGTTGCACTGCATACCAGCTGCACCAATTCACCGCAGACCCTGCAGATCCATGCTGCACCGATTCACTGCAGACCAGCTGCACCAATGCACTGCAGACCAGCTGCAGCCATTCACTGCAGACCAGTTGCAGCCATCCACTGCATACCAGCTGCACCAATTCACTGCAGACCAGCTGCAGCCATCAACTGCAGACCAGCTGCCTGTTTCGGCGCGTCCACAGGTGTCGTCCCCGCACCAGCTGACTGCGCGTCAGTCGACAACGGTACCGTCGTACAATGGATGTGGTGGAAACACCGGCCACAACGGCGGCCCAGGAGGCACGCGGCACATAAAACAGCGGCCGGTCGCGCGGCCAGCCATGAGTGGTGGGGCTGCGTCGGTGGGCTGGCTTGCGGTGCCGGCCGGCTCGGCTGGCGCCATAGACGCCGACGGCTAGGTCCTTGGTGGCGTTAACACGCCGACGGCTAGCGGTCCTGTGGTGGCGTCCATAGACACGCCGACGGCTAGCGGTCCTGTGGGGCGTCCATGACACGCCGACGGCTAGCGGTCCTGTGGGGCGTCCATAGACACGCCGACGGCTAGCGGTCCTGTGGGGGCGTCCATAGACACGCCGACGGCTAGCGGTCCTGTGGGAGCGTCCATAGACACGCCGACGGCTAGCGGTCCTGTGGTGGCGTCTATAGACACGCCGACGGCTAGCGGTCCGTGGTGGCGTCCATAGACACGCCGACGGCTAGCGGTCTGTGGTGGCGTCATAGACACGCCGACGGCTAGCGGTTGGGCTATAGACACGCCGACGGCTAGCGGTCCTGTGGGAGCGTCCATAGACACGCCGACGGCTAGCGGTCTGTGGTGGCGTCTATAGACACGCCGACGGCTAGCGGTCCTGTGGTGGCGTCTATAGACACGCCGACGGCTAGCGGTCCTGTGGGAGCGTCCATAGACACACCGACGGCTAGCGGCCCTGTGGTGGCGTCCATAGACACGCCGACGGCTAGCGGTCCTGTGGTGGCGTCTATAGACACGCCGACGGCTAGCGGTCCTGTGGTGGCGTCCATAGACACGCCGACGGCTAGCGGTCCTGTGGGAGCGTCCATAGACACGCCGACGGCTAGCGGTCCTGTGGGAGCGTCCATAGACACGCCGACGGCTAGCGGTCCTGTGGGGCGTCCATAGACACGCCGACGGCTGGGGTCCTGATGGGCGTCCATAGCACACCGATGGCTAGGTCTTGTGGGAGCGTCCATAGACACACCGACGGCTAGCGGTCATGAGGGAGAGCCCATGGAAGCGCCAGTTTGTGAGTGCTCTGCGGAAAAGGACGCATGACGCTGCTATTTATTTTAATCTACAGAACTATTGGAACATATAAGTGAATCACATAATATGCAGCTTACACATTCCGGTATAGATGAAGCTATGACTGCCAAATAAGAATACTGAAGGTAGATGCACATTGATGTTTGCAGGGGATGGTGTTCATGTTCTGACAAATAATGCTCCCTTTTTGGGAACGGCAGTGGCTGAAACTGAAATATTATAATGTCATGCAATACCGGGCGCTGCGGATCACTGCCAGCTTCCAACTGAAATACCGTTGGGGAAATGACGCCAAGCCTCAGCAACTGCTCTAGCTCACATAACAGGGCTGGGTCTGTTAGGCATCAATCTGACACATTATATCAGTACAGTTAAAAATAGGGAAGATTATTTAATGATAGCCAGAGTACCAACATCAAGTAGCATATCAAGTATAACTGAGTGTGAAGTAGCAATGTCATTTAGGTGCCTTGCGGTGGAGGCTGTAGGTTGAGACTTTCCTCAGCCATCAGACAACACGAAATGAATATTAGCCCCTACTGCGCCCATTACGCTTTTAACCCACGCCGTCTTTCCGGTCGAATCCTAACAACCCGTCTCGGGGGTCGGATAGTAACCGCGTCTTAAATCCAAACTAAGCGTCGCACGAAAACGAAAAAGGTGTCATCGGAAAGCGCTCGACGAGTATGGACCGGATCCACCCCTAAAAATTCCGAAAAGTGAAGTCACTAGGGGGCGGGAATATTTTCAAGACTTTTCACGACTTACATTATGTTTTTGGCTCTGGAGAGTTCATTTTGGGGGACATTTGAGAAAAAAGATAATTCTGGATCAGAAAAGGACAGCGAAATCGACCAGGGCTACACAATTTTTATGCCCCCCCCCCCCCAAATAAAAATGTCATTTCTGTTAAATATGAAAATCTTGAGTTTTCAAGTTTTCTTTCCTTTTCTAGTGGGTAGAGCAGACCGAGAAACGTTGTTGGAAGTGAACTTGCCCTGATAAAAGTGCTTACTTTAGTCAGAATATTCGATTTGAACTGCAATAGGGAAATATGCAAAATTTATATGTAGTCAAAAACGAAAAAAATGAAAAATTCCTCTTGTACGTTTTGTTGCATCCCTAAAGATAAGCAAACGCTGAAAGTCTCATGAAAATATCTGTATCCGTTAAAGCGTGACTACTGGTTGAACTTTTTAGGAGGTGACCTCACTTGACCTTGACTAACTCGTTGACACTAGATGACCTGAATTCAAAACTTTGGTACAGCATGCTCAATTTATGTGGGAAATGGTATGCCAAATTTTGGCGCGCTGCCGCGCGCCGTTCGTTCACTGTCCGCGAAAAACCTGAGGAGGGGTTGAAGATCCCTCCCTGAGAGGGAGGGTTAAGAGGCTGGCTAGCTGGAGTACTGTTGCAAACACATGCTCATAATCATGGAAGAAGCATGCAGATAAAACGACTCATGCATATGAGTCGCACGATTCAAATGTTGCAAACAGATACTGAGAATCATGGAATAAGCATGAAGATAAAACAACTCATGTATATGCGTTGCGTGATTCAATTTACAAGGTGCTGGCGCACCTACGTTTCGCCTACGCCATTTCATGTATACCCATGTTTTTTAGTCTTCACTTGTACCCATTAAGCTTGTTACTATTCGCAGCGCAGTATCTGCAGAGAGCAGCATAAACGTTGCATGAGGTGCCACTTGCATGGGGTGCCCACAATGCCACCGGCAATGATCTGTAATCGCATCTGGATCCGCAGAGAGGTGACACCTGCCATTCGAGGTCTGTCGACCTCACGGCAGTGGGCAGAGTGTAAGCACAGCCGGCGTGCGTGAAGTCCATAGTCACGGCGCCGTCTGTTGTCTGTTCCGTGATGTCCCTGACCACGTCTGTTGTCTGTTGCGTGACGTCCCTGACCACGTCTGTTGTCTGTTCCGTGACGTCCCTGACCACGTCTGTTGTCTGTTCCGTGACGTCCCTGACCACGTCTGTTGTCTGTTGCGTGACGTCCCTGACCACGTCTGTTGTCTGTTCCGTGACGTCCCTGACCACGTCTGTTGTCTGTTGCGTGACGTCCCTGACCACGTCTGTTGTCTGTTCCGTGACGTCCCTGACACTCCTGACCACGTCTGTTGTCTGTTCCGTGACGTCCCTGACCACGTCTGTTGTCTGTTCCGTGACGTCCCTGACCACGTCTGTTGTCTGTTCCGTGACGTCCCTGACCACGTCTGTTGTCGTTCCGTGACGTCCCTGACCACGTCTGTTGTCTGTTCCGTGACGTCCCTGACCACGTCTGTTGTCTGTTCCGTGACGTCCCTGACCACGTCTGTTGTCTGTTCCGTGACGTCCCTGACCACGTCTGTTGTCTGTTCCGTGACGTCCCTGACCACGTCTGTTGTCTGTTCCGTGACGTCCCTGACCACGTCTGTTGTCTGTTCCGTGACGTCCCTGAACGTCTGTTGTCTGTTCCGTGACGTCCCTCTGACCGTCTGTTGTCTGTTCCGTGACGTCCCTGACCACGTCTGTTGTCTGTTCCGTGACGTCCCTGACCACGTCTGTTGTCTGTTCCGTGACGTCCCTGACCACGTCCGTTGTCTGTTCCGTGACGTCCCTGACCACGTCTGTTGTCTGTTCCGTGACGTCCCTGACCACGTCTGTTGTCTGTTCCGTGACGTCCCTGACCACGTCTGTTGTCTGTTCCGTGACGTCCCTGACCACGTCTGTTGTCTGTTCCGTGACGTCCGTGACCACGTCTGTTGTCTGTTCCGTGACGTCCCTGACCACGTCTGTTGTCTGTTCCGTGACGTCCCTGACCACGTCTGTTGTCTGTTCCGTGACGTCCCTGACCACGTCTGTTGTCTGTTCCGTGACGTCCCTGACCACGTCTGTTGTCTGTTCCGTGACGTCCCTGACCACGTCGTTGACCACGTCTGTTGTCTGTTCCGTGACGTCCCTGCGTGACGTCCTGACCACGTCTGTTGTCTGTTCCGTGACGTCCCTGACCACGTCTGTTGTCTGTTCCGTGACGTCCCTGACCACGTCTGTTGTCTGTTCCGTGACGTCCGTGACCACGTCTGTTGTCTGTTCCGTGACGTCCCTGACCACGTCTGTTGTCTGTTCCGTGACGTCCCTGACCACGTCTGTTGTCTGTTCCGTGACGTCCCTGACCACGTCTGTTGTTCGTGGGTCTGAAGTGTTTCCGTGACGTCCCTGACCACGTCTGTTGTCTGTTCCGTGACGTCCCTGACCACGTCTGTTGTCTGTGTTCGCGTCGGCTGCACGTCTGTTGTCTGTTCCGTGACGTACGTGACCACGTCTGTTGTCTGTTCCGTGACGTCCCTGACCACGTCTGTTGTCTGTTCCGTGACGTCCCTGACCACGTCTGTTGTCTGTTCCGTGACGTCCCTGACCACGTCTGTTGTCTGTTCCGTGACGTCCAAGTGCCGATGATGAGACGATTATCGCCGTTGGCACCACAAACATGCTGAGCTAGCGATCCGCGCCGAGACAGGCGAACAGCGCGGCAATGCTCGAGTGTGAAGTCGGTGGAGGCGGCTGACCACCGCTCACGTGTTGGTGGCGACGGCTGATCACTGCTGACGTGTCGGTGGAGGCGGCTGACCACCGCTCACGTGTCGGTGGCGACGGCTGCTCACTGCTGACGTGTCGGTGGAGGCGGCTGACCACCGCTCACGTGTCGGTGGCGGCACGCACGTCACAAAGGAAGGGCACGCCGGCAGCGCTGCCAGGTCGGCGGCTTCCGTACCGCACGTCCGTCCGTCTGGAAAGGCCACCTGGGCGGCGGCGGCTCTGGGCCGGCGATACTTCCGCCGCGGCGGCGGCGCCCTGTCTGATATCGCCGGCAGCCGACCACACCGGCTGCGTTTTTGTGGCCACGTTTGGTGCGGGCTGGCTGCTTAGCAAATCGCCGGTCAGACACGCAGGCGGGCCCACCGGCTGTGAAATGGCTCGTCGACTTTTTGGTGATTGTTGTGTCCACTTCTGGCAGGACGCACGCAACGCTTGTTTTAACACAACGAGCTGGTAGTTTCTTCGAAGTCGTCCAGCCGTCTAATTCGCCGCACCGTCTCTTCCACGGTACGAGAGAGAGCTTGAACTCCAGGTAATTACATGTGACTTCCCCATGACAAGGTCATCGCACCCAGAACGCCAAGCACACCGATGGATCGGTGCAGCGGGGCAATTTTTTCGTTACCAGCTGCAACAGAGCAACCCCACCACCAGCTGCAGCAACGTAATTTCGTCAGCGTCAGGTGATTTTCCCAGACACCAATCTACGGGGCGGCACGAATTTAGCTGGATCCACCGTTGTTCGGTGCGCTCCGTACTGCAGACGATCGGAACGCTATGCACGGCTAACGACTCTGCACAGTCAACTACGGCGGAGACCAATGACCTGGTGACGCCTGGGGCTCTGTCAGCGGCTCCCGTACATGTCCCAGCGGTGCCGGCAGCCGGTTTGACTGACGTCGGTCAGACCTTGCCCTTCCTCGCCGGAGGAGGCCGTGCGCTGCTCAGCAGGCCGCGCTGCGCCGACAGTGAACTGGGAATGGACAGGTAGCGAGTCGACACCGACGCCGGCGGCATCGGCACCTAATCGTGACACGAGAGGTCAGGGGACGAGGCCCCATTGTCAATCGCTGCGTTCGCCTTCGGCTCGAAAGAGAGTGACAACCCGCCTCCGCCAACATGCCGATAACGTGTGCGGACGCGGTTACAACGTTGACCCTCGCAAGCTGCACCATGGCCATCACTGCAGCCACCTCTATTGTTGGCGATGGCAGACGGGAATGCCATAACGTTGCGAGAAGCGCCTCGACCTGTGGGAAGGACAGCAATGGCGTTTTGGAATAAACTGATCAGTGTGGCTTGATTAGATGGGTACGTTCCTCCATCAAGTGGACTGAATAGCCCCCGTTTCCCCGAGTGTACTTGGAACGAGCGTGGACAGTACGGTTCCGAAGTACTCGTTTTTTGTTTATTTGGGCTTAAGGGAGCCTAAACTGCTAGTGGTTCTCTAGTGCCTATAACTGTTTTTTTCCTTCAAAACATGATATGGGATTCCGCATGCATATTCTTGAAATGGATAAGTGACGTGAAACGGAGTAGCCGTTAAGTAATGGTATATTTTCCCGTGGCAATGACCCTGGGCTGTCTCCTAAAACAGATGTCTCGTACAACCCACACTGTATGTGGGTTGTACGACGTTGTTTATAAAGACGTTGATGTAAACTTGTGATCAGGGCTTGTTCGAAACCTGATGTTATATCTTTCTTGCCATCTTTCTTTGAGAAAAGCAGACACTTATGAGTAGAAATCCCCTGCGGGAGAGGCGGGGCTCGAGTCCAACGGGACTGCGAGTCACGCTTTGCAACAGCATCGGCCAGCTCGCTGCCAGTGATACCAGTATGGCTAGATACCCAACAAAGGACAATCATTTTACCTGCTTTGCTTAATGAAGTCAGGCGAGTAAAAATAACCTGAAAAACCGGTTTCATGGGTAAAACGATTGTAGGGCCATAGAGCTACTCAAAGCGTCTGTTATAATGGCATTGAAGGTTTTGTCTGCAACCTCAATAAAACATAAAGCCTTGATAATCGCCACCAATTCGGCGGGATACACAGATGCGAGCGGTTACTGTCAGGCTGCTGCTCTGCTGCCCGCCGAGCTCCACACAGCTCTTCCATGTCCCGGCTCCTCCCAGGGGGACTGTCCTCTTCCACAACAAGCGGCTCCTCTGTTCCCCACCGAGCTCGAGGCAGTTCTGCCGTGTCAGGATTCCTCCCCGGGCGGCTTCTATGCTCCTCGTCGAGCTCGAGACAGTTCTGCCGTGTCAGGGTTCCCCCGGGCGGGTTTTCTGTTCCCCATCGAAGTCGAGACAGTTCTGCCGTGTCCCGGTCCCGATCATCGGACGCGACAGAACAGCTCTGCACTGTTCGGCGTCTGACGGGCCTGACAGTTTATCATGTTATCGACGGAGACTGCCGGCGACAGCCGGGTCTGACAGCTTTCTCATGGTATCGACGGAGACTGTCGGCAACAGCCGGGTCTGACGGCTTTCTCATGGTGTCGACGGAGACTGTCGGCGACAGACGGGTCTGATAGCTTTCTCACGGTGTCGACGGAGACTGTCGGCGACAGCCGGGCCTGACAGCTTTCTCATGGTGTCGACGGAGACTGTCGGCGACAGCCGGGTGTGACAGCTTTCTCACGGTGTCGACGGAGACTGTCGGCGACAGCCGGGTCTGACAGCTTTCTCATGGTATCGACGGAGACTGCCGGCGACAGCCGGGTCTGACAGCTTTCTCATGGTATCGACGGAGACTGCCGGCGACAGCCGGGTGTGACGGCTTTGGGATGGTATCGATGGGGGCTGTGTCGATGTCAGACGAGCCTGCCAAATTTCTTATGGTATCGACGGAGGCTCTGTTTGCTTGTGGTCAGGCCATCAAATCAATCCTCATGCACTGACAGTCTCGTTGATCAACAGCACCAGTGTGGCAGACCGGACAACCAGTGCCCGCTGTCTCCTGATACAGACCGGACAGGAAGCGCCCGCTGTCTCCTGATACAGACCGGACAGGGAGCGCCCGTTGTCTGGTATAGACCGGACAGGAAGCGCCCGTTGTCTGGTATAGACCGGACAGGAAGCGCCCGCTGTCTCCTGATACAGACCGGACAGGAAGCGCCCGTTGTCTCCTGATACAGACCGGACAGGAAGCGCCTGTTGTCTGGTATGCACCGGACAGGAAGCGCCCACCGTCAGTGACCGTCGTGTTCAACGTGAGCGCTCAGTCGGCACACTCCGACAGGCAGGACGTCGGCACAACACCGTCTCGCCCGGCCGAGCCCGGACTGGTTCGGCACGAGCTCTGAGTCACAGCAGCCGACACGTCACACCTGACTACGTCAGCGGTCACGTGACGTGCGTCTGTAGCTAAGTGTTACAGTCACGGGCGGCGGCGGCGGCCGTGACGGTTCATGGCTCATCTGTTCCAGCCGACACAGCACGGTTCTGCGGTTACCTGCTGATGGAGCCTCTACCCCTTCCAGCTAGTCCCGGCATCCACAGCTGCGTACAGACAAGGAAGGGATGCTGTGCAGCAGAGGCGCAACGAGGCCAAACTCTGCTCTCGCCCTGACCACATATCATCCATAATTATCAGTGTTTGCATGCTGATGCTGTATATCCATACCAACCTTAATGTATATATACATATATATATATGTGTGTGTGTGTGTGTGTGTGTATGTTATCCATGGACCAGCATGAATGAAGTTATATCATAAAAAGTCGTGAGATGACTTTGTTGTAGACGTAGGAGATGGCATTGCTGTAGACGCTTGAACCCTAAAAGGTCGTCATTAGTACAAAACATTGGGCACAACTGACAACAATTGCGTCACGGCCCGAACCGGTGAACGGCATCGTCAAAGTGTGACGTCACACTCCAATTGCGCTGATTCGCCGCCCGGCGAGCGCTCGTAGACGATGACGAATCGACATTCTCTGCTGCGGAAATGAAGGATGGTTGAGTCATCGAAAACTCGGCATGTTGAGTCTGTGGTAACTTGTGTTGTACGAGTCTCCGCGAGCGGGCGATTTCTACAGGCCGTCACGAACCGTTCCTTGTCACGGGAGACGAGCCGGGTCCCATATTGGCACATACCTAGCCATAGGAGTGGTGACCTGTCACAGCAGTGGTGTCCTGCCACAGCAGTGGTGTCCTGCCACAGCAGTGGTGTCCTGCCACAGCAATGGTGTCCTGCCACAGCAAGAGCAGTGGTGTCCTGCTACAACAGTGGTGTTCTGTCACATCAATGGTGTCCTGACCCAGCAGTGGTGCCCTGACCCAGCAGTGGTATCCTGCCACAGCAGCGGTGTCCTGCCACAGCAGTGGTGCCCTGCCATAGCAGTGATGTCCTGCCACAGCAGTGGTGCCCTGCCACAGCAGTGGTGTCCTGCCAGAGCAGTGATGTCCTGTCACATCAATGGTATCCTGCCACAGCGGTGGTGCCCTGCCACAGCAGTGGTGTCCTGCCACAGCAGTGGTGTCCTGCCACAGCAGTGGTGTCCTGCCACAGCAGTGGTGCCCTGCCACAGCAGTGGTGCCCTGCCACAGCAGTGGTGCCCGCCACAACAGTGGTGCCCTGCCACAGTAGTGGTGCCCTGCCACAGTAGTGGTGCCCTGCCACAGCGGTGATGTCCTGCCACAGCAGTGGTGCCCTGCCACAGCGGTGGATCCTGCCACAACAGTGGTGCCCTGTCACATCAATGGTATCCTGCCACAGCGGTGGTGCCCTGCCACAGCAGTGGTGCCCTGCCACAGCAGTGGTGTCCTGCCACAGCAGTGGTGCCCTGCCACAATGGGGGTGACGGTTTTCATTTCGCTGTCGGCAGCAACCAGCCAGCAGTGGTGCGTGATAACATGCGTCTACTGCACATGCTTAGCCGTATCCTTTGCATAGCATGCACGCGTGCTGACGTTGGATAATTAATCACATCCAGACTTCAGTTTAGTCCCGAGCGCCTACCTTTATACATGGAGAGCACATGCCCACCGTTGGGATCTACTGCCAACACAAAACGCAGAGCAATGTAGTAGTGAAATCGTGACATCACTGACACCACATCGCTAGAAATCTGAAAGGACAACGACAAATACCATCAGGCGCGAAACGTCACCATACGCGCCTGCCGGCTCTCGAGGCGCGGGAGCCCGCATTGTTCCGATGCAGGCGAAACCATTGATCTGCCCCGGAGCTGTCGTGCTAGCCCCTCGTATATCAGTCTGAACAGCCATCCTCCCCAGATCGCAGTTCAGGTGGAGAGGCTGCACGACCCGGACGGAGATGAGGTGGCAGCGCGCCGGCGTTGGAGGAACACCGGCCGCCGGTTCATGCACTGCCTTGCATCATCGTACATGCACTTGTGTGCACTATAGTACAACGAATAGGCCATTTGCGCGGGCTCGGACACCTAAAGCTTCCGGAGGTTCGGCAGCATCGGTTTCCATAGACTCGGTCGCCATATGCTCCCGAACTCGGACGCCAGTTCCGGAGACACGTTCAGCATCCGTTTCCGGGGAGTCGGGTATGAACACCCGGGGACTCGGGCATCACTGACATTCACACATTGCTCACGTTCGGCTTTCTCCGAGCTGCTGCCGTTTCCACGTCAGACGGAGCGAACGACGCGTCATTCGACAGGTCGGTGTCCGGCTCTGTTGATGTCTGTCGAGGCTGGTCGGGGGCCGGCGCTGTTGACGTCTCTCGTGGCTGGTCGGTGTCCGGCGCTGTTGACGTCTGTGGTGGCTGGTCGGTGTCCGGCGCTGTTGACGTCTGTGGTGGCTGGTCGGTGTCCGGGGCCGGCGCTGTTGACGATTGTCCGGGGCCGGCGCTGTTGACGTTTGTCCGAGGCCGGCGTTGTTGACGCCTCTCGTGGCTGGTCGGTGTCCGGGGCCGGCGCTGTTGACGTCTGTCGTGGCTGGTCGGTGTCCGGGGCCGGCGCTGTTGATTGTCCGGGGCCGGCGCTGTTGACGTTTGTCCGAGGCCGGCGCTGTTGACGTCTGTCGTGGCTGGTCGGGGGCCGGCGCTGTTGACGCCTGTCGTGGCTGGTCGGGGGCCGGCGCTGTTGACGCCTCTCGTGGCTGGTCGGGGGCCGGCGCTGTTGACGCCTCTCGTGGCTGGTCGGGGGCCGGCGCTGTTGACGCCTCTCGTGGCTGGTCGGTGTCCGGCGCTGCTGACGTCTGTCGTGGCTGGTCGGGGGCCGGCGCTGTTGACGTTTGTCCGGGGCCGGCGCTGTTGACGTTTGTCCGGGGCCGGCGCTGTTGACGCCTCTCGTGGCTGGTCGGGGGCCGGCGCTGTTGACGCCTCTCGTGGCTGGTCGGGGGCCGGCGCTGTTGACGCCTCTCGTGGCTGGTCGGGGGCCGGGGCCGGCGCTGTTGACGTCTGTGGTGGCTGGTCGGGGGCCGGCGCTGTTGACGCCTCTCGTGGCTGGTCGGGGCCGGTTTTTGGTGGCAGGTCGGGGGCCGGCGCTGTTGACGTTTGTCCGGGGCCGGCGCTGTTGACGTCTGTCGTGGCTGGTCGGGGGCCGGGGCCGGCGCTGTTGACGTCTGTCGTGGCAGGTCGGGGGCCGGCGCTGTTGACGTTTGTCCGGGGCCGGCGCTGTTGACGTCTGTCCGGGGCCGGCGCTGTTGACGCCTCTCGTGGCTGGTCGGCGCGCAGGACCGGTGGGGGCCGCTGCGTGACGAGCCGTTACTGGGCCGCACCCATGGCCGCGCGCCGACACGCTTCGATAGTGCCACGCGGCCCAGACAAACATCACACGACAGTGGGGATCACAAGCTCCAGTCACGCTGCATGACATGTGTGGTCGATGCGAACCTAGACTCCACGCTCAGGTCTCGAGTGGCGCTGTGTTGAGTGTCTCAACTGGCCACCTGGACACACGCCTGATTTGATGCCGGACACACACCTGATGTGAGGCCGGACACACACTTGATGTGAGGCCGGACACACACCTGATGTGAGGCCGGACACACACTGATGGGGGGATCAGATGTGAGGCCGGACACACACCTGATGTGAGGCCGGACACACACCTGATGTGAGGCCGGACACACACCTGATGTGAGGCCGGACACACACCTGATGTGAGACCGGACGCACCTGACCTGAGGCCGGACGCACCTGACCTGAGGCCGGACGCACCCGACCTGAGGCCGGCAGAGCGCCACGCCGGCGACGGCCCGCGGTGACCGCGTTATGAGTCCGCCAACCGGAAGGCTCACATTTCCGGTGGGTGCGCAGTGCCAATCACGGCGTTCCAGCGATGCGTCGTGAGCTTCTGCTGCGGTGGCCCGACCGCGCGGACCGACACGGCTGGGCACGCTCGAGCTGCTCACGCCGCCAATCGTGCCCAGCTCCGACAGAAGGTAGCCAAACACAACCACTCCGAACGTGGACAGTCGAACAACCGAACCTGACAGGACGACGACTGCTATCATGGCTCCAACATGCATAGTGATGCACGACATAGATATATATATTTTTTTTAATGTATATATATATATATATATATATATATATATATATATATATATATATATATATATATATATATAGCGAAGTAGCAGCATATGTGCCTAACAGTGAAGTAGGGTCTGCACCCAACACACGAAACACATGCACTAGCAGCTGCATGAATGCATTAATTAAACAGAGGAATCAACATTCTCACTGGATTCATGCAAAACAACGGTGTATCGTCGCACCCCACAGGAAACGGCTGCCGCCCCGGAAAAACGCCAGGTTTGCGCAGTAGCTCCAGCGGCGACAGAACCGCTCGGCTACGCCGCCACCTAACTGGATACACGGCGGCTGAGCGCCCTGGAGCGGCGCACCTGGTTTCCGGCACGGTGTCCCCCCCCCCGCCGCGCCGTGCCGCCTCCCGGTGTGTGCACGCTCCGCGCTGCTGAACGCACTCGACGCACTCGATAAACAAGGAGTCGCTGACTCTGGGATCGATAACGAGCTGAGGGCGCGGGGAGGGGAGGAGCCTCGGTTCTCCGGCGGTAGCGGACAGCGAGGGTTGCTGGGAACAGCGCAACCTTTCCACGTGCAGCGAGCAAGCCGGTACCTCATCGACGACAAGCTCATAGGAGGAGAGGTTCTGACGCTGTTAGGAGTGGGACGTGCAAGAGACACTGATAGATGTTGCCGATAATGATTTACTTGTCGCCGGTGCGAAAAGGCAACTGGAAACTACGGAAGAGAAATTAACCCATTCGGAATACTCCAGTGCTGACACAACGGTTCATGGCGATATTGCAGTGAAGTTCCACGCTCTCAGCGCGGCCCGCAGTAGCTTTGAATGAGTCTATTCCAGACAGGAAACCATACGCCTGGGAAGTTTCCTTGATTAGACATGATTCTTTGAATTGGTAGCATTGTTCCAAAAGCCCGCTTGAAACAAAGCGTGCGCGGAGTAACTCGCTGCAGTTATATTTCATTGACGTTGTGTTTGCGAGTATATCCTGCGCTATCCTCGTTCATGGAACATGGACTCCTCAGGAATTATGCAAGCGAATTAAGAGACAATAGTGGCCTTGATTTCCACCACTTGGCCCTACTCATGCAGCCCTGAATTTGGTCAATAGTGTTGCAGACCTTCTCTTATCATAGATCGTCAAGGCTTAGTCACTTTCAAGCTAGAAACTTTCTTGACGTAACTAAGCTGGACTGTATAGTACAATAGACTAGACTAGACCATGGAAACAACGCAACCGATAAGTTTTCTGCGCACTAACCACCGTTTTGTTGTTCTTCTGTGTAGCCCTTCAGTACGAGACAGAACACAAACACTCATGCACCTATACCCAAGCACGTGTGCACCCACTCGCACCCGCGAGTGAGTGTGGCGACACACGTCAGCGATCGGCCTAGCTGGGAGGGAGGCGTATCTCGCCTCCTCCACGGCCCGTGGGCGTGCCAGCGAACCACCGCACATCCACTCCACATCCACCAGCCGCCGACAGCCTATCGACGAGCGCACACCGTAACAAATAAAACGGCGGCCCGCGCCAGGCGCTGCTCCGCTCTGCTACCACATACCGCAGCGGCAGTCGCTTGACTGGCGCCCAGGTCGGCTTACCCAGGTGCAACGAACGAACTGTGAGCGGTCTGCCGCCGACCGTCTGCCACCGGGGCGCTCCGGCACGGTAGGTGCCCGTCGACGGCTACGTGTGTCTAATTACATGCTTGTATCCTTATTTATACGATGACCTTCCAGATTTAGCGGCGCGACGCTGCGGCAGGCATTCTCACCCCTGTGATGTGCTTATAGTATGCATCTCTTCCGCTAGGTGTGAACGAAGTAGCGTGGCCGCGGGTGTCACAAACCAAGCATCGCAGTGTTTAATGGGAGACCGGACATTATTTGGCCACCAGGTGGACGCCGGCAACTTTTGTAGACAAATACTGCGCTGATGTGCGCCACAGTGCACCACCATGTTCATGGAAAGTTCACGACTGCATCGCACAATTTTCCAACGAGGGAGTAGGTACTTGTTTTGAATCTTTTGTCTGATTACATCAAGTATATATAAAGTATCGTGATGGGTAGAAATTCCGTTGTTTGTCAATGCAAGAAGCGTGGTGAGCATGTGTTTCCGGAAGAGCCACCTGTTCAAAAGGCATGGCTTTCGAAAATAAGGCGAGTAGTTAGCTTTGCACCGTCGGTCCATATCTCAGTGCGTCGAGCACACCTTGAGAGGGACTAAAATAATTAATATCGGGACCCGACAAGGATATAGCCGGGGAGCCCTAAAAAATAAGGGGGATTACAAAAACTAAATGTCCGAGTCAGGCAATAGCTCTGAAACCCCAAACATAGCACCAAATGCCTAAAAAATCGCTTACGGACCCGAAAAAACATGCCGGAGCTCGAAACATTTCGGCGAAACGCAAAAGCATGACTCAAGGTGTCCGCAAAAAAATCAAGCCACTTTAACAGGCGCCCTGGAGGGGCCTCGGAGAAATACGCGCACTGGAGGAGGGCGGATTCAGCCCCCCCTACGATCTCGGCTCCTACTGAAGAAAGAGCAACGAAATCCGAAGGGTGGGTGGGCACTATAGTGAACTCTATTGTGTGCAAAGTGCATGACCTTCGGCCAATATCTTCAAGGTCAAATGAGGTCAAAATAACAAAATGTTCTGGTTTTGCGTGGATTGGCTTGTCATTATGATGGATCGCTGTGATAGTGTTTCAATGCTCCAAATTTGTAATTAATGATGTTTTGGACATTACTAATGATGCAATACAGATGCCAGATCCGCTATTTGACCTCAGGTCACCTATATAGGAGCACTTTAGCAGGTCATTGCCTGCTCCAGTTGCTGGAACCGGGCTGCCCACCCGACTGCTCCGTTGGGCTGTTCGGTACAGTCGGCTTCACAAAGAAAGGAGTGAACTGCATGAATAAAGGATGGAAACGCTTAGGCACACAATAACAAGCAGTAGATTTCGGGATGTGTAGGGAGTAACATGCAAAGTGACATCAATCGCATGACAGTCATTTGCATTTACGACAACATTCCAGTTGACCAAGTTTGGTTCTATTAGTCTGTCATGAACTTGACCTGACTTGACCTCGGCGACCTAACATGACTTTTAAATTACATAGCATAACAAAATGCGTCAAACAAGTCGCTAGTGTTGTCAAGAACAATTCCCTTTTGCCAGTATACGGGAAGCGCATCAGCGCCGATTTTTGTGTCTGGCGCTGCGAATTGTTTTTACTTTAACGGCCCCTAACTTGAAAAGTTGTCGGCTGATATTCATTTTTCATACTTTAAACAATGCGCCGGTCATTTCCGAGCAGCTACACAAACAATGGCGTATATCGGCCGAGACAAGATGGAGTTATGTACGAAAAATCTGAGGGGTGGGCGGATTTCGCCATCCCCCCTCCGGGGCTTGTGTTAACCTGTCATAAACTTGACCTGACTTGAACTCGGTGACCTGACATGACTTTGAAACAACATAGCATAACAATGTACACCAAACAAGTCGCTAGTTTTGCCAAGAAAACTTCCTTTTTGCCAGTATACGGGAAGCGCACCAGCGCCGATATTTGTGGTCTGGCGCCGATAATATTTTTGGACTTTAGCGACCCCTAACTCGACAAATGTTCGGTCGACTTTCATTTTTCTTACTTTAAAGAACGCGCCGGTTATTTATAAGCAGGTACACAAACAATGGCTAATATTGGCCGGTATAATCAGGAGGTATCTACGAAAAACCGGAGGGGTGGGCGGATTTCGCCCCCCCCCCCCCTCCAGGGCGCGTGTTAGCAAACTTAGAATAGGTCCCTAAAAATCGCTCCCAACGCAGAACATTGGCGTCGGGTCACCAAAATTACACGCCTGGAACCGAAAAGTCGCACTGGGACCTGCAAAGTCGTGCTGGGCCCCACAGATGTGCGTTAGGAGGCCCAAATAAACATAACAGAACCCTAAGTGTACAACGGGAGGCCAAAAAGGCATCGGGCTCTCCAAAGCGCTCAGTCTCGCAAAAAAACGACAGTACCTTGAAACATGTGTTACAAGCATAAATAAACAAGCTAAGACCTAAAAGACACACCGTTGGCCCTCGAAGCACACCGTGGCCATTAAACCGCATAAGGACTAAAAAAGGCTGTGGCCAGCAAGAAACGAAACATGTCACTTCTTGACGTTTTTTCGTCATTTTTATGATCATATGGTCACAAAATATACACAAACTAAACACATCAGGGTATTCGAAAACGCGCCGGTACCTAACAAAATGCACCCCCCAAATCCGTTCGCCTCCTCCCGGGGCGCGAACTCCGGATACGCCACTGTGGGAAAGGACGCGTCGAAAGTTGCCTCCCCATCCCAATCGAAGGGCTAGATCCGTCTGTCACGCCATATTGTACTGATTAGGCAGGAGTAAGAAATCTCACCTAGTGAAAATTCCTTGGAGGAGGCCCTTCCTCAGACTCTGGAGAGGCACTCCAGGCTGTGGCAGATGGGAAAGCATTACCAGTAATGCATGAGAAAGCACTACCAGTCATTACTGCAAGGAGGAACTAAGGAGAATCTCATACCCTACAACTGCAATGCCCAGTTGTAGGGTATGAGAAGTCATTCGCAGTGGTGCTGGTGTCCGTGCAGACCCATTCTGCTCACAGCCGTGGTGTCTGTGTAGACGCTCATAGCCGCGGTGTCTGTGTAAACGCTCACAGAAGTGGTGTCTGTGCAGACGTTCACACATGTGGTGTCTGTGTAGACGCTCACAGCAGTGGTGCCTGTATAAACGCTCACATAAGTGGTGCCTGTGTAGACGCTACCAGTCGTGGTGTCTGGAGAGGCACTCCCAGTGGTGGTGTCTGGAGAGGCACTCACAGTTGCGGTGTCCGGAAGGGCACTCGCAGTGGTGATGTCTCAGAAGGCACTCACAGTCTATGGAGAAAAGTCCAACCATGGGGCGGGGGCAGTCTCAATGTGGTGCCGTTGTCTGATGTATGACCTAACCCAATCTTTGGATTAGGGTTGGACCCGGAATTTTGCCTGTGCGACATTCAGTGGTGATGTGACATTCGACAATTTCACTGAACAAAAGGCTCACTGAAACTACGATGACGTTATCGTTGACATCTTTGGCACTAATCTGCAATTTGGCATAGCATGAAATCGAATGATTCTTCACATTAGCTTCATGTTATGGAGAACAAACGCCAGGGTTGATGACAACACAGCGCAATCTAGGTTACATCTTGTCTCATGCCACTTTGTCATCGCTATGCATGCGGCATACAATGTGGCATGTTGTTCAAAAATCAGTTTGTATTAACCGAGGAAATGAATGGTGTCAGACGGCACGAATATATTTCACATTTCAACAAGAATCAAAAGTGCAATTTCTGTATTACCTTTGACGATGTGAACAGGGTAGACTAAGTGTAGGTTTGTCATCATACATCTTGTTGACTACTATCAGATACGGTTATTAATGATAAGGAGTATTAACCGTGTAGAATCCTTCGGCACAGTCAGAAGCAGCAGCATACTTCGAGGCACACAAGCAGCATGACTAGATCCTTACTCATACGGATCTATTCACACAACAGACATTCAGTCTAGAACTTGAAGATTAATTGTACTGAATCTTCGAATCTATCATATGTGATAACTTCCTCGTTTATGATCGAGAGACACGACTTAATACTGCAGGAGTCACGCAGCTTCCACAGTTAACGTGTATGTGGGACTCCCGTGAAAATCGACCCAAGCACAGAACGCTACAAGGAACTACATAAGCAATGCTATCAGATCAAATCGTAATGCCGCGGACATCGTACATCGTACGCGTGTGGGACCACGACAAAGCCTTTGACATGCGATCACCGCACATGGCGGGATCAATGGCTGGCTGCTCGCTCGGTCTATCGACCACAGGCGACGCAGTCAGTCTGGTCACATGTCGTGCCGGCGGACGGGCGCGGTCGGCTCACCAGCGCACGCGACACGTGCTGGGCTCAGGCGTAGTGCTGGGTCGGGCGGCCGGCCCGCCGAAATTGATGTGGTTCCGATAGGGCACACCATGGATGTCGATGCAGGGAGTTGACGTTTGCGTTGTGGCGTCTATATGGTCCCGAAAAAAACCCATAAAAGTGTAGTCGAAAATAGCACATGTCGTCAATAACCGGACTGATTTATTATCAACATCCCAGCCAAGCAAAATGGATGGGAGCGACCGGTTTGTGGCGCAGATGGGTAAGTGCAAGTCGTTGTGAAGTGGCGGTTGGTGAGGCTTGCATGGTGGCCGCGGTTGCCGACTGTGGCATCAAAGCACGCAATAAGAGTTGAAAAATTTTGTTGAAAGTTCATGTTTTATTGAGAAGCCGATGGCAATATTAATGAGCTGCTTGTGCTTGCGATTAACTGTATGAATGAGTATGTGCCGGCATTGTTACAACACCGTGCTTCCTAAATTTGGCATACAAACTTCTTTTTCGATGTTGTATCCGGGAGCATCCCTGCAACGTGGTTAATAGGGATATTGGGAGCTAATGGTAGCTCAGTTGGTTGGAGCGCTGGCCTGCACTGGTCTCCCCTGTCCTGGCAACGCAAAGTTCGAGTCCCTTCGCGCGCTCGCATTTAGCCCCCGGCCGGTAGTGTCAGTTGGCAGCTGGCCCGATAAGGCCGGGGACGAGCTACTGGGGGGCCGTTTCGGTGCATTGACGGCACGTTAAACTATCGATCAAAATTATCCCGTTGAACTGGACTTCATGGATCGGGTGGTGGTGCCAGAGTTCACGCAACAAGCTCTGTTTAGCAATACAACCCTGGTTCCTAAAGCCACCCCAGCAACAACTCGGATTTTTTTTATTTAATGGCACAATAACCCCCAGCTCTTGACTGGACGTAGTGCTATTGAGTTTAATACAAATGGAGCACGTGTTCCCCATTCCGTCGCCCGTGGGGACCATGAGCAACACCCACTCCACCTCCTATAATAAGGGATGCGGGAGAGTTAACCCAAACCAGATTATGCTCCCTCTGGCAGTGATTGGTTCCGGGCCACCTTTGCTATAAGCCAGGTGTCAAAAGGCCCAATCGTTCCCGCTTGACGAGGTAATTGCCCGTCTGCCGCCAAAAGCAGACCAGCTATATGTTGCCGTGCCCACTCCCAAGTGCTGAGCGAAATCACCACCCGTCATGCCGCGACGCAAACAGGCCAGTCCCAGCCCCGCCACTGCGTGCAGGGAATTAGTAAAATAACAAAGGCTCGCATTGGAAGAATTAAAGCATTTTTCCATGATAATCATTCCACATGTCTGAAGTGTGGCAATATGGCTGAAATGATAAGTTAGGCTGATAAATATTTTGCATAGCATACTGCACCAAACAGCTTGATATGGCTGGGCAATTGCCCACCCACCCCCAACCTCACACCAGAGAAGAAAATCGGGTCCAAAAATTGCACAAGGCGTCATAGTATTTTTCCTTGCACATGAACAAAACATCCTCAAGATTGTCATATTTTCCAGACATGATGTTGGTTAGTAGAAATACATTTAGTCTTCCTTGCACTTCCTGCAGCAATGTGCCATGATTGCCACCGGGCTCCTTCCCAAAGGCAGTGTTTTTCATATGGATAGGTAAGCCGGCATGCTTTGCCTTCATATGTCTATTCAACGGTCCTAACTGGCCATTACATTTGCAGCCAGGATAGCCAGAACACATCTTTTCTCATGCTGGTGATGCTATATTAGCATTCACACCTTGCACGTGTATTGCATTAATGTTTCTTCCAAGTGTCACTTCAGTTAGGTATGACCAGGGCTCGAATTATTTCTTGGAGTTCTGGAATTGGAGAGGAAAATTATGCTGCATTACATGTTGGTCTGGAGCAGAGGACTTTGAGGGCTTTTATTTTAAAATGAATCCGAGTTATTTAAGTTTAAGGGTTTAATATGAAGAAGTGTCGTGTGTAGCATTTTACATGTAGTTGGCGAATGATGTGATTTGTTTATGTCAGCAAAAACTATTTTTATACTTTTCACGGTCATGCTCCGTGCTTTCATGTTCCCATGATCATGACCAAACAGCAAGGAGAGCACAGTCATAGACAGACTCAATTCATCTTTTGGAAAAAGGAGTGGATAACTTCCCGGACATAACAATATTATGGGTGACCAACGTCAAAGAAAAGGGCCATGTTTCCAAATCGTGTCCCGACTCTCAGAGACGAAACACCATTTACGTAAACATACCCAAGTTCAGCTTCAACAGCGCCTTGATGGGCGGAGTGATTTTTTAGGCGTGCCGGACCATGAAGGTTATTTGCGCTGCATTTAAAGCGAGTACGTTACATGTCTGATTATAAAAGCGAGTGTTTAACGATCAAGGTGCAGGCAAGTGGACATTTACGTCAAGGGAATTTTACGTAGTAGCTTATGTGATATACTAGGTGCTGAAGGCGTGGGCTGGGTTGAGGACATCTCCCTGATCCTGCGAGGGGCGCCAGGGCGCCCAATGACCATCAACCGCCGGTAACAGACCATCGTTAGCGCCTGATATGAACAGATTACAAAAGCACAAGGCACAATATCACCTCCACGAGAGGCTATTTTGGATTAACTGGTCGGATCTCATGAAGGAACTTATGCAGCCAAATTCCACCACAGGCAAGCAGTTTCTACCGGACACTCATGGAGTTGAGGTCACGTCCCAACACCTGTTTGTTTCAGCTTCGCCAACCGACGACCACGACGTTCTACCTCGGGCGGAACAGGAATCCATATACACGCACCCATTCATATTGAATGAGGTGCTGGGGGAGGCCTGGAGGAGCTGGGTCTTCACTCCTTCTCCGGCCCCCATGGACTAACGATGAAGAACATCATCCATAATGGTAGCTGGAGATCGTCCGTACGATAACAGACACCTTTCATACAGAGGGGTAAAGTCCCTGCGACTCTCAATATTAGGACGATATTTTTTTATATAATATTTTTTTTTTATTTATTAAATAATTATTTTTTTAATATTTTTTTTTATTTGGCGAATCCTTAATAAACCAGATGCCAGGGATGTCAACGACTTCAGGCCCATTATCACAGGGTCAGTGATCCTGCGCCTGTACTGCAATCTGTTGGACCCCAGGCTTCGATCAGAGGTTTCACAGGAGTTCACTGTTGTCCATGGATGCTCTGAACATCTTCTCGTCATCAACAAATCCCTGCAACTCTGTAAATCTAGGAGGAAGGATTTAAACGTGGCCTATTCAGACGTCGCCAAAGCGATCGATGAGATGTCTCTCCAGTCCATTATCATGACGTTGAGACTGTTTGGTTGTATTACATAAAGGATCATTGAGATTGTTCACAATTTTTGTACTCAGGTGTTACCACGAACATCAGTTGTGGTTAAAGTAGAGCATCGCCAATCCCGCAGAGTCAAGCATACCGCTTCATGTTCTTGATGCTGTTTAACGTGGTTGTGGACGAGTTGCTGGAGGGATTGGGGCAGCGCCGCCTGCTTCGACCGAGCGGCGGGAATACACCTGGGTACAATGCCCTGGCCTTCGCCGACGACCTTGCTGGCTTCAGACACCGGACACGGAATGCGCTGGCTTCTGGGCATCACGGACACATTTTTCTCCGAAATGGGCATGCGGGCCAAGGCGGCCAATGCACACGTCATCCGATTAACGCTGCCTCCCGGTACAAAACCCTCAAAACCACGGGAGGGTCTATCTCCATCTCAACAGCGCCCCTATCACCAACAGGGGCATCTGGATGGCGGTTAAATACCTGGGGTTGGAGTTTGCTTCCCTTGGCTGTCCAAAAGCTCAAGGGAAGAAGCTCCTCATTGATCTGAAAGTGGTTCGGCGGACTGCGCTCAAGCCAGCACAAAAGCTGACACTTCTAAGAGCTCACATCCAGCCGAACCACTCGCATACCCATCGTCTGGTCAGTCACCGATCAGACGCTAAGGCATATGGGTCGTGTACTCCGGAGCATGCTCCCGCTCCCGCTTTGGACACCCACGGCGTCTTACAATATGAGGTGGGAGGACGACGGTCTTCGGATCCCCTCGAACCGCGAGACCGTAGGACTGTAGAGGACTCAGCGGCTGGTGAAGCTCAAATTGAGCTCATAAGTCACTGGCCGTCCAGTCTCGGGCCGTCGGCTCTGAGATCGCCTACAGGCGCGATCATCTGCGCCTGGAGGATATCTCACCCAGAGGACCGACAAACATAATCTGACAGTCATCAGCGAAAGGACGGTCCAATATTGGCGAACCCCCGTGGGCCGCAGGTTTGACGCCGCAGTCTCACGGTGGGGGAATCAATGACTGACTAATCCGACCGGCCGTTCTGGCCATGAGTACATATGTCTAGCCATGTGCACATATGTCTGGCCATGAGTACATATGTCTGGCCATGAGTACATATGTCTGGCCATGAGTACATATGTCTGGCCTGGAGTACATATATCTGGCCATGAGTATATATGTCTGGCCATGAGTACATGTCTGGCCATGGGTACATATGTCTGGCCAAGGGTACACATGTCTGGCCAGGGGTACGTATGTCTGGCCTGGAGTACATATTCTGGCCTGGAGTACATATGTCTGGCCAAGGCCGTCTCTAAGAATATCCCTGTTGAACCGTGGACGAGATCAGCCGAGAAGGTTCTATCGCAGGTGCGGCGCCAGTGCAGAGACCCGGCCGCACTCCCTGGTCGGGTGCCGCGAATTGCGGGGTGCCTACATTAGTCGCCGCACTTGGCTCCGTCACAACATGGAGAGCTTGTAGTGGCGAAGTGGGCACTACTTCGCCCATCGGGAATCCGTAGTCGAAGTGGGTAGCGAATCCTTCCGTCCATTCACCATCTTGGTAATGAGAAGGGCGGAGGTCGGCGATCGTGATGGACTTCACCGTTCCCTACGACTACGGCGCCGGCCTCCTGCAAAACCGCCAAAAAGGGACAATTCGTAAATATGGTATTCACGGGTTCTTCCAAGCAGCAAAAGTGAAGTATCAGGTAGCGCAAACGACATTTGAGACTATTGTTATCGGCGGCCGTGGCTTGATACTAAGCGAGATCTTCCAGTGGTCACTGAAGCAGGTCTAGTTGCTGGCCGTGGCTCAGCAACCAGACCAGTCCGCGAGTCAGTGACCAGAACTGCCACCGGAGAGCCACGCTGTGGTAAGCCGAGCCGGCAACGAGCCAATGGTCATCAGAGACAGGCCGGCGCGACGCTGGGACGTTTGTTTGTCTTACACGTGTCGGGCGTTGGCGGAGACGAGGAGCTGAAGGAGTGCATGCCTTTATCGTTGTTTGTTGTTGTTCTGTCCGCTACGTGGTTCAGTTTGCTGTGGAATCCGCCCTTCATGAATCGTCGACAGCCATAAATTCCGTTTAATTGTTTGATCTAGTTAGGCGGATAATTTAAATACATACAAAAACAACACTTGATTAATGCATGCTAAAGCACGATTGCTGGATGCAAGCGGTGTGTGTGTTCCTCAATTTGTCACCAGCGCTTCATTTAAGCACATGCAATGAACATGTCATGACCAACGATAAGCAAACGACGTGTTTTGCTTCTCACATTGCCACTTACTTCGTTTAACTCCACTCAGTGAACATGCTCGTCCGATGTCCCCGCCCCTCCCCAGCCACGCTCTCGACCCTGAGCGTTCCACCACTGTATCGTTTGGTTGTGATGCTCCACCATTTCATCACTGCACTGTTCGGTTGTGGTACTCCACAATTTCATCATTACACTGTTCGGTTATGTTGTGCCTGGTGTTGTGGTGTACTGATGTACTTCCTCCCACTCTTCCCTTCTCTCTGCGTCTCTCTCTAACTCTCTCTCCCCCTCTCTCTACCTTCCTGCCTCTCTCTCTTTTTCTATCCCGTCTCTCCTCTTCCTCCCTCCCTCCCTCTCTCTTTCGTTCTCTCTCTTATTTTTTCTCTCTCGCTATCTTTCTTTTTCTCTACCCCCTCTCTCTCTCCCCTCTTTCTCTCGAGGTGTACTGATGCACCTCTGCGAGCCAAAATTGCTCGTATGCGGCATCGCCTGTGCCCAAGGTCGCCACTCACCGACCGCCACTACGGGGTCAGGGCCCTGCCGGTACCCAGCACTTTCTACTCGTAGTTGCCCGGCGAGACAACGTCGCGATATGATTATCTAGAGAGTTAGGGGTAACCTGTTGAAATGTCACGCTCCTCAGCGGCCAAGTTAATGAAATCGACTTTACCAAAACGGTGCTGGACAAAGGCAGACTCACCAATGAGATATATGCCAATAGCGTGGTGGAATGCCACAATCATGGTATATCTGAGACGTGCAAGTGACTCGCTGCACCCCGTCAGTGGCACAAAAGGCCTGCTCTGGGTGCATGCCGAAGCCCTGCTGAATCAGCCATTTCCTCACTACGGCCGGGATTTCCGTCTGATCTTCCATGTTCCATGATTGACATCCATCCATGAATCATCCACGATTGTCGGCGCACCTACAGCTTCCTCAGCCGATAGTTTGACGCCGCAGCAGATCCCCAGCACACATCGGCTGACTTTGTCTATCCGCCAGAGGACGTGAGCCCGGGGCGACCGGAGGAGAGGCGGGACAGCTCGGATGACTTGTTTTCATGGTCGGCCAGTGAGTGAGCGCTGTGAATTCCACCCGGACCGGGGCGCCAAGGTCAGCCGGCGCAGCAGCGCTCGTCGTCCGTGAGTACACTGTTCAGGTGACCGCCGCGCAGCTCACCGGAGCCCGCAGCGCTCACGGCGAGACACCCGCTGGTCGGCCCAGATTCGGTGGGCGGTGAGGCGCCCGGCGGACGGACCGGGTCTGGAACCCGCCGTGTCCGAGTTGGCCGGCGACTCACCTTGGCGACGAGGCGGCCGCCGCGGACCGTGAGGCCGACACCCGGCCGGAACCGCACCACGACGCCGGCGTCGATCTCGACGGCGCCCTGCGCCTGCACCACCACGTCGCTGCTGGCCACGTACGGGGAGCGCGACAGGTCCCAGCGGGTCAGGTCGCTGTAGAAGCCGCCCACCTCCGTCTCGGCACAGGCCACCGCCAGCACGGCCACCAGCATCACCGGCGCGAGCCGCCGTCGCTCCATGTCGGCGGTGTCGTGCCGACCCGCCCCCGTGCACGCGCTCTGCCAAGCTCGGGCCAATGTCGCCCCTCGCACGCCCGGCAGCCCACCGTACCCTCCACGCACTCGCGGCCGCCCAACTGCCGCGCTCGCCACACTGCTACGCGTTGGACGTTTAAACGCGGTCACGTGATGGTGACGTCACACAGGTACTGAGCGGCGTTCCAGTCCGTCCAGGTGCCGGCGGGGCTCGGGAGTCGTGGCGGTCCGCGGGCGGCTGACTGCCCACACGTCGACGCCCGGCCGCCGATGAGCCCGGTGAGGCTCGGGCGTCTGTAATTCCACTGACGGACGACAACGGGCGGACCTGGCTGTGGTCGTACAGGTGCCTCTCCTGTCATTACCTCCCCTGACCTGCCAGCCGGCGACGAGGGAGAGGGTTGTTTGAAGAGTTGGTGTCTTTATGCATGATCATTAATACGCGCACGTCCGGGGGCAGATATCTGCCCACTGCGGTTTTCCTAGTTTGCCACAATACTAATTGGGTTAGCGAGGCCAAACCTCGCATAGCTGCTCATTGGTCTTTTTTGCATATCCTCATACATTTTAACCCTGGGTCATCCCAGGTCAGGTCACCAGGTCAGGCGAAGCGACCAAACGTCACTCTAGGTGGCATAACTTGCAGTTCTAGGTGGCAGTTCTCGAGTTCTAGGTGGCATAACTTCAGTGATAAATTATTCGACGAAATAGGGTGGAATTTACCAACTTATGAACACGTCAATCGACATCCTTCTTCAGGACGTATGGGCATCATATCTCCTGGATATGATAGTATTCATGTCTCCTTTCTAACAGTATCTCGTTTATGAAATATAGCTCTTCCTAAATTATAAACCTCAAAATAAATGATGGAGGTCCAGTAGAATTACCTACACCATCAACCAGAATTTTAGTCTGAAAGACATCAAAGCATTTTAAATTACACTACTTACGCGTCCAATTTCGACATCCTGCTATGCTTGTTTCGACATCTCAGGTAACGACAAACCAATATTTTAACCCTGCATAACTTCACAATAATTGGACGATCGACGATATCTTTTTTCGTAGCATTGACCTGAGGGCAAGTGAGGATGGCTTCCCCTTAAATGGCTATGATACAAATGTTTCCTGGTTACATATTTGCTCTCGGAATGACATCACAACGGTTGTGGCGTGTAGTTGGAAGCTATGCTCAATGTTACCGCTGACATTTTTGCTCAGTGAGCTGACCAAGGTCATCTGGGGTCACCTGGGATCACTTGCACATTTCTGCGCATTACATCGCACTGCATTGAGCCAGAAGGCTAAAATTGCCGTCATTCTGCTTGTATCGCCAAGACGTGTCGATTGATACATAACATGCCTCCCTAAGCTACTTCATGACCGGTTAACCTGACCTTAAATCACACCGCCTATTGTCGGTAGCACATTTCAAGGACTGACGAATAGGGTTCGCCGTTTGTTTCTATCTGTTATAGGTCCTGATATATGTGCCAATACCTGAGTCCCACCCGATCTGGTCGAATTTGACCTATGATGACCCAGTGACCTGAATATTGACCTGAGCAGAGAAAAAAAATGACCGGAACACTTTCGATAAACCCTGTCATTTGAACACTCTATTCCTCAGCCCTACTCAATGTTGTTCCAAAGATGATAAAGAGGAGGGGCCCTAGAACAGAGCCCTGTGGCACTCCACTCAGAACATCTTTCCAACCAGATTTACATCCATTCAATACTACCCTTTGTTTCCTTCCCTGCAACCATGCTTCAATCCAATGTAGAACTTTTCCTACAATCCCATGTTGTTGTAATTGATGAATTAACCTTCCGTGTGGAACTTTATCAAAGCTTTGCTAAAGTCCAAGTACACAACATCCATCCTGCTTTCATTGTCTACTTCTTTGGTAACATACTCAATGAACTCCAATAGGTTAGTTAAACAAGACCTTTGAGATCGAAATCCATGTTGAGTATCCCTTAAAAGGTTGTGCCTATCAAGATGAATCTGAACATTCTGTTTAACCAGCTTTTCTAGTACTTTGCAAACTAATGAGGTCAAACTGACTGGCCTGTAGTTTCCTACACTCTTCCTATTTCCCTTTTGAAAATTGGTACTACACTTGCATTTCTCCAATCTTCAGGTACTTCTGAATACTCCATAGATCGCCTGAAAATGATACCTAGGGGAGTTGCTAAAGCTTTAGCACACTCTACTAAGATCCTAGCATATATTTCATCTGGTCCGGAAGCTTTATTAGGTTTTATATTCTGCAACTGCTTCTCTACGGCTTCTGTAGTTATTGTAAGATCCTCCAGCATATCACCTGCCATGGCATGGCCTACAGATGTTCCTATTGTACCAGAATTATCTTTAGTGAAGACTGATGAGAATTGCTTGCTTAGGGATTCCACAATGTCGCAATCATCAACCACTATTTCCCATCTACCTCCAGTGGTCCTACACTACACTTTTTAGCCTTAAATTTATAGAAGCTAAAGAATCTCTTAGCATTACCTGCTGAACATTCTCGAGCAAAGTTGATTTCAGCAAGTCTTTTAGATGCTCTAACACACCTCCTAACTTTATTTCTAGCTATTCTATATGATTCTAGGTTTAACCCAGAGTTAGTATCTTTAATTTCTTGAATGCTTGTTTCTTTGAGTCCAGTAATTGCTTAACTTCCCTAGTCAGCCACGAAGGGTGCTTAACCCTGTTTGATCTAATTTGCCTACTGGGAATGAACCTATCCTGACCCTGAAATAGCTTATCTTTATCATTGTCCACATTTCATAAGCATCTAAGCCATTCAATATGACTTCCCAATTAATTTCACTTAGGAAGCTCCTGAACTCACTGTAATTCCCTTTTGTAAAATTCGGAATCAATGTTCTGTTGGTTGCTACCCTTCCAACATATAATGAGAAGCGTATAATGTTGTGATCACTATTACCAAAGGTCTCTCCTACGTTAACATTTTGCACAAAATTTTCCTCATTAGTAAGCACTAGATCTAATATTTTATTTTCCCTTGTAGGCTCGTGAATCATTTGAAAGAAGAAATTGTCCTCAAAACAAGCCATGAAACATCTTTCTGATTTGCTTACACCTATTGTTTTGTTTCCCAATCCTGCTATGTTGAAATCCCCCAACAAAATAGTTCTCTCCTGTACTCTCCTACTTATCTCTTCCTGCATCAGCCTGTCAGTGTTTTCATTCTGGTCTGGAGGTCTATAGAATGCCCCAATCCTAAATTTTGTTCCATTCTTCAGAATTATATCTAACCACAAAGATTCTACTCCTGCACTATGTACTCCATCCTCTATGGAATGACATTTCATTACTTGCCTAACATACAAGAGAATGCCACCTCCTATCCTTGCCTCTCTTTGATAGGCATGCATGTTGTAGCCTGTCAATTCAAATTCTTGCAAGTTGTCTCCAAACATGCTTTCGTTAACCCATGCTTCTGTTATGCACACCAAATCTAGCTGTTCAGACAACATGTATGCATGCAGTCCCCAATTTTGTTCCTAACACTTCTGGCATTGACATAAAAACATGATAAATTATTCCTTCCATTGCTTGCTATGCTTCTCTCTTTATCAGCTACATCCCCCATGTCCTGCCTAGTTTCCCTGTTTCTGTTGAGAGCCTCTCATACCTATTGCTGAGCAATCCACTCCTCTCTTGCTCAGATGTAATCCATCTAAAGCAAACATCTCCGTCCTCCCCAAAACTCCCCCACAAATCCAAGAACTGCACCCCAAGCTCCTTACAAATGTTGGCCACCCTGGTATTGAGCCCAATGGCCCTGAATACCACTCCATGCTTGCATGGACCATAGGGAGGATGGATGTCACCACTCCTCTTTCCTACTTCCTGCTAAACTACCTATCAAAGCCCTATAGGCTTTCATTGTTTCCTCTGTATTATTTTTCCTACATCGTTAACTCCAACCTGCACAATTACCGTTGCACCCTTCCACTTCCCCTCATTACTCCCCCAGCCTATCCCTAACATCTTTCACCTGCGCTCCCGGGTACAAACACGCATCCGTCTGCTGGGGTTCTTGCTACAAAATGTTCGATCCATGTACCGAACCCTGGAATCCCCTATGACTAAAACCTCTCTCTCTCCATCTCTATCTTCAGCCATCTGGTCATCCCCACCTCCGTCCCTCTCATCATTACCTTCCCTCTCCTCCAGTGCATCAAACCTATTTTTAATTGGGACGCCCATGTCCACCTTCCTTAGCGCCAGTCGGGTGCTATGGCGCCTTGCCACCTTCCAACTGCCACCATCCCGGACCAAGCCATCCGAACTCCCATCAGTCCTCCGCTCGGGCACCCGAGTTGCCTGGCTGGCACCCCCATGATGGGTCCCGCCACCAAACACTTCAAGCGCTCCACCTCCCCGTTAACATATCTAACCTCTTACTCAAGTCCCCAATGATTCCCACACACTTACAATTCCCACAGTCTCCTTCCATTTTTGTTGTTGTTTTTTTTTCTTTCTTTCTACTCTTAGTACTAAGTCTAGTTACTGTAAGCTTGTAAGCCTACAAGTATCTACTGTAATATATCTACAGTAATACAGTAATATAGCCTATAAGTATCTACAATACACTATAATCCCGTATAATTACACTAGATATGAAGATACCTACTGTAATTTATGCCCACTATTTTAGTCCTAAAATCTATCTTAAACTTACACACCAATTTGACACAAACTTATTCACTACAGAAGCCTACACTATAGAATTATACACTCTAGAATTACACACTACAGAGCTCACACCACACAAATATACACCACTGAATCAAACACTGTAGTACCCGTCCACAACACCCAACAATCCTGCAGTTACACTAGGATATGAAGATATACCTAGTGTAATGCTATGCCTACTATCTTAGTTTTAAAATCTATCTTAAACTTAAGCACCAAATTGACACAGCCAACACCCTTAGAACTTAACAAAATGGCGCTGGGCAGCCTCCCTGGGTTACTATAGCCTAATTTGCTGGTCAAAAATACTTATTTGATAAAAACTGTTGAAATATACGCTCAGAAGCAACCGCTAAATATCTATACACAATTTATCCAGTACACCGTCCTTTTCCGCAACACTTAGCTCGTATGTAGTAGCCCCACCAAACACCAGCTATTCAACGTTGTTTTCTCTTTCTCGCTAGTTAGCATAGTTCTAAATATCTTAGGGGGCAGAGATCTGCCCCCCGGACATGCGAAGTTGGCGCGGACCGCCCGACGTGCGAGTGTTTAAGGTGCCACTTATTTTGGTGAAATCCGAATTTCACTCGGGACGTCCCCCAAAGTGGTGAGGTTAGGAATGAAAAGAAACGTAGTGAAGTTTCAGAGCGATTAAGAAGTATTTAGCACTGCCGCCGGGTTGTTAAAGTCACAGAGTATATAGGCTTGTGCATTTTATAATCCTTTAAAAGAATTTTAAAGGATCCTTTCCTTAGGAATTGGCATCTGGATTTGCTAGTTATTATCCAAGCAGGCAACAACACATCATAAAACGTATTCCCAGTACGTGAGGGGACCGACGCGGGGGCAGGGCAGCTTCAACGTCTCTTCCGTGACAGGTACATTTGGCGTGATGCATGGCTACCGGAAGAGGGAAAGAGAACCGCGAAAAATAGCATTGGTTGACGTTCGTAGTAGTTTTTAATCAGAGATTGGTGTTTATTCTCGAAAAGCGTGAGAACAGGAAAGTTGGTGACATTTCATTCAATGTTAGTGTTAGCTTGCTATTTATCAGTTATTGGCACATGGGGGACTTCAACGCAATCAAGCCTATACACTCTGTGACTTTAACCCGCGTCGTCTCTCCGGTCAGATCCTCGCACCCCGTCTCGGGGGGGGGTCGGATAGTAACCCCTCTAAAATCCAAACTTCCAAACTAAGTGTCACACGAAAACGACAGAGGTGTCATCGGAAAGCGCTTGCCGAGTAGGGTCCGGATCCACCCCCAAAACAATTTCCCCCAAAAGTGACGTCACCAGGGGGCTACATTTTTACAACTTTTCACGACTTACATTATGTTCTTGGCTCTTGGGAGTTCATTTTGGGGGATACATGAGAAAAAAGGAATTGGAAAAGGTCAGCGAAATCGACCATGGCCATACATTTTTGTGCCCCACCAAAAAAAAGAAACAAAGTTATTTTTTCTTCGAAATTTCAAGATTTTGTATTTTCAAGTTTTCTTTAATTTTCCAATGGGTAGAACAGACCGAGAAACGTTGTTGTAAGTCAACTTGCCCAATAAAAAATGCTTACTTTAGCCATAATCTTCTATTTGAACTGCAATTGACAAATATGCAAAATTTAAATGTAGTCAAAACGAAAAAATGCAGAATTCCACCGTACGTTTGATTGCATCCATAAAGATAAGCAAATGCTGAAAGTTTTATTAAAATATCTGTATCCGTTAAAGCGTGACGACTGGTTGAACTTTTTTGGAGGTAACCTCACCTGATCTTGACTAACTCGTTGACCCTAGATGAACTGACTTCTAAATTTTGATACAGAATGCCAAATTGACGTGGGAAAATGTATGCCAAATTTGGGCGCGCTGCCGCGCGCTGTTCGTTCACTATCCGCGAAAAACCTGAGTGGGCGGTCGAAGACCCCACGGGTTAACAACCCGGGGGCAGTGCTAAATATTTTTAATCGCTCTGAACCTTCACTAGGTTTCTTGTCATTCCTAACTTTACCACTTTGAGGGGCGTCCAAAGAGAAATTCGGATTTCGCCAAAATATGTGGAACCTTAATGATCATCGGGTTGATATTTGATGATTAACCATAAAAGGAATGATAGCTGACGAATGAAAACATATGTGCAATACACAATAGCACGCTAACGCTCCATCGTTCGTCCAGGCGATCGGTTTAGCTCGGAATACAAATTACCCACCCTGCCTTCCGTACGCAATGGACAAGTTTCACGTAGTGGGTCTTTCGTTGTGAAAAAAGCACGGTAACTTTACTACGTAGACAAATCTGAAATGTTTTTTTTCCACAGGAGAAGCATTTACAGCATAATTTAGTAATTTCACTTAGGGGCTATCATCGATTTCAAAACCTTCTCGTAGCAATGACGTCACGTACGTCGTGGTCACGAAGCGGCCAAGCCTCAAACACGCAGGGAACCACGGGGAATACGTTGGATTGTCCAATGTGAGTTTTTTTTCAATCGACTCTCTTAATGTACACTAAGGCGAGGGCTTGTGATGCTGAAATTTTATCAAGTTTTACGAAAATATGAAGTTTGAAAAGTAATTTAGTATGGTGGAAATAAAGCAACTAACATCTTTGTTTGAAATCAGGCGCAATGCAATGCGTACAAACAGCAAAAGCTTGTACTATGTTGATGGGTAAAATGAGCAAAATAATGGAAAAAACAATGACATATTATGGGTGGCCTAAATGAACAAACACCATGGCTTCTCATCAGCAAAACAGAATCTGTTTATATGTGGTTCCATAATTGGAATACCATAGTGGGGCAAACTGCAAGCTGCATCCAAATATAAGTACCTGATAAATGATCAATGAATAGCATGCCAAGTTTATTTTAGTAGGTGAATATTGCACATCTTAAATCACCTGATTAGTAAAATATATGACCAAATACACAAAGATGCAGTTGAAATGCACATGTGTATTGTAATAGTTCGGCAGATGTCATAGCATACCTTCAAGCATTAGTGTGATGAAACATAATGGATAAGGTTCCTACTCCAATTACTGCAATACATTGATAATGTCCATGGGGATATTGCAAAAAGGGACTGCTATCAAATTACAGGTTGCATGGATGGTTTTGCCATACGTTATGTATTTTAGATAAGGTGCGCATGTGTTCAGGTAGATCTTTGCATTGAATGCTAGGCATGTTGTGGAATTTAATTAGCTTACTTGTAGGGGTATGCACATTGTGCATGTGTGACATTTTATGATTAATCAGTCATTGTAGGCAGACGTGATCAGCTACCTGCAGGTGTATTCACGAGACAAAGTTTGCACATATTTTACCTACATGAAGCAAAATGTTTATGTCTTGACTATGTCAGCTTCGTTTAGGTTTTATACCTTGAATTTAAATAAAAATCCGAAAGAATGTTTATGCCACGCTACATTCGTTGGTTGGTTATTGGTTTTACGACACATCGACGGGTGAGTCATATAGCGTCGCCAATCTCTCATGCCGATTGGTCGCGGGCGAAGAGTAGCGACAGGTGAGACTCGAACCCACAACCTTTCAATTGTGAGACGAGCAACTTACCCCTAGGCTACTCGTCCCCCACGTTGCATTAGGCTTGGGCTTTGAATAGAATATTTTTAAAGCAAAAAGTGCTTGAATTTTGTGCATTTTTTCGATTTTTTTTTCATGAGATGTTATGTAAAGCTATGCTATGCTTTTCTTTTTTCATTATTCGTATGCTATATTACCAATTTACAAGCCTACTTTGGTGTTACTTTACCAAGGAACTGAAAAGTATGCATTTGCAGAGAAAACAGTAGCCGCATCATGTTGACCACATCCATGAACATTGCGCTGAAAATGAAATTCCAAGGATTCAAAAATTACAATCACAGTCCCATCTTTGTAAAAATCATACTTCTATTTTATGGGAGTTTCCACAAAAATGGAAGATAAAATAACCGTTTTCAAGCTAAACCTTGATATGAGAAAATCCGATGTTCACACTTCTGAGGAAAGTACTCTGCTCCAGTCTCCACCACCCCCACCCACCCACTCATCCTTAAGCGCGCCCACGCCTATCAAAATACTCATCCCCTGTCTACCAGTGGTACATATACATAGAAATGTTCGTCGCAGCAAGCGGGGCCACTAGTAGAGATCAGCGAACTGTCTCGACGTACAAAATCGCTCGACAACCTCCTCATCTTGTCGCCCGTCGGGAAGCTGATAAATATTGCTCCTGGCTTACTTGCAGTTGCATTTATATAAATCGGTACAAGCACGAACAATCGTGTCGTTTTCTACGAGCAATTTGCCCTTGACGATCGGATGTGATCCAAACAAAACTGTCCCGATTATTTCGAACAGGCAGCTTCCTAAATGGAAGATATAATGGGCGCCATTCAAACATTTGCTGAGCTCTACAGATGTGACGTCACATATGTTTGTACCAATCATGAAGCTTGGCATTCTGGGGTGCTCTTTTCAATTATTTGAGTAAATTAGGGATGTTAAAGAAATAAATAAACGCCACCATCGTCTTCAAAATTGAAAATCACTAGGGAAACTGGAGTAAATACGGCCTGCTTCGACATGAAACTTGTCTAAGAGTCAAGTTTTATGCCGATGGGGCATGAAATCGGGCATGAATCATGGATGATGCATTACTGCACGATCGGGCATACATCATGCAGTAAAGATGTAGCCCCAATAATAATATAAGGACTGAGAATCGTTGAAAACAACGCGTTGCTCACACAAATTCCCATCTTTGGTGCGGAATGTGGGCAATGGAACTCAACTCAGATCGAAGCTAACTTCCCAAACAATACATATATACCGCCATTGGCAGCGACCCGCAGGCTTCTGATGGATCTATCGTCCCCTTCCTACAACGAAACATTTCAAATTTTAACATCATCACTTATGGGTGGCACTCCGTCAATCGATTTCGGTCATCTCATTACCTCGCACATACTTGACTCGCAATTATTTGTTTTCAATGATACCTTTCATACCACAAATATAACATTTAATGCAAATTCGCCTCCGGCCGCACCTGGCCTGATACATGTCACGAGCCCGCTCATGTACTGAAGCTTGTCATTGGATGGGTTATCGTTAGGCAAGCAAATCTTGTGACAGTTTCGTTATATGATTCACCCAGCCGATTTGTGGGCCAGCTGGCTTCTGCGTTCATACACCAAGCTGGTCAAGCCATCCTAGCCGGATGCCCATTAGCAAGGGCAGATACTTCCTGTTGGGGTCCTTCGGTGCGCAGTCTCCGAAGGCAGCGCTGAATCGCATGCCGATTTCGAGGGCCGTACAACTTCTAAAGGTTACGTCACTAGGCGGCGCAATTCGGCGTCACTAAGGCACCTTACTTAATGTTTTCGGTGTTCAGTGTGGGTAGATAGCTGCCAATACCGTCAAAATCCTTCAGCTAGGTTTTGTTTGCGGATGGCATAGTTATGGTAGTGGAATTTCGTAATATGGAAGGAAGGCACACTTTTACGTGCGCAGCTCATCTACGACTTGTCGGCTCTCTGTGATGTATCCGGACTTGCTCACACACAGCTGTCTGAACTTAACCATTTTCAGCTAGAATGGAGGAAGATTCCACCCACTCCTCCCCTGTGTTTTCCCCTCCACCGGGTTCCCTAATCCTTTGTAATAGGAGCGTAAATCTCGGTGACTTTTCGCAACGTTCGTTTCCTACTTCGTGCCCAAATGGCAGCCTCCAATATATATACATATCACAGTCGCTTCCACGATGAAATGCTTGACGGCATCTCCGGCAGCTTTTTACGAAGGCTTAGACACAAAAAACACAGAAATCTGAATAGCTTGCGTTGCTGTTCACGTGCCTACAACCTAACATTAAATTGCTAATACTGGCTTGTCTGTCTACGGAAATGTTTATATTGAACCCAATCATGCCAAGGGTCGATCCAGGCAGAGGAAACAATGGGCAAAACGTGATCGGGGCTTCCTAAAGCGGTATCATTTCCGCTGCCATCGGGAAGCTGGGAGGGTGGGGTGAATTTGAAACAGATTCACCCCACCCTCAGATGGACTGTAATGCATCACAAGCAGTGGCGGAGCCAGACGATTCTCCAAATGGCAGTGACAAACGAGGGTGTTTATTTATGATAATTATTGAAGGTGACCTGGGGGACATGGGTAAACTGGAAAACCTAGATGGTTTGGAGAACACACATGGGATCCCATACTAAAAGTTGAAACTATCCAGTAGTCAAAATAACATTGAGGCCCCAACGACAAAAACAACAACAAGGCCACCTCAAGTGAATACAAATCAAAATGAAGGGTGACGAGAGATATTCAGGGACATACCCATTCAAACTACAACAAGGAATGGCGTGACGAGGATGACACCTTGCCAATGACGGGTCAGAAAGAGGGAGAAGTGAATTCGGGAATGCGATTGTAACAGATGGACTTTGGACCAGTAACAACTAAGTTATGCTCATCCATACACAACATTATTGATGAACACACAGATACAGTCTCAAATGATTCATCATCAATTTCCTCCACCCTAATTTTGCCTCCCAACTTCGCCATTGTGAAAATGCTTACTTTTCGACATTCTAAAGGCGCTAATTAGACCAATAAAATTCGTCTAAGCCATCCATATTTTAAATCGACCCAACATATCTCCAGATCTCGTGAGAGGAGTCCACCCCTCCCCACACCGAATCAGGCCTAAACGAGCCGTGCCGTAAGAAAGTTATGTAGCAATTTTGGATGGGGTGTGATGTCATAACTCTTTTTCCTTATTTAACTCGTTTTTTTGTGAAGCCCAGTGCTTTTTTTGGGAGGCTCGTCTCGGCTTCGGAGAGGTGTCTGAGGTTGTCTTAGGCCCCGGCACGTGTTTCGGGTGTTTGGGGTCTGCGTGCTCTCGCTGCGTTTGCGTTTCTGGGCTTCCCTTGCCGTTTGGTTCCTTGCCTTCTGACTTGCCTGCTTGCCTCGGCGCCTTGCTTTAATTATATTCTACATTGCTCAACAGTCGCTGTGTTGTCAGGACGCTTCCCTGTTGCCTTTGCGTAGCCCTCAGCGCCGTTTCTGTGGTCTGGCGCTGCGGGTGCTTATTTACGGCCCCTCTGAGCTCTCGGCCGTTTTCTTTTCTTGCTTTAACATGCCCTGTCTTTCTAAGCGGTACGCAATTGTCGCTTCGCCCGTCATTGGGTATGTACGAATCGGAGGGTCGGCGGTTTTGCCTGCCCCTCGGGCGTGTGTTCCCTGTCTGACTTGCCTGCTTGCCTCGGTGCTTGTCTTGCTTTGAACATGTGCTGGCTGTTAAACAGTTGCTGTTTGCCAGACCTTCCTTTGCTATACCGGAGCGCTCGCGCCGTTTTGTGGTCTGGCGCTGTATTTGTTTGCTTTGCGCCTCTACGCGATGTCCGTCGTTTTTTTTTGTTTTTTCTTTCAAACGCGCCGGTTTTTTGGCGGGCCACTGGCGTCTCGGCCGGTTCTGGTTGTCTCGAAAACCGGGGGGTGGGCGGTTTCGCCCCCCTCCGGGCGCGTGTTAACCAAAACGTACTCTTCATCTAATGTATTTGATGGAGTAAACGCTATATGCTGGCACCACCAGTGATCCTACGACCAATATATGAACTAGCTTCATAGTGATGTGCCGTCGCCCGGCCGGTCGGCTGAGAGGCGATGTCACGCACTGCGGTATGTTGTGCACGAGGTCCCTGCGCACACTGCCCGTCCCACTCCCTCTCGTACAATGGAACGTAACGGCCAATCACGAGCTAGCGCCGGGGCTGGTCACATGGCGGCACCTAGCGCACGCGGCACTAGGTGGCGGTCAGCGGTCAGCGGTCAGGCTTTGCCGTCAAGCACAGTCTGTGCGCTCACAGCATCTCCTCCCCCTCTTCGGAACTGCTGGCGAAGAAGTCCTAGACGTGGTCGTGGTCCATCCGATCCGGAGACTTTCGCTCACGAGTGCCCCGTCTTGGAGGCAGCGGGAGCTGGAACCGAACACGCCGAGGTACTCGGACCTCGAGACTCTGGCAGCGGAGATGGCGTCGACGTGTTCAAAGATTCTTGCTTAGGCTGGAGTGATTGTCGGATGAAACGACGGTTTCTCCACAGAACTCAGCCACTGGTCAGGTTGACCAGGTACCCTCTGTGGTATCCAACGCCGACAGTGTTGACAGCCTTGTCCCAGCGCTTGTTTCCCGGGTCTTGCAGTCGGAAATGCTCCCCTATTTTGAGTGGCATCAAAGTATGCGCAGATGCGTTGTAGCGTTGTTGCATCTGACGAAAGCCTTCGCAGCCCTGGAGTCACATTCCTCAGCTTGCAGCTGCCACTCAACAGAAAACGTGCTGCGCTGAGCTGGGATGCAGGAGCGGATTGGATGGTCGAAGACAACCTGCGCTGGTGACCGACCGTCAGCTCGAGGCGTGTTCCGCAGTTCAGAAGTCCACGGAATCGCCAGGGCTAAAATCGTATCGTTCTGTCGTCGTGGACTACAACCACGAACGGGGACTTTTGGCGACCACATTTCCATATCATTATAAATATTATATGTGAAATCATATAAATGGTACCTACTATACATAAAATTGACTACGTCACGATATCCGTTTCAAGGACAGGATTGAACAATCCCGATTGAAGGAATAGTTGGACCGGGACTGGAAATGTTATCCGTGCAGACCTCTAGAAATGTTAACCGTGCAGACCTCTACCACCCACCGCCACACTACCATTTCTTCATTCCCATCGTACGCTTTTGGGTTTCTAGTATCTAGTATCTAGTACGCTCAGCGGCAAAAAAATGACTCAGCGGCAGCAAAGTATCGTCGAGACAACCATTCCATCGTTCAGACGACCGCCGACGATATAATTGTCTCCCGTTTAGCACAGAGCCAATGGCATGCCTTCTGGTCGCCGGTGGTTGTCGAACTCGCCCAGTACCACTTTATGCTCGATGGCAGCGGTACGGAAGTACCCAACTATGGTATACTCAGCGGCTTTGGAGGCAATCGACTAGACCACGGGTACTAAAACAACACTAGACCTACGTTAAGTAATGAATAACTTATAACATTAGCTGATTTTTTAAAACAATTTTAATTTGAAACCTTTTTCATGTAGGATGTACGATAATATTTTTTATTTCATTAAAATCGTTGGAAAGAATCTAAAAGAATATCATTCTTTTACGCGCATTCCTCGCTTTCAAATCCGTCCGTTTCCATTTTAAACGCGACGATGTGCGTCGAAGAGTGAAATAGGGAATTGATCACGGTTCTTTATAATTGATGAGTGGTGGATGAGTGCGGCAAGATAAAACTACCAAGTTCGAATTATCTGGAGTGTTAATCAAACGATTTTTTCTTCATTTTCTGACTTATATGAGACCAAATGAAGTGGTTCGGTCTTAAACAGACTCCAGAAACCGACTCTATTCAGGGCCAGGGCGTAAGGGTGACAAAGTTAGTAAGGTCATCCTGTAGATGTGGACATTGCGATTGGAAAGGTACTGCACAGAGCATTTACAAACATTCAAAAGTAAAGCACCCAGGTCTACCAGTGTTAAGAGTACTGCAAGATAGCCATTTTGGCCCTGGCAGGCGATTTGGGTGGACTTGCAAGCCAGCACTGGATCATCAACCATCAAGCTCAGGTGAAAATATTGGTATATGGATTACATTTGAGTAAAATATAGTCACCTAAATGTAATTAGAAAAAATATTTTGGTGTGTAGGTACCTACTCAGCAGGCATTGCACTGCAGTTGGTGGCAATGCATACAATATAGGGATGGTGAATTTTAGCCACCTGGTGGTTTAAACCATGGTTTAAACTGGCTGGCCTAAATTAATTTAAGCCACTCTGGCTTAACTTATATTTCTGGTATGGCTGGAGGGCAGTGATGGACATTAGTTAGGGAAGCATCAATTATAATTCCAAAATGTGCTACACTCCATTTTATTTGCAAAAAAAATACTCCCTAGAATTCCACAAAACTCTGTCTGGGTTCTGGGTATGCACTCCACAAGCCAGATGTTTACCCATTAGGTACAGTTGGTCTAACATGTAGCCCCCTGGATGCTGGTAGTTAGAAATGGTATTTGTAAATACCAGGATTTTGACATCCAACTACTGTCATTGAGGGAGATAAAAGACATAAAGACATAAAAGATCAGTGCAACTACTGAGCCATAAGGGCCCTTCTTGGTTGCACTCTGGCCTGCACTGAACCAGTTGTCCACCAAATGTGTTGATCAACTCTCCCTGGAATACAGAAAAACAAGCCCACTATTCTTGTAATGATTGTCTATGCTGTTCTTAAAGATGTTCAGTGTGTTGCTACTGACAATGGTTTCTGGCAACTGGTTCCTGTGTTCTACTACCCTGTTGGTGAAGAAAGTTTGCCTTAGCCGTGTTCTGCTGTGGTTGACTTTAATTTTGAATTTATGACCTCTAATTCCATCATTTCTGTTAAATTAAAACAGTTCCCTGAGATAGCCCTGTTCCTGACCATGTACAAATTGAAAGACCTTGAGATTTCCTCTCAGCCTTCTATATCTAAGTGAAAACATATTCAATTTCTTTAATCTTTCCTCATATACTAAGTTGCCCTTACCATTCACCATTTTGTTGCCTTCATTTGTACTCTCTCTAAAAGCCAACAATATTTTTTTCATAACTAGGGGACCAAGCTTGGACACAATATTCAGATGTGGCCTAGCATATGCACAATAAAGCTTCCTGATTATTTCCTCACTTTTGTATGATACATTCCTATTCATTGCCCCAAGCATTCTTAGTGCCTTCTTCCTGGCTTCTTTGGTCTGTTCTGATCCCCCAATTTTGTGTTCAAAATAACACCTAATTCCTTCTCCTGCTGAGTCACAGATAGTACTTGCCCACCCATCAAGTATGGAGCCTCGATATGCTACCTACCTACATGCATGATTTTTTGCACTTATCAAAATTAAATTTCATTTGAAATTTTCGGACCACTTCACGTGCTCGTCTCAGTCTTTCTGCAGCAATATTCTGCAGATAATATGTAACAAGATACATATTAGACAGACTGTTCATAGCCATTTAGTAGCTAGGTACCTATTTTATGTTAACTGAAAAGTGATATTTGAGCCACATAAATTTGTGCTGTTTTTGGCATAGTTTTCCCATTGTCTTACTGATAATAGGTATGTATATGTGGTAAAGATGGAAGAAGCTGGCTTAAATTCAATTTATGGCAACCAGTGGTTTTTATTAATTTAAGCCAGTTTAAACGCTGGCTTTTATTATTAAGCCAGTTTAAATTCACCACACTTCTAAGTCTCACACTTATAAGGCTCACAAACCATGGGTGCATTGACAGTGTTGGTCTTAAGCACAATACAAATGTAAAATACCATACCTAGAGAAGTACAATGAAGACCTACTGCGCATGACCAGATGGTTAGTGACAATTCCTGACCCAAAGTATGGACATTAGGTTGATTCACCTATCATCTAATGTTTTTGAAGCTCATCTAATGCTCATCTAATGGATCTAATGCTCCACTTCCACAAGTGTTAGTGCTAACAGGAAATATTGTGCTACCATACAATGTCATGAAAGGTGTGCAATAGTTGACAATGTGTGCAAAATGTGCAAGAGGTAGGCAGATTGCTTACTGTAGCCAAACAATAAGCAAACAGATTGCTTACTGTTATTGTAGTGAGCTGGTGCTTTGTAGCTGGCCCTGCCACGCAGGCCCGCCGGCGCCGGTGGCACCGGTGTCACGTGGCACTCGGCGCGTCACGTGGTCACGTGGTTACTGTCACGTGGTCACGGCCGTCGGCGGTTTCTGCAGCGCGGTCTGTGGTTGGGGCGGCTAGGTCGGCGGCGCGCGAGGGTGACTGCCGGCAGTTGGTCGAGGGGACGCGTGGCC